>OZ030387.1:8549055-9124055 GCA_964023945.1 Ectemnius cavifrons | reverse complement strand
TCCATTATAAGTTATTCACTTTTACCGAGTGAAAGCTAGTATGGATGCAGACGGCGGGAGCACTCGGGAAGAAAGAAGTTCATTCGATGTAAGAAAGGTCGTTAATACTCTCTGAGCCAATTAGTCTCGAGGGGCTTGGACTGAGCATGGTGCTTCAGCAGCGACTGCCCTGTCGTGTCTGCCTAGCGATGACTCTCCTCTGACAAAGGTACAACACCTTCCAACGAAGATTCGATAAATCGTTCGAGAGCGCGTGATATAAGAACCCAAACTCAGCATGAAATTCCACTGGAAGTATACGAGTAGTGCGAGTCTGCCACTGGTCAGACAGGCGCACCATAAACGATCTCTTTAAGATATCAGTTCCAGCATTTCTGTCACTGGTTAAAAAACATTCTCCATCAAATTTCAGACTCGACAAATGTCGAGAAGTATAAAAAAGCATGTGAAAAAAGTTCTGTCAAAGTTTAAAGAAAATCTTAAAAGTTCCACGCCAAGTTTTCAATTAAACTGTATCAACAGAGACGTTTCTGTATTTCTACTTAAGTCTCGAGTGCTTGCACAGACGGTGGAAAAAAGAAAATTCAAGATTTCGAGTAACGTTTAAAGAAGGTTGACTGTGGAAGTTAAAGGAAGTGTGCACTGGCCGAAGGGTTTAACGACACGGCGACTAGAAGGGGCGGCGGCAGCAGCAGCAGCCGGGAGGCTAATGCGGCTGCATGGAAGCGTGCCAATATCCGAAAAGCGTCTATTCCCCAAGGAAGATCGAGCTTAATTCAAGCGCACCGCCGGGAAATAGGTCTGGCCGTGCGTCTGGCCCTCGAGCAGGAAGACTAGAAGGATGAGAAGGATGAACACGAGAGCATCGGCAACCGAGGGAAATGAATGCCGCCCTTGGCCGGGGATGATAACGTTTTAAGGAAATTACTATCTGCCAAGCATACCAGCGAATTATTACGCTACCGCTTCCTCGCTTATGTAAGACGAATGCATCATCCTTCTAGTAGAATAAGGACTGTCATCCATAAAGTAGAAACGTTTCCTGAGAATTCTCCCTAAAACGAATCCAACCACACGTATCTCTTAGGGGAGGGCAACAAATTCGATTGCCAGCAAATTGGCGAATTGGATAACGAGCAGTCGGACCCCGTCGGTGGTCTTCCTAATTAAAGAGCTCTTCGATAAATAATTAGACTACTAGCCCACGCAGATTCCCCTTGGAAACAACTTGACAGAATGATTTTATCGAATTATTGCTTTCGGTACTGAAAGTTGGAGGGTCAGGGCTCAGGTATTGTGCGTTTGCCAGGTACAGAGAAGCACCAGGAAAGAAGGGAGGGGAAGCTTTGTCCCGTTGTGTTCCCTGATAAGGGAAAGTTTGTTGGCGGCGAAAATCTCGTTAGGCGAGCGGCTGCAAATTAACGCTCCTTTTGCCCACTCCAGAGGCCGTCGACCAAACGCTGAATTAATATTGATTGGCCTGATTCTCTCTCGCCGGCAAGAATCGCTGGCGTCGAGCGTTAAAGGAACACTGCCGGCGTCGGCGACACGTTTACTCTGTGTCGCCGACTGCTTGCGGAAGCTATTGCGGGTGAGACAGAGAGATATAAAGGGAAAGGGAGATGCGAAAGAGAGACAGAGGAAGATGAGGTTTCTCCCGACGGATGCTGGAGAGAATAGAAAGCCCTTATCACTGTGAGACAGTGCTGTTTCTCAGCGGTATTCCGATTGTCCTCCATACCAACTAAACTACTCTAGTGTCTTCTGGGAATTGAATCTGAGAACAAGCTGGCACTGCACGCACTGCGATATCTCTTTTAATATAGATGGATACCTTTAAAAGGTACGAGAGTTAAAGGAGTTCAAGGTACCTCTTTGACTTCGTGGTACTATTCACGAGAGAGAGAGAGAGAGAGAGAGAGAGAGAGAGAGAGAGAGAGAGAGAGAGAGAGAGAGAGAGAGAGAGAGAGAGAGAGAGAGAGAGAGAGAGAGAGAGAGAGAGAGAGAGAGAGAGAGAGAGAGAGAGAGAGAGAGAGAGAGAGAGAGAGAGCGTCATGAACTGGAAGGGAGTGAGAATGTAATGTAAAGGTAGAGGCCGCTATTGACCCACATGACACACGACTCGTTAATTACACTAAGAGTAGTCCAGTGCCATTTTCATCAGGAGGCAGGCGAGAAGTGAACGCGTTCAAGCTCGATTAGGGACTGCGAGTCTCTGGCAAGTGTGCATTGCTTTTACTTTTGGAATTTCGACCGTCCTTGGTATTCACGTAGCATGCCTTTAATCTCTAGGAATCGATACGCGTCCTCTTAGATAATGAGTTTCCTCGATTTACCGCCCATTCAATCCTATTTTTTGGTTACTCCTGGATTTAATATGATTAAAGTCAATCATTTAACGATTTGATGGTACAAGTACTGGTAGAATTGAAGTGATATCAAAGTGAAATGAGAGCGACGGAATAGGATGACATGGATCAGAGTATGAGTGCGAGAGAGATCGTGGAGGGTAGGTGGCGAGGTTGACGGTACGCCACGGTAACAGGGAAATACATACATGTCGTTCTCTCACGTCATACTGTTGATGGTAGGGAGATTACGGGCTCCAGAAATAGCTGGCGGAATCACGTTAATTCAGTGGAAATGCCAGCCACTCCAGTTCTCACTACTACGTCGACTATATAGCCATCACTCTCTACTACGAACACGCGATATTAAAGGAAAACGTTCCCCCGGGAATAAAAAGATTCCACCACGACTATGGATAAGTGTAGACTGGCTACACGCGTTCTACGCACTGGCTATTCTCTGGCTACCGTGCTGCTACGTGTTCTCGCCGGGTGGAAACAGGAGTAACGTAAATACCAGCGATCTCTCAGCTGAAAGGCTTCACCGACGGGTAGCCGTCTCTGCCTGGATGCTCTGGATCTATATACGAGTGCAGTGTGCTCGACGATATCGTCGATCGTAAGCTCAGAAGTAAACTGAGAGATCACGAGCTAAATCGGGTGCACTGCTGTCCGTTCCAGGCTCCGAGGCCTGCCGGATTTCATGCCAACGCCAAACATCTCCTGATTTCCTGTCAATATCGAATGCAGATCGCTCTCTCGCAAGCCTCTTTACCATCGATCGCCCTATTCGATAGAGTTACCTCTCTCCCTCTCGGCTCTCTCATGGAACTATCAAGATTCGATTGATCAGATCTCTTTCGTTGACTTCGCCCAATCCATTTCTCGATTTCCCTTCGTCTTCGAAAGCTTCTCGCGTTTCTGAAGTGAATCCTCTTCGGTCTAGATTTCCCTTCTAATGTGGACTTCCCTTCCACTTTAAGGTAGATCTCTCAAGACGAAGGTAAAACTCAACTTGCAAGTGAATGAATCGATTCATCTACCTGTTCTGAATCAAACTCTCAGACACGCCACTTCCTTCTCAGGGTGCGCGTATAATCTGCGGGCTCTCTCTCACTTCTCGTACACACTCCCACACACGATGTGGTGCGCGCCTTGGAGCTCCATCACGACGTACACTCGACGCAGCGTGCGAGTGCGAGGCATGCGGATCCATACCACACGCCAGAGGCCTAGGTCCACATGGTTCCTCTTCTCTCAAGGGGAATTCAATCGGGTCCGATGCACCGCATCCCAACGATCCACCCGTGTCTCCTTAACCTCTTCATGCGTAATGCTCTCCTCCTCTCCTCCCTCTATTCTCGATCTTCCGAGGCTCCCTCGGTGTCCCGATTCCAAAGAGCATCAGAGGGAGAGGGAGAGAAAGAGCAACTACGATAGAGGGAGTGAGCGAGAGTCGAAGCGTGTCCGGAACAGGCAAGTGGGTCGCTCGCTAACCCATTGACGCACTTCGCCATCCGGCCGTCCATTGGACGCTCCTCCGTTGCGAGCACATCACTCGATCGCAAGAGCCTGTTTGCCGAGCAATCGACGGACCGCGATCAATAGTTTCGATCATTCCGGCAGGCCGAGCTCTATCGGCGAGATTCCCCCGCACTTTAAAACTGCACTGGCAGCGTGCGTCGGTGCCGAGAGGGATGGGCGAGGGCGGCGGGGCTCTTTGCTCGAGGCGAAGTGAGCAGGAGGAGTACAGGTCGCTTGTGGGGCACTCGATTCAGGTGGCCGACGAGGGGTGGGGGGAGGCAAGCAGGCTTGCACGGGTTATCGAAGGGTGCACCCCGTAAGGGAGCGCACAATGCTTTCAGGGAACAAAGGATGAAAAGATAGAGAGAACGAGAATGAACGCGAGAGAGAGAGACATGTAACACGCTGCTGGATAAAGTGAATCCGACTGCTTGAGAGAAAGAAGAGAGTATATATCGAGTCCTGCGAGAATGGGAGTTGAGGCCGGAAATTCTGGCAGGCTTTCTCTACTTACTTACCCCAGTATCGTGTCCTCCATTCTAGCTATCGGCGCGGGCCTCGATCGATGCCTTTTCCCGCTACACCATTCCTTCGGAGTTTGAGCTTCTCTCTTCTGTCTTCCTTCTCTTTTCTCTGCTTCCAGCTCCTAACTAGAGTGCTCGCTCTTCCTTTGGGCACTTCTTGGTATCTCTGACTTCCTGCTTGCTTCTGTCTTCGCTGCTGCCGGCTCTTCTCCAGTCGGTTCTCTTTTCTCTTCTCTCGCGTGGTGCGCGCGTTCTCTCTTGGCCAGGGCGAGCGGTTAGCGTGCGGCTTACATCTTGACGGTACCCTGCCAGCTGGCTCCCGCAGGGGGCAAGCTCTCGCTCGGCTCTCTGCAGCGACACACCGTGAACCACCACCACGGCCTACTCACGCTGCCACTAGCACCCAACGCGCACTCGCCGCGCTCACCCCTTATCGGCCAGGCCTGCCAACAACATCGTTGGCGCCCCACCCTTGCCTCAGGCGGAAATATCTTTATTTACCGATATCGAGATTTTGATTTTAATATTTCATTTTATTTCGTTGGTAAAAGATGTTGTATTAATTCTGGGATTGATTTGCTATGTTGGGACGAAGATTTGATGAAGAAAGTATCAAAGAGAGTGATAGATGTTGGTTAGGGTTTCGAAGACCTTAACCTCAGCACTGTAATACTAGGTTAGGGAGTAGGGAGGGGCGCACGCTCACCCTTGGGTGGGATTAGTCACAATTGCGCTCTCTGTTCCGAAGTCGGTAAAGGTAAAAGAGAGGAAGACGGTAGAGCCTGGTAACCGAGCCTCGTAACCCCTGCTCTATCGCATCGCCTAGTTAATATGCACTCCATCTAATTGAACAACGAGATTGCTTTATCACACTTTGAACTTCCCCAGTTCTACCCTCCCTTGGCACCGGGGACAAATGGACTGGACTGCAGAGGATGATTTTAAAGCAGTAGGGAATGGAGTGGAAATGCTAGAGGCTCGAGAAGAGTTGAAGTAGGCTTGCAATCGGCTTGAATGAGGACTCGGGGATTCCAGTATCGACCCTGGTCGAAGTTGAAGTTGGGATTTGTGGGGATTGTACGTCTGTCGAGTAGATCGTGGACGTGGCTCACGCGGTCACTGTGTCAGTGGACCAGGAAGTCATGTTCGAGCAAGGATCGAATTAAAATTCATTCGAGGGGGGTTCTTCTTCGAGAGGGTAGGTGGGGCACTCGACTCGGCGTGGGCGAGTACGCCTGCGCCTCTGATCGGCACGCGATGACACGCGATTGGTCACGTCACCCTCTTCAAATTTAAAAAAAGAGCCTTCCCGTCGACAATCAATATTTCAGGCTCTTTCGGGCGCCCGTGTATACTTCTCTCACTCTCCGCTTCATTTCTCGCGTCTCTAACGAGCTGCTCAATTATTACCCGCTGCTTTTTATTACCTGTTCATTCAGAAGTAGGACATAATTGACCTGGGGAGGGTTGACCCCATGCTGCGAGGGTCGGCTAGACCTTTTATCAATCTTTACCTGCCGCACTAATGTCTAGGGTTGTTCTGATAAAAAATAGAAGGGTGAAACGAGGACTCTGGAAAGATGGATGGGCTTGCTGATCGCCAAGGGCGTCTCATATAAACGATTTATTTCGTTAGTTCGTACATTTGCGCCAGCACAAAAAAGGATTGTATCATATAAAATGAGAACGTAATGCAGAGTTCCTTTTCCGAGACTAGACACACGTGTGTAGCGCGAGATCCCAATGCCAGCCTTTGTCCTTGCCCCCGCTCCCCCATCCCCCCTACCCTCCGCCAAATCCTTTCCTGATGGAGAGTGGTCACGTCGTTGTTGGCCTCCTGGAGGGTTGTCCATCGATCAAACACGATGCACGCGCACCCTACGATGGAGGGCGAGGCGGCCGCGTGTGGCCTTGATATCCTACGGCGTTCACAACGAATCCATCTACCCTTTCCTCGCACTTTCCAACCCCTTGCGCGGCACTCTGAAGCGCACGAGTCCACCGACCTCCACTTGTACTCCACCTATTAGCTTCAGGGCCTCCTCTAACACCTGTCCGCCCATTCAGGATACATTCAGAAATAGTCGTTTGAAAAGGACTGATGAAATCAGAAAAAAGACTGATGAGCTGGGCATGGTGGAACTGAGAGGAATAAGCTGGATATTGAGACGATGGAGTACTGTGGACTGTCGGTGATGTTTTCTTTTCTTTTTTTTTATGTACAAGCCCTCGGCCCCCGGAAGTACGACTGTACGGTATTTACAGGGCAGTGTTAGAAGTATCCAAGTTATGCTAGTAAAAGGCAGGCACTAAGTGACTCTCCAAGGTTTATCCCTCGTCTGAATAGGACAAGAGCGAAACTCCTGCTTGCCAGATCGACCTAGGGTCCCTTAATGCAACACGATCTACCCCAACAGCAAATACATTGGCCGCTGGTATGGCAGATCATTTTTTTTTCTTCCCCACCTTAAGTACACACTGGCAGCACGAGACGGGGCGTGCAATTATCTGTTAGTCAATACTATAGTTTTCTTGGAGAACGTGGTGGAGAATGTAAACAAAACATGTTCGAATTGGTAGACTGGCTAATCCTTTGTTTTGAAACAATAATGAAAAGTCTGACACACGCCACTCTCGCGTGCTGCTGTGCTCGCGTCCGCGGAGACCGTCTGTCGAAACACAGCCAGGCGAGAGAAAAAGTCGCATAGACCGAGTACACTTTTATAATTGCCCGGTTCCCACGACGTGCTTGGCGAGTTCACTCCCAGTATATGTATAATACAAACGCGACTGCGATCTACAAAAATAATGAATTTTCTCGGTAGCAGCCTTGGTGTATCCCTAAGTTCATAGTGGATTACCGAGCTCTCTTTCTTTCTGTCTCTCTCACTTTTGTTTTCTTCGAAAAAGTTAAGTCTTTTTAACACGCAATTTCCGTGAAACTTGGTGCAGTCAGTTTGTTTGTTTTTTTTTATCGACACTGCGTCATTCACGAGTCCCACTGAATTCCACTCGCGATGCGTTCGATTGGTAGAAAGTACTTCTACTAACTGGACCTAAGTACCTTTCTACACTTGCTTCGAACCGAGCCTTTCTCACTCCCTCCCTCGCTCCACGACAACCCTGAAGAATCAAATGTATAACACACTACTGTAACGATTCCTGGCAGACATGATCGTACAATAGGAAAGTAGTCTCCGAGTTTCGCAGTCGCGGGGCCGCGATATTTTGTCGTGTGCGAGAGAAGAAGTCAACAGGACCGAAATCCCATGAGCATCACCCATCATTGGGTGTGCTTTCTGTGTGGCGGCGGTTCACTTGCGAATCTTCTTCAGGAACGAATGGAAGAGGCTTGCGAAGATGTGGAGACGAATCGATTTAGTTTGCTGTCGATTATGATCTCATCCCCATTTCGTATATTGTATCGGTAGAGCTGTTTGTTCGGGTAGAGCATTTCCTCGGGACCGTGGTGACCCTTCATCACCTGTAACAAGTATTCCCAAGAGAGGGATATCTCGTGAATCCTCGGGTAGACTAGAGATTCACATTTTGCTAAAGTGCGCCTCGCAGGGCCGCTTCAGGGGCTGCTTTCAGAGGTCTTTACGTATTCAGGATACTGATCGATGTGAGGGGCTTGCCAGGGAGTGGAGGCGCGATTTACCTTCGATCGTTCGGATATCGGGCACACACCAGTGATTTATCAGGATAGTAAGCCAAGGGAATAGGAATTAGGCAGGGTAAGGGGCTACACCACACTAAATCGTAATCTCATCTCTCTTAGGTGATGGCTCGAGCATCGAGAAATTCTGAAAGGCAGAGAGTATTAATGAGATCGACTCATTTCTCACCTGGTCCACATAGAAGAGTCTCATTCTGTTCGCGGGTATTTTCACCATCGTCTCCAGCTTGGTCTTTAGCTCAAAGACCGTCCTATAAACGTCTACTGTCCGTACCTGCAAGTACAATTGATAATTAGAATCAACTTTTTCCCTTCCATTTTAATCTCGAGGTTTAATATATCGGAAAGGTTCGATGCGGTAGGGGGCGGCAAGTTATTTGTGTAGCTCACCTCGACGAGATCTCCGTAAGTAAAGGTAACCTTGACTCTTTTCTCCGGTGTGAGGTCGACGTTTACCAGGGGATCCAGTTTTCCGTGAATAGCCACAAGCTCGGAGTACCTGAAAATCGAGAGAAGAAGAGGGTCAAGTTGCAGTGGAGTCGCGCGGCAATGAAACTAGAATAGCTTAATAGCTCGCCGCCTCGTTCAATTAGAACTGAAATGTCTCTGTGCTGGCGAGACAGAAAGGAAGGGGTGTCTATTCACAGAAAAGGGAAGAACCGACGATGACGAGGTAGACCCGACTGAGTAATCTTTGCTGATCGATCAAGGTGTCAATCTGAAGGAGCCAGTTACCTTTCAGGGCGGTCCGCTTCCGGCTTGTCCATGTAATAACGAATGAAGGCCCTCTCGGCGTCCTCGCGTTCCTGCGAGGATATCACACCACCTCCGTTTAGGGTCTCTACGTTCGGCAGCCTTGCTATCAATAGCTGTCTTCGCTCGTGCTCTGTATACTCTCGGGGACTCTGAAAGTAAAAGTGTCCCTAAATGTTTACCTGCTTTGAGTAAACTCTGGACAGGATCCACCACCCATTTCCACCCCTCGTATTGATTTTCTATAGTCAAGTGAAAAATAGAATCTAGGATAATGCTTTAAGCTGGACAGTTTCGTATTCGGAAGAGCGCTTGTTTTCGAAAGGCGCGTGTGTGACTACTTGATACCGTGCCAGGATTCACTCGAGACTGGCTAAATCGAACTATCCCACCCCTACATCTCACACATGTCTGATGCAATATACAACCCTTTCATATCGGAGCCGACCGCGCGCGCTTTATTTGCTTTCGCAGTCTTTGAGACTGTTATCGCGAGTTCTAAATACGAGCGGAGCGCAGCAGCAGCAGCAGCAGCCTCTTCGAAAGGTTCTGGAGGAAATCAAAGCCGAGCTATCTATAGTCGACGAGGATCTACTGGTTGCTGTTCTTCGAGACATTACCTCGAAAAGGGGGCATCCTTGAATCCTGAGTGATTTCAGCGCCGGGAACCTGGCCAATCTCTCGACGTCGTCCCAGGTTGAGAGTAGGGTGCCATTGACGTTGAGGAACCTTAGCATCCTGAAGGGATCGTGTGGCGACTTGATCTTACTGCCACTGGACTCGGACTCAGACTCCGATCGATCGTAGTTGGCCTTGCTCTCGCTGAATATCCTGTTTCCTTTCTCGTCGACGGACGTTCGCTCCTCGGTGGTAACGGCGACGTTGTTCATGTTCTCATTGTCCGCGGCGACGTCCTTGGCGTCCGCGCTCGTCTCTGTGCTTGGCATTACATTGCGATTTTCTTCGAGAGCAAGCGACCTGATCGGACACTCCGCCAGGACGAGGCTCTCCAGACTCGGAAAGACGTAGCCCAACTTCGAGATCTCATTCCAAATCTCCACGGGATTCCCAGTGAAATGAAGCTTCTTCAGGGTGGTATTACCATTCTCCGGCTTCTGGTAGTCCAGCTCGACCGTCTTATATTCGTTCAGCGAGAGATGTAACTCCTCTAGGTTCCGTAGGAGTCTTATTAATCCTTGAACTGTAGACCAGGACACCCTAGTGCCGTTGAGCACCAAGTTCTTCAGGAGGTCGTAACTACCATGCTTGATCTCTAGCACCTCCGCCAGGGAATTAAAGCTCAGATTAACGAACTTGATCTTCGGCATGTGCTGCAGGATCCCGAAGACCTCCGTCCACTGGGACAATTTATTCTGTGCGAGGTCCAACTCCTCAACATTCTTACACTTGTTGCGTAGCTTCTCATCATCATTCCCAGCCGACTCGATATCACAATCTTGCAGAACCAGAAGTGCTGGGACCGTGTGACGTGGTGACTTCTTCGGGATAAAGATGCTCACCGAGAGCGACGCCTTCGGCGAGATGGATTCTGTCTCCTCGTCGGTCAACGAGCAGTCCGTGGTTGAACTACCGTACTTCAGCTCCAACGCTTCCAGCAACGACGGCATGGTTACAGCATTCTGAAATACAAAGCCTTTATTAATATCTTACCTTTCTCTAAACTTCACATACGAGAAACGTAATCCCTCGCTCGAGTAAAACAAAGTGACAGTGAAACTATTTGGCTCCGTCGAACGATCGACCCACACTCATCCCAGGAAAGGTTTGCCAAGTGACTCTTGGTAGAGGTGAATGACCTTCTTGAACGACCACCAAACTTGCGAGATGAAATGAGAATGAACTCCTGCTAAAGTTCTACCTATGCCGATGCCCATTCCGTTTGCGGGCAAGATGAATCTCTTAGGGCGAGGTAGCAAAGGCGACGAAGGAAGACAAGGGAGACAAGGTAGAAAAAGCCGTAGACCGGGCATCCTCGATGTTGGCCGGTTGAATGTGGTCTGACCATATCGGCTAAGGTCGAGGCATTGTCTTTTTGCGCAGCGGAGAGAGAACCGGTACCGGTTCCCTCGTCGTCCTCTTCGACGATTCTACCAAGCAACTGCGCTTTCTCGCCCACGCAAACCCTAGCTCCGCTTCAATCTCAGAGATAGCTCTGATAAGTAGTGCCGCTCGCAAATGCACCAGGAACTCTTCAAGGCCTTGTCAAACCTCTCGAGAACTTACACTCTAAGACCCTGGCCTGTCAATTAAGATCCAATCATGTTTTTACTGGTTCTCCTTTTTTCCACCGCGATGCTGACTACGTCGTGCATTGGCCTGCGTCTTAACCTCTGTGGCGGACGAGTTAAAGCGCAGCAGCTCGGGAGACTCAAGTAATCAAGACGACGAGTCATCCTGGTAAACACACCGATGGGAATCCTGAATCTTCCACACAGGTTACACTCGTTTGAGAAGATTCATTATTACCGTGTCACGAATTGGCGATAAGTAAGGTGATGTCAGACAGCAAATTGCGTCTTTGGGGCTTTGTCTTACCATTAGCCAATTGGTTGGAATGGCAAAAGCTTCCTTTTACTTCTAGTGTTTCGAGAAATTTATCTTGACTCATATCGCGCAAGGTGCGAGAGAGTTTGGTGCACCGGATCGTCGGTAACAACGACGCACCGATTACAAAATAACGGGCGGTTCGTGCGGGAAGAATGTTACGTGAATTTGGCAGTGGGCCCAGCTGGTAAAAATGCGTCCACCATTCGGTTGGAACGCAGCCAACCTGACGTTACCCATTTGCCAGACGCACGCAAAGTTACGCCCGTTTCCCCAATGGCTGGGATATATCTCTGTCGAGTGCGCTCCAGTGGCGTCCCTAATCCAACAACGAGGAACGACGCACACGCTCGACACGCATGCAAAGTTACAAGCCATGGAAGTGGCTCTTGCTGGCCAGCAAGGCAAGCCAGGAAATCCTGGGAAATGCCGCTTTCAATTTTGCCATAAGCACTGGCAAAGTGGAAAGCCGTGAGCGGCCCACTTTGCCTGCGCTCGACCCACGTATCTCCGTTGATCGTGTTACAATTCTAAGGCCAGAAGTTAGTCGAACACCAGTCGAATTCTAGGGAAAAGTGGGCCACGCTGTATTAGCCGTTAGGCATGAACTCGGTGGTACAAAGAGGATATATACTGATATCTCGAGATGATCTCGAGATAGAGGAAGGAGAGTTATTTCCAGGAATGGGTGATTTCTTTTCTAGCGTTCCCGCAGTATTTCATGAAATGCGTGCGGTTGCTGCTCCACGCATTATATGCTATGCTATGCTAGATGTGCATAGGCGGACAGCCATAACCAAGCACACTTCGCTTGTGACTAGCATGGTCTGCACCTCCACCACGTAATCGCGCGATATCGGTTCAACGGCCACGGGAAATTAACTTTCTCCTCTAGGAGAAGGCTAGCACAGCTCAGCTGCAACCGAACGTTCCACAGTCTTGCATTGGGATCGCAGCTATACTCTAATAGAATCGCAATCATTCACAAGCTGTCTCAAAGCATCGCTTTCCAAATTACAATCTTTCTAAAACATTAAACTCTAACAAGGGCCATTCGTGAAAAACACAGTTATCTAGAAACAGTCGTCAATTTCCCGACAACTGACAATCTATGCAAAGCGCTCCCCAATCAAGTTGCGCAACTCATTGCATCACACGCCAGCTAATAGGAATACCGCCACTTGTATTACCGTCTGTCGTAACAATGCCCTCTAATGAAGTGCTATCTCTGTGGGACACGAGTTCCCCGTGGAAGATGTTTAGAACTGTGAAGGGCTCCTAAGTAGAACAGGGTCAATGATCGTAAGACAAACTTCGGGAAGTGATTGACACGACTCTTTTAAATATCCATTACGATATTTCGTAATTCTTGGATACGTATCCTTCGATGCTAATGATCTTACTACGCAGCGATAAGTTCAAGGCTACCTTTCGTAAGGTGATAGGGCGCTTGCCAAGCTGAAAGGGAGACGTGTAACTCCACACTAATCGAGCTCTTTCACCAGCTAAACTGTTCTGTTAATTACACTCTGCTCGATAGTTCTAGCAGGAATGAATGTCGCAAACGAGGAAGGTTATTTCTTAAAGAGGTCAGATACACAGGGAATAAGTGGGGCGAGCAGCTGATGATCAGCTGTCCCCATCACCGCTAGGTGACCACAGTGCTATTAGACGAGAGCAACGAGCTTCACTGCGGCGATAGCTAGTTGGAGAAAGAGAGGAGAGCTAAATATACAAGCGCCCCTTACGAAATGTCACACAACTCTTCCTCTCAATAGTGGGTCGCTTGGAAAAGTCCGACGGTTACCTATCGCCGATCAAACTGTGCAACCTAATCGACTTCGATGAAACCGCGAGCAAGTGCTGAAATGTCAACGGGCGGCGGAGGCAAGGAACAGCCGAGGGGGCATTGTCTCGCGTAGTTGGTCTAACCTAGTTTAGAAAGTGAGAGTAAATACAAACGTGCCACCACTCAATCGAACACGATTGTTATAATGCAAGCGCGCGCGCTCTCTCGCCCATTTGTTCCAGCTTTTCATCGAGCTGATTCCAGCGTCAAGCGGCAGACTTCTGCACTAGACGACAATAGAACTGCCTCGAGGAAACAATGGGCTCACGCGTTTACGTGGTTTTGCGCCGGTAATCGAGCAGTCAGCTTTCACCCTGCCTAACTATTGCTAGAGCGAGAAAGAGAGAGATAGAGAATGACGAGATTTTTGTTGCAGTAAAAAAGTAAAGCATTCCGAGTGCGATGCACTGCGCAGTACGGATCACTGCGCTAGGGGAAATGCCGTGTCGAGGGGAACGCGCAAAGTAACTACATGTATATATACCTGCTGGCCATTTGTACGTGAGAATAAAGGAAATCCTTTGCCCGGTCTCGCTGGCGCGATTGTATACTTTGCAGGGGGAGAAGGAGCCGACGCTTTTCCGCAAGAATGATTTCCTCCACGACCTCCAGATGGGAAGCGGTGAATTAAAGATGATAGCAGACTACCGGCTGCAGCGCACTTTCTCGCGGAAACTGGGGGGCAAAGCTATAAACGAGAGCGAGTGAAAAAGAGTCCGGGACAATTACCTTTCACGAAGCCCACTATCAAAGAAATATTATCCCGTGTTCTTTTGAATCCAGACTACAATCGAAAGGGATTCTTTTCCCAATTGAAGGGCCTGGCGACGACCAGACGTGTGAGATTCAGTTTCTGTAGAACAATTATGGGGAAGAAGCTAGTATAAAAAGTAACCTGCAATGCGCGGCGCACGCAGAGCGCGCTGCGCTTTCCTTGCAGCGGAATATTACTCAGTTGCCCAAGGTTGTTAGCTGGCTCGAGCTGAGAGTGCAAGCATTGTAGACTCTAGCCACAGATATATCGGGCTCTGCCGTTCGCACGTGGCTCGATCCAAGAGCCAAGCATGCATTAACCAGCAGTGGCCAGCAGTACACATAGTGAAATTTGCTTGGAGCAAGCGCAGAATTTCCCGTACTAAGCAAATGGACCGTTAACGCACTCCTGACCGGCCATGAGCCCGCTCGTGTTTGTATATATAGAGCAGTCTATGCATCGATTGAACTACCAAATGGTAGGAAGAAGAGAGGGAAGGAAGTTTGGAGAGTTGGACTGCGTAGAAAGAGTAACCCTGAAGGTCTATTTCATCGGATTCAAAGTAGTAATTGGGAAATCCTTGACTTCCACTAGAGTTTCTACTCGTAGATGAATGCACGAACCTCGCTCTCTAAGATAGACCAGGTGTCGAAAGTTCTCTGCTGTGTGTGTGCATATTTATCACCGACTATACACTATGCCATGGGGCCTCTCCCTTTCCAGCTAACGACGACTTTACCCGATTTACCTAGGCTTTACTGCACACCTTGACGCGGATCAGCGGTTTTACGCCTTCCTCTAACGCGACTGTTCTCAACCAGACAACCAGGCCAGCAAACCACGTCCAACAGTATAGTAAATTCTCTTTTCCAAGTGCGAGCTTGTTAGCTAGGCAATGGGCGAAGCGCAATCGAAAGTAAAGATGATATAATGGATCCGATTAGTCATAGCTGTCAAGCTATCGACATTAAGTCCGGCGCAGCGAATATTATTAGCGACTTAGCAAACGATAGGATCGTCGCAAACAATGGCACAGGGAAAAGCCACTCTATTCCCAGCACCGAATTACTATCGTTTACATAATGCTTGCATCCCGTTCATAGCGTCTTTCCAATTAGTTGAATTTACCTAAATCCGCCGAGCAGCTTTAGTTCTCCGTTCGAAACAAGGGTCAATTTCTAGCCAAGCGAATCACGATCCTTTCGGGCCTAGACTGCATCTCGTCGCTCTTGCTTCCGTGTGTGTGTCTTTCTCTCTTTCTTTATCTCGCTCTGTCTCTTAGGGAGTCGATTCAACCTGGAACGGTAAATTCCTTTCAATTGGCCCGGCCTTGGTGTGGCGCGCGCGAGAGTGAGCGAGCCAGTACGCAACGTACGACGCAATTCCAACGAATCCCTCTCTTTGTGTCGGAGATCCGAAGCGACTGCAGCGGGGAATCACGTGCTGTCAGCAGCGATACACCGTGAAAGACAATTCACTTTTTCCCTGGCAATTGGAGGCCTCGAGAGTAAGTCTGTGTGTTGAAGAAGACAAGTGGAATATAGGTGGGATGATTAGTCGTACGTTCGAGCAATGCGCGTTTCATTGAGCTCTTTCCCGATCAATTTGACTTGGAGATGGACCGGGCGTAATCGATTCTCACAGCTCCTCTTCGCTTTAAAGGAGACGAGCGGCACTGTGTGTTAAGTGTGTCATGTTGAGTTAGTACTTCCAAATGGCTATAGACACTACCGCACACAACTGTCTACTATCTGCGCCTCGATTTCGCCCGCCCACATTAATCAATGGGAGGAAAAGGTACTCAGTCTCCACTGACACGCATTAGATATGCCAGACTTCCTTCTCGAGCCTCTGCAACTAATGCCAGCGATGCTTCTAATTCAGCTCGTGCTGTGCGCTGTCAAAAGGGCTCGTCGAGCATGAGATACTCTCGGAGTAAAGAAGAGCGGGAGACTGGAGGCAAGTCCTACTGCAATGTCGAGTGCGCGCAAGTCAGCGAACTGTCAAAGAGGTGCATTCAGAAAAGATGCACACACATGGGCAAGCGAGTAGGGAGCGAGATGATCGCATGTACACACAGCTGGCAGCCCGTTAGACGGCCGAGATTACGTAAGGCCTCTCCTCTTCGTATATTCTAGCGCGTCCCCGCGAATGCACTCGTACAATTCTCTCTCTCTCTCTTCTGCTCTAGCTCCGATTCTACGTCTCTCACTCGAATCTTTATCCGCTGGTTTCGCCAGAGAGATATCGCTGAGATTGCACTCGATGATAAGGCTAATCACGGCTATGTAGCGTGACAGTTGACAAACCACATTGGCACTCCGAGAGGTTGTGAATCTTACACGAAGAATCTAGTATATCTTGAGGAGCGAGAAATGCGAATTGTAGGTTTGCGAACTCGGACGGATCGATCGGGGGTCTGGTAAGGGTGCACAGCTCGAAGGGACTCGGCATGGATGGCAGAGCCTGGGCCAAATGGAGTCGCTCCATTTGGGGAGATCGGTGTCAAGGCCTGCTCTATATCGGGCCGAGGATGTATCATTTTGCAAATAGACCAGGTAATGTTTACTCTTGTCCGAGAGAAGAAACAGCCAATCTTATCTAATTCGATGGATGCTACTCACTGTTTCCGGTGCGTTCCAGAACACGTCCTCGCTCCTATCCTTGGTCAGTGTGTTCCCGCTGGTACTGACGGTTCTCCGGATGGCGCGTCTCACTAGAAGACGGAAGTCGTCGATGGAAGGGCACCGTGGACCGGGGTGCGGAGGGTTGTTGCGTCTCTAAGTATCGGATAGTCGGATACGAGAAGAGATCGGAAGAGCCTGTGCGGCGGCTATTGCGCGCTCCGGCAGCGCGCGGTGGTAAACGAACGCGGCTCGCTCGCCGTCTGCCGTGGAACTGGCTTCAAGCTCCTTTGTTTAGTAAACAGAAACAGCTGAGAGCCGCCGCCGCCACCGCCACCACCGCCGCCGCCGACGCCGACGTCGCTGTCGCCGTGGTAGGCAGCGCTGCACACCTCCACGATATCGACCGCGCCGACCTAACCGCCTCTACAACTTCGTCCGTATACTACCTACGGCTGCGAGCTCCTCTCCATCTAAACCTGTGTCTCGATAGAATACGTACACCTCGATAATAGGATAGCGCGTATTGGCGCAACGGAGGGGAAGCCGACCGAGTGCGTTCTTGGTACAAGGAGCTTAGGCACCGGCCAGGTATATACTGGACTGGAGTCGACTATAAAATCACTACTATTTCCTAGGATACCTTGTTATTAAGTTATTATACTTGAAAGGAGATCTAAATCAGATAGCCATCGAGATAAGTTTCCAACAATTGGCAACAGGTAAAACGGCCTCGAGACTAACTGATAGTTACGTATACACTGGCTTTATGAATTGTATTATGAAGTTTCTCTACTCTGGCAAAAATGAAGAGTATCTCAGAGTATAATTGTATGGAATCACTGTATTAGTATATCCTGACTTTAAAAAAAAAGAGCCGTGAATGTTTGCTTCCTACCTGCACCAAGTCCGCCAGTGAATTAACTCCCTCCGAACTTCGATCAACAAATAAGCCTTTTCCCTCGAAACATCATCAGCGTGGTAACAAGGTGGCACTATTATTCCTCTCTTAATGACCCTAAACAACCCGAAAGACCACTCGTATTCTTTCTCGTAAACACGAAAGCGAAAAATTCCACGATCACCAAAAAAAGTCAACCGGACGATGAATGAACATGAATTCACGTTTCTTATTCTAAGGAATGGCGGGTGAATGATGCACCGACAATGCGGGAGTGTTTTTTCAAGCCCGAGGTTAGACACGATGCACCCCTGATATCGATGTGCCAAGGTGTTCTTGCGCAGTCGTTACCCTCCAACTCCCTTTTCCGCACACTCTGCGAAAGTAGGTGATAGTGCCGTTCTCGGGTATCCTCAGTGTCGAATAAAATATAACAAGAGGCCCTGATAAAACTAGGGTTGAAACAATATAGAAAGTCCCTCCAAGCCCGGTTCATCCCTTAAACAATTTTATATTATTTTCTTGATACATAGAATTTATCAATGATACCATTAGCTAACAGCGTTACACTTGTTCCGCCCTTCTCCCCGAGTTCCTCTCTCGCTCTCTTTCCCCTTTCTCCCTTTTCACACTCTCTCCCTCTCGCGTTCTACCTGCCTTCTTTCATCGGGGGCATTATATGTCTTATTATTGTACACTACAGGGTTCGATCCCTCAATCGTAAGCCTTTTCTCACACTCTTTCTCTCTTTTTGTTCCTCACACCCTTTCTTATTCTTGTGTATACACGATCAAGTAGTCTCTGTGGTTGTCTGTGGTGTCTGTGGTGTGTCTCTGTCTTCGGTGTGGTACATCACAATTACGGTTATCGTACATATACACGGGGAATACAATTGTACACTTTCGCGTCACTCCGTCTTCCAGGGTTCTATGCTAGAATATGTATAGTATGTATAGATTGCACCCTTGTTCTCTTACAGGTGTGTGTACGTATATGTAATGACTGCACTCCTCAGTGTGCATATTTATATATTTATATATTTATAAGTTTTCACCAGTCGGCGTTCGAGAGCGCCGGGTGAATCAGCGGAGATTCCTTAATTCTCGGGATACCACCTTAATTCGAGACATTCGCTCCTGCACGATTGGAATGCTGAAGAATGCGTTGGGACGGGGGGATGCGCTGAAATGAATGTGAAGCCTTTAGAGGTCTACGATTCGCAAGGGACTACGCGTGTCCCGTCTCGAATTACTAATCCTCGCACCGGAATACATACGTATGTGCGATTGCTTCTCGTTTCATGGTTGACCAACATTTCCGCAGAGTATTGTCTTACATGTTACACAGAAGGCGAGTACATGCGAAAGCAGGGGATGATATGGAACGCAATGGAGAATTAGCTGTGCGAGTCAAGGGGACAAGGGAATACATGTTTTACTGGCGAGTCCTCCACGATTTGCGCTCATCTTTACAGACTCTCGCCTTGGCTGTACACAACGGTAATCTCCCGTTACATGTATGATTAACGTGCATACGCGTGTTTGCAACGATGACTCTATGCCGTTGCATTAAATTACAGTACACTCTATGTCTCTACGATTTGTTGAGATCGAGCTCGCGCGCATTGGACGTCGAGAGTTTTTTTTCTTGCTCGTGTTAAAGGAACATCGAGATGGTAGTGCAATGTGTTAAATGCGGAATCGCACACGCTTCTCTAACGAGCACAGGGAATCGCTTGCCGACGGTTCTCGGCGTGCTCTCGTTACTTATTTCGAGAGTGAGGCGCCGGGACGAAAATAAGAATGAGGCTTCTCCTATGCTCGATGTATCTTGCGTGCGAGCTCTTTCTCTCACTCATCTCCTCTCTTCTTCGTTGGGGCCTCCATTCGTCCCACGAAGAGTAATTGCACGCGTAAACACGCATCGCGGGTGAATCAGTGGCACGCTTGTTCTCCTCGCTAATTGTAATAGTTGCCTAAGTGCTATACATGCATCGTAATCGTGGGGCTTTCCTTCCACAGGAAATGCCCCTGAACCGCTGACGCCACCCGACTTGTGGGACGGCGCAGTGTTCTTGTTGCCATTAAACGCTTAGTTGAGATCACGAGCTGGAAACCGATCGATCTTGGACGAGGCTTGCTTGTTTGCAAAGCTTGCCCGAGATTCGGATAATGTACCAAACGCAAACAGACCGTCACGCGCCGCGATTGGAAAGGCTCTGCGACTTCTCGGAGACTAACATACCATCTCTTACTCTTTAATACTACCTTCGGACACTCGTTAAAATTTTACGATCTATCCGAGAAAAGTGAGCTCCACCACTTTCAATGAATTGCTCGGACTATACTGAAGAATAATACGAATGCAAATTGGAATCGGCGAAGAATTGGTTCGGGGCTGTCGACACCAGAGTAGAGTGGCGATCAAGTGCGCTACGCGATGCCTAATATCTAGGTCCTGTTGGATCTCCTCCAACAGCTATATGTCGTTGACTCCATTATTTAATCCTTAGCCTAATTCTCTTAGCGCTCTCTTAATTAATGGTGCGACCGGTGCTTTAGCACCTTGCAAAGTCGCGCCGCTTACGAGCTAGGGACTAGATCGTACTCGTCAAGTGTCCTTTTCAGGATGACTGAATCTCGAACGAAAAGATCAACGATCAACTCAAGCTTATGACTAGATCATCTCCTTTACTCCTTACCACTATGGAATGTATAAGTATGTCCCAGGGATTCCGAGAATCCCATTGGGAACATGACTAGATATCCTTAATCGTAATTTTTACTTCTCTTTGGTGACTATTAGCTCGATGAATGGGAAATTCCATTCTAATCGACGAACGAGAACAGAAGACTGAAAACCAACTGAAACTTAGATACCTACAACACCCACACACTCTCACACGAGCTAGAAGCAATTAACGTATAATACTAGAGCACTGCAGTCTTATTTCTACGACACTCGGTGAATCATTCACACTCTCTCAGTCATTCGTACATTCAGAATTGTCGATACCTCTCCTCATTTAGACTTCGCTCTCATCAAGTAGAGATCTAGTGCTCGCCTATATTATCCAATTCATTTCGATATACATATATTTTATCCGCTATATGAACAAGTAGATAACAGTCGTATAGATCATCTGTGTAAGCTCAAACGATAAGAGATATGCGCGACGAGCCCGCTTAATAAATTAGCATAAATAACGAGAGAGAGATATATATATATAACTTACTTAACAGAGCACTCTATCTACGATATCGACAGCACGCTATCCAAAGTGAAACTGCGAGGGTTCCTCGACAGATATAGGTAATATAAACATACCCTTTGTTTACCTGAGAGATACCCTCGTACCTCGAGGAAAACCAACTGGCATTCTAAGTGCGAGCTTACTAATAGGCCATTTGTGATACTTTTCTCGTGATAAATCGTACACTAACCATATTAGACTTCTCGTTCTCCTCGATTTCTTATGTATTGCCTCCGAAAGATAGCTATCGCGCCCGTAGAGCCTTTCACCGCGCCCGTTCTACGACTTAGCGAGCTAAACTGAACGGAAAAGCGGTATTGTCCTCCCTTACAGATATACGTATTTCTTTTCTGTGTGTCTGTGTATGTACTCTGTGTATGTACTCTTACTTCACTAGAGATATTAACTCACTCACTCGGTGTGTCACGTATTCCATGCATTTCATACCTTTAGTTCAATTTTTCAACTTTTTACTATTTTTTTGGTGAGTTGCCTAACATCATCCATTTATGGTATACACATAGAATTACAGGTTTCAAATTCGGAAGGTCTGAAAGAAGAGTTCAAACGTTTGGGACCGGATAAATATCTTGGTACACAGTATATGAGTTGGTCCCAAATTCTCGAACACTTTTCTCCTACGATCCATGCGGATATTTTCATCTCCGTAGAAGACAGTTTGTTGAGTTACAATGTATTTGATGGATAACTCGTGTTCGTCGAGTTAGATCGTAACGAAGAAAAACAATCGTTATGAAATATTACCTTAAGGAGCGTGTGAACCATTACATCGTTCTGAGGAAGCAGAGCGATAGATTTACTCGGAGGAATCGGAATCCGATTCGGCAGCCGCTGCCGGTGCTGGTGGTGGGGGTTCCGGCGTCTCCGGTATCTTCTTTGCCATCGTGGCTGCTGAATAAGCACCAGGACCTTCGCCCTGTGTATGTTCTATGCCCACCCTGGAATAATTTTACGTTTAAACATCATACTCTCCATTCTGGTCAATTACTATCATTGCTCTTTTATATTACCTGTACTCGTGGCGTGAAAGATTGCGCACGTATTTCTCCGGAGGTGCATCACTGTCGCTGTTCTGGAGACTGACGCTCCTGGCGGTAGTGTGGGACACCTGGGTGGCTGGCATCGTGAACTCCACGTAACAGTACTCGGATAGATTGTCAGGGATCTGGTCGTAGGAGGTCAGAGCCATACGACAGACTAGCTGATGGGTTGTGTAGGCTCCTGAAAGTATCGTCGATTAATAGCTGGCCGCTAAATCCAATAAGGAGGAGAAAGCGAGATCCGGGAAGCGAATGTGAGACGAACCTTGACCCTCCTTTGGCAACCTAGGCATTCGCCAAACGATAGCACGATGCTGGTGCTCGTACTTCGCTTGACCCGATGTGACCTCCATTAATTGAGGCTCCAGGGTATCCACTGCACCGAGGAACCTCTCGATACCCTTGATCTTGCCTGTCCTTCTATGTGCTGACTTCACCGAACCATATCGGAAGTGTTTCTCTACCCTGAATAGGTAGATCCAACACTCCGGGATGGGGAAGCGAACCATCACGTCCTCGCAGGGTATTTGACCTAATTTCCGGGATGCGAAACCCGGTACCAATATGTCTGCCCTTAATTCTACCTGTTAAATCATGTAGAAATATCATTTAATTGGTGAAGATACTAGATCTGGTTATTTCGAACTTTTTTAAAGCTGTAAGGATGTTAGTCAGCCATGGGAGAATTACCTTGTTCCCTGTAACACACATGACCGCCTTCAACTGAAGAGGAAGTTCCCTGTTTCTGGGCGGTCGTACTCGGAATCGCATCAGTTCGATATAGCATGCATCGGGAGGCTTGAACCTTTCGATTAGTTAGTGCAGATAGACATTTACGTTAGTAGAAGTTAGAAGGATATATGAAAACTTGAAATATTTCATGTTAATTGGAACGCACTTTATAATCCTCGACTTTTCATATTCGTCCTGCTGCACGCACGAATGGAACTCCACGTTCTCGAGACGTATCCATTCTTCAGTTACCACGGGGATGATATCGTGCCTTCCGACTACTTCCTTCCCCTGACGCCACATGTCATTAATACCCAGTTCTATATCAGGCATTCCTGAATAACAGAAGATAGAATATAGTCCAAAAAGTTCTATTGTTATTTATAAATGATAAGAATTATTAAAAATTATATGAATACCTGACAAGAAGCCCAAGAAAAAGAGACGAACTCTCGCGATCTGCTTTTCCACGAAACCTTCGTAATTCTGTTCGACATAAAGCTCGTCCACCACTGTCACTTGGACTTCTTCCATTTTGTAGGTGAGAGCTCGGTCCCTGTGGGCTGATAATCTGAAGAGAGCCTCTTCCACTGTAACTGAGAACTGTTTCATGTCCTCGAAACAAAGGGAACCGAACTTAAATAGCTCGGAGATCTGTGGAGCATGTTCCACAGGGAGACCTAATTTCTTCAGATCACTGCCGAACTCCTTCACACCTTGATAATCGCCTTGAATGGCATAGGCTGCAAATTGGCTGAGTTTGTTCGTCAATCTCTCGGCTTTCGTGACTTGACCAGGCCGAACTCCAGGGCGTTCCTTGTAGAAGATGTATTGAAGCTTGACGGTAAAGATCTTTCCGTATTGGTCGTACTGCTGTGCACCGATATCGGAGACGGAATAGCAAGCCAAAAGAGGCAGCTCTTGGAATGGATCCTTGTCGTCCTTGTTATTTAATAGCTGGAGAACAGGGCTATCACCCTGCCAGACCAACTTCACAAAGATCTTTTTCCAGAATCTTTGAGCAGCTAGTTTCTTCTTATTCGGCTGTCTGATCTGCATCTCCCATCCTTCACCGGCAAACGTCACTCTTGGGAAGTCTTCCAATGGCTGAGTGGTGTCCTCGTCGAATAAAGGAGTCGGAGGCGTCTCTTGAGAGTCCGTCCTTGTCATTTCAGGTTGGGCCGCTTCCGTCACAGGTACAGCATCCTGCGCGAATCCAGATTTATCAAAGGGATTGAATCTTGGGGAAGTGTCTGCGAAAGCGGTGTTCTGTGGACTCTTCGGCGGTGGTGCGAGGACTGGTACAGAACCGCCCTCTGCCGGAACTGCTTCTCCTTCCTTAGGCCTTTAAAGATAATTTTTTATAAATTGTATTGTCACTTGTGCCCCTTTAAAAATCATTAAAATACACAACGTACTTGATGAATACACTGAAGTCTGGTCCTTCATCGGATTCCCCAGATTCAGATCTCTTAACAACAGGTGGAGGTGGTGGTGGTGCGGTCATGCTGAGGAATGAATCAAAGCCATCCGTATCCCCGAATCCTGTCACCGCAGTATCGGAACCCATTGCAGTCGAATCACCCCAAACTGCAATACAAAATATAGAATAACTTAAAGTTCTTTCCAACAATTTTATCAAGCTCTACAAGTATGTACTCGTACCATCGCTTGAAGTATCCATTGCAGTGGGTCCGGAACTAGCGCCAAAGGCATCGAGGAACGGATCAGCAGGAGCAGGCTCAGCAGCCTTGTCGAACTTGGAAGCAAATGCATCGAAGGCATCACCAGTACTCTCGATGGCCTTTGTCGTTGCGCTGAAACTATCCACTTGTTCCACAGGCTGTTGTACTTCGCTCACTGGGAATTCTGCTCCTGGAGTTGGACTAGATGGTATTAGACTACCGGTATCCTTCGACTCACTAAAATCGCCTAGAAGATCAGAAGCAAATGGTCCTTGTGCTGGTTGTGTGATTTCCGTGGTGGTAAAGAGAGGCTCGGCACTCGTTGGCTGGACAGATGTACTTGTAAATGGTGCTGTCGTCATTTCAGGTGCATCGAATGGCGTTGTGCTGGTGGTATCTGCTACTGAGAAAAAGGTGGCATCAGCTGTGATCGAAGGTCTTTGTTCAGCAGCAGCCGATGAGAAGAACTCTTCAGCAGTGGTTGTAACAGGCTGAGTTTCAGTGGTCTCTGGTTGTTCGGAGAAGTCTAATCCCATTTCATCCGTGGGTTCTTCTTCTGCCTCGGATACTCCTGCAGTTGATACCACTGAAGGTCTCTTCTCACTGGGGATAACTTCTGGAAATTCTGATGTCACTTGTTCAGCAGGATCTGTTGCTTCCTGATCGGTCATACTAGCGAATGGATTATCCTGTGTCGTTGCACTACTTAAGGGCATTCCTGTAACCAAATCCGTCGTCTCCCCAGTCGGCATGGATGCTGTCGAAAAGAGAGTGGTAGGGCTGGTAGTCTCAGTGTTAGGTGCGTCGAAGAGATCCAAGATATTCTGGCTCTTCGGTTGTTCCATGGTAGGTTTACTGTCGTCTGACATCAGGTCTGGCACGTTACTATCGACGTCCAGGAGATCAGCGAAGCTGTGCTCCGGGGTGGGCGATGGAGAGTGCATTAAAGTTGGACTTGGTGTTCTGGTAGCCTGCAGTCTATCCAACAGGTGATTGGAGGTGGCGTCCATAGCACCAGTCACTGATAATATAAGATCTTTCGTATGTTTGGCTGGTGCCGAAGGTGGCGGTGGTGGTTGTGGTCGAGGCGGGGGTGGCCTCGAGGGTACTCCTCGCCCGTTCCTTACTGGTGGTGGTGGTGCGGGTGCCGGGCTCGGCGGCACCGGGGGTTGACTAAATATCTCCTGAGGCTGCTCAGCCTCCGTCGACGTGTCGAACAAGTTCGTTTCGGTTGTATCACTCGTAACGAAGATGTTCGTTGTCTGGCTAGTGAAGATATTGGTTGCTGGTGTGTCAGTGGAAGTTGCTTCGAACCCGGCATCCGTTGTTTCGGCTTCCATGCCGAAGGATGCGAAAGGATTCGTCGAATCGATCCCCATGCTCGGTTGTTGATAAGAATCGTCGCTAGCGAAGTTTAAGAAAGGATTCTCACTGCCTCCTCCGCCCGATCCTGCACTTCCTGTATCCGTGAAATCCTGTAGGAAGGGATTCGATGACTGTTGACTAGCCATCCCGTTATTCGTGTCTGCCGGGAAGTCGTCCATAAGGAACGGGTTGCCTCCCTTCGAATCCATCTTGACTAGCTTTTAATTCACTACTGTCTTAAAAATCACTGCTTCCAATTACTCGTGCTGTCAGCAGAGAATCTTTGCTATCGCTTGAGTGTATTACTGCTCCATCAATTCGGACTCCAAGATCTTCAATTCTGTTCTTCCCGGTCCTAGACTAGCAAAACTTGTGTCGAATGGATCTATATCCTCGTCCAACTCCAGGTCTATATTCTGAAGAGGTGTCAATACTTTCGCACCAGGACCTTGGTCGTCCGTGCAAAGGAAATCCTGTGATTCTCTTCTCTCGTCAGCTCTAGGGTCGAAATCGTCGGTGTCGGGTATAGTAGTGACGACTGCTGCCAAAGTGATTGGATTGGCAAGAGGTTTCTGAACTTCTTCGATGACCTGCTGCAATTCGTTCTCAAGAACTTTAAGTTCCGCCTTACCAGGCAGGATATTCGTGGCGATGGAAGTGTCGAAAGGATCCGTGTAAGAGATCTCCTCCTCCTCGATCTTCTCTTCAATCTTCGGAGTAAGGGGCTTTGCGTCTACTTCTACCTCGGCGTCCAGCAAGCTCTCTTGCCTCACTGGTTGCGCTTTTGGCTGACTGACTTCCTCGTTAAACTTCTCTAGAAGTGATTTCTGTGCTTCGTTGAATTTCAGGCTACTCGGTCGAATCGAAGCAGCAGTGAAATCGCTCTGCCTTCTCACTGCTTCCGTTTCAATCCTAGGATCAAAGTCGTGATCGCTCAGACTGTGCGATAACTTGCTTTCTTGCTGGAGAAGTTCGGACTCTATCAACTTGAGCTCGGTCTTTCCCGGTGCGACTTTAGATACGAAGCTTGTGTCGAATGGATCGACGTCTGCCTCCTCTTCCTCGGTGGGAATAACCTCCTCGATCGATTTCTGTGAGTAGTATGGGGTGAGTGGCTTCGAGGGTAGCGTCTTCTCCTCCTCACCAGTGGCCAAGAGGTCAGGTCTTTGCGAAGGTGTTGGCAATTCGAATGCTACTACTCTCGGTGCTAACTCGAGGATCTCTGGTCTCGAAGTTCGCCTGTCGTCTTTACTGCTCTCAATTACTTCGGAATCGTCCTCGTCGAATTTCACTTGGAATGCTGGTTTTGGAGTTCCTGGTGCAGGTGGCCGAGCTGGAGGTTTCGTTACCACTGGTTTCACTGACTCCTCATCCTTTCTAGGATCGAAGTCGTCGTCGTCCAAAACGGTAGTTGAACCTCCTTGATCTCCCAATAACTCCTTCTCCAGAAATTTCAATTCTGTCTTGCCTGGAGGGAGTTCTTGCACTGTTGATGTATCAAATGGATCGACGTAAGTGATTTCCTCGACAGGGGCAATCGGTTGATCCGCTAGTTGGCTTAAGTCTGTCGATGAGCCGCCCAGCAGATCTTTGTTATCCGGCTTCAAGCTTGAACTCTCATTTTCACCCAATTTCAACAAGCCTGTCTCATAATCTCTATTTAATCCAGCAGGATCAGTCAAGGATATGGAAACCTCCGAGACCGGTAGTTCTTCTAACTCTTTTTCAATAAACTTCAACTCAGTTTTGCCTGGTAAAATATTATCAGCGAAAGTTGTGTCGAATGGATCCTCCTCGTTAACGAAAGTTGCTGCCTCGAAGCTTGCTTCAATTATTTCCGTCTGAAAATCGACTGCGTCTGGATCCTTAGTGCCGAATGGATCTTCGGCTTCTTCGAGACAAATCGGTTCATTGACTGGTGCGTCTAGGTCGAATTCAGACTCGTCTAGATCCGGGATTTCCTCTAGGATGGTCTTCTCTTTCAGTACTTCGAATTCCGAAATATCAATATGGCCGTTCGCCTCTTTCTTTTCAGTTTCGACACTCTCCTCGTTGGTTACAGGAGTCACAGGCCTCGGTAGAACCGGTGGTAATTTGGTGAGGTCGACTGGGATGTCTGGTAGATCGCTGTCGTCGTCCAAGAGAGTCTTGCTCGTAGGAACAGGCTCCGCGACAACACTCTCTGCCGGTAGTTCAGACTCCTCGAAATCGTCGAGTAATAAATCTTGTTGGAGTCTGGGTCTGCCACTCTTGCTGATCTTACATTTGCTGACGTAGTCGATGCGTCCTGATAATACTTCGACAGCGTTACCAAGACTAACCAACTTATTGCCCTTCTTGTCGACGGTCTTGAGTACTTTATCGGCGCTGGTAGTGTCGAATGGATCGTCACCGAGTTCTTCCTGAGTAGGACTGTCCGGTATGTAAGCTAGTTGTACGTCGATGTTCTGGAGAACGTCGACATAGGTAGTGTCGAAGATATCTTCGTCCGCCGATTCCTCCTGATCATCCTCGTCCTCGGGTACCTCGACAAAGCCTTCCTCGCTGACAAGTGGCTTCTCCTCCTTCTTCTTACCGTCAAAGTCCGGTGGCTCTCCTTCGATCGGATTGCCTTCCTCGTCGAAGCCTACCCACTTCTTCGACTTCTGCCCGTCCGCGGACTCCTCCTGCTCCGGCTTCTGCTCCTCGAGCGGTTTCTTACGTTGGAAGAACGAGGTTGACTTGATACGGTCGAGGTCGCCCTGTGTCTTCTTTAGGATGGAGTCGACACCGGCTGTGAGCGCCTGGAACTTCCGCCACTCGTCGGAGCCGGCAGCGTTGTTGCTGCCTTGCTCACCGGATTCCTCGGCCTTCTGCTGGGCCTCCGCCCGCTCACGCCGATAACGCTCGAGCTCCTCCGGCTCGAACTCGTCCTCCTCTGCCCCCTTCTTGCCCTTCTTCTGCTTTTTCTTCTTCTTCAGGCCCTTGGCTAGCTTGTGCATCCTCTAACAGCTAGCGTGGTGCGCGCGAGGCTCCTGCCAATCACAGATACAACAACTACTTAATACAGTACCGAACCCCTGCGAAACTGCAACCGTCCCTTACTCACGATCTACCGGCATGCCAAAGCTCTTGCCCAGTACTCTCTATCTACTTTTCGAAGGAACAGTTTGGGTGGAAATGGTGCACGCTACTGTGAGAAGCAATCACTCTGAGAGGGATCGGCCCTGCCAAGAAAAGATGTGGTTCACACAGCTTCCAAGAACTCCCTGACGCAGTACTCTGTGAACGTGACACAGAGTCAGCGAGCGAGAGAGTGCGCTCATGACTCGCCGGCTAAATGCGTGGAAGCTTTTTTTAACGAGTTCTGCTGCGAAATATAGAACAGGTAGTCCAATGCTCGCGAGAACACGCCGTCGATATCGAACTCACCCACCCACCGGCTGAGATACCGAGGCCCCGCGTCGCAGATCGTCGAGTAAAGGAACTAACGATTACCCATCGAGCTCAGAAGCACAGTTTGATTAATTGAAAAAGCGGTACACCGTTGAGAGAGGTAGGATAGAACTCCTGATGGCACTAAGGGTCAGGCGAATTGTTATCTCGAACAGTGTACCTCGAAATCTGCTGATAGGAAGCATCGAGCCTTGGATTCTCTCTGTGCCGTGGGATCACTGCCAGAACAGAGCGGCGATCGATCCCAGTAGCGTAGTTTGTGTCGAGTCCCTTCTACCCTTTTGCCTTCGAAATTCTGGCCAAGTGAAACACGCTTTTGGGTGCTGCCAACCAATGACATCTTTTATGCTCTCATCGCAAACTCTTAAAGTAGTTCTATCAGTACTGTACTATCCAAAAGTCAACCGTTCGCCGAAGGAATTGTTAACTTCGCTTTGTATACTGCCGGTGGGCTAAACTTTTGTCATGAATGTCCCCTTCAGAAATGTGCGAAAAAATGAATTTTGAGCTAGGGCTTTGGAATTTATATGACTTCTTCCTTGATGCAAAAGAACATTCTCCACCAAATTATAGCATCGGAAAATGTCGGGAAGACTTGAAAACGTGGGAGAAACCGTCAGAAGTAGGTAAAAGTAATTATTCAAGATCGGTTTTCCATGTGTTTTCGGTACAATTCCGGCAGTTTGGCCACTGGTTCCATGTTTTCTATCCGTTTTCATACATAAACAATCGATTTATCAAGCGTTCGTCAAAGTCCGAGAACCTTCGAAAAATCGAAAATTTTAGAAGGGGTACACCTTAAAAAATTTGCGAAAAAATGAATTTTGAGCTAGGGTTCTGAAATTTATATGACTTCTTCCTTGATGCAAAAAAACATTCCCCACCAAATTTCAGCCCCGGAAAATGTCGGGAAGTATGGAAAACATGGGAAAAACCACGGAAGTGAATTATTCAGGATCGGTTTTCCATGTGTTTTCGGTACAATTCCGGCACTTTGGCCACTGGTTTCATGTTTTCTATCCGTTTTGATACATAAACAATCGATTTATCAAGCGTTCGTCAAAGTCCGAGAACCTTCGAAAAATCGAAAATTTTAGAAGGGGTAGGCCTTAAAAAATTTGCGAAAAAATGAATTTTGAGCTAGGGCTCTGAAATTTATATGACTTCTTCCTTGATGCAAAAAAACATTCCCCACCAAATTTCAGCCCCGGAAAATGTCGGGAAGGTTAGAAAACGTAGAAGAAACCGTCAGAATTAGTCTCTAGCCTGCAATCCACGCCATTCCGTTACATCACTGAGAATGCCAGGAAAAATTCCATACCATATTTCCATTAGCACACTAATGCCGGATTGAATTAACCGGCAGATGTCGATCGATGACGACGTCCAATTTCTACAGGCGGCTTAACATGGGATTACAGCGATAGGTGGCATCATGCGCCGAGTGGAAGTCGAGGTTTTACGTTCTACTGGTGGGAAGGTGGTAGTGTGTCTGCCTGGAAAATCCATAAACGGCCAGTGATGTATATGGCGTAGAGTGGCGGTGTGTTTCCTGGGTATCAGGCAATCGGGGCGCACGTGCTCGACATTATAGGCGAAGGGTGCCTTACCGAGTCCGTGTGCCAACAAACGCTTGCTCCTGGGTCACCGGGTTTCAAGCCAATCCCAGAAGCAATACTTTGCTCAATCTTCCCTCTCTCTTTTTCTCTATTCTATACACAGTGCTTCTCCATCTCCGCCCGAAAAGGGCGACATGTACGTAGGCGGACACACGGCTCTGCCAGGCTGCATCTGTGTCACGAAAGTACAATCGATAGCCAAGAATGACTGGCCCGAACAAGCTCCAACTTTCCCGTAGGAAAAAGCACCTTTATCAACCAGACATGCAAACTCCCCGTCGGTGCATCTGCACCGGGAAACAAGTGGCTGAGGGAACCTGCCATTTCTACCTATCCTAACCTAGTAAATTCAAACCAATGGGGATGCCGCTTTAAGAGGGACTCACAAATGAACTCGCTCGTTATTGCTCGCCAGTGCGTTAATTAAATTCTACCCGAATACTCCTGGCTGGAATATCGATTGCCCGGGGCCGCGCGCGTCTCCATGAACCCGGGCGAACACTTGTTACGAAGCCGAGAAACTAGTGAGGGAATAACTCGTTCGATCTTTCTTTTATACAGTTTCGTAGCTACAAGATCGAATTGGGTATAGGAAAGTTCTATTGCGGGAAGTTCGTAGTTATTGGATTGGGAAGTTCTGGGTGCAGGGATTCGTCTCAGTGGCACATTTATGCCGGGTTCGCATTGGGGGGGTCGAAGAGTATCGGGATGAAATTGCATCATCGCCAGTGGGAGAGAGGGATCCGGTTGATCGAGCGACCAAGGGCGAGAGAAGCTTTCACGAGAACGAGGTCGTGAAAGGGGGAGAAGAAAGCCGGGGAAAGGGTGAGTGCGCGCCTACCTATTTATTTTTAGAATAGCTGGACCACCTGCCGACACCTTAAAACACATATCACCAAAGTGCACGCGCGATCAACTTCCATCCAAACTTCGATAAGCTTGAAAAGTTCCGAGCGAAACTATCCGAGGCGATAGGAACACTTTGACGAGGGAGAAACCCTGGAGTTATGGCTTGCCAATCAGTAGACAGATGTGCGCAGGCGTGAAAGCGATCCCATTGCCCTTTACCACATAGGAAGTTATCTCACCTGTCGCTCCTAACACACTTAATGTCGAACTCACTGCCCGCATCTCCCCGCTCGAATCACCGAGCAATCAGAGCCGAATGCAAATTAGCTTCTGCCGCACCACTAACCACCGCAATCCTATTTTCCCGGTAATTCCATACACAAGAGGGAAGGAATCGGAATGGAGAGTATTATAGATCGGCTTGCAAATGAGATTGGAACTGGACCGAGCGGGCGTTGCGAGGTTGGTGGAGGCGGAACAGCTACCAATTATCGACTCTTCCAGGGAAACGGGTGGCCTTTGACATTATCGAACTATCACTAACTCTTTTACAAACTAAAATCTGGTGAGTGGAAAGACCTGATTCGACAGGCAATCTTTCCTACCGGCAGTCTATCTATATAGGAAGACAGAGAGCCGGAACAAGTTCGAGAGTGCAAAATCTACTTGGGAAAGAGAGTGCGTGCAGGAAGTCGCGTGCGGCAAAAGTAGTGCGGGGGGAAGGGGGTGTAGCGGATGGCGAATTCTACCTCTGGGAGAAAAGCTCGCTTCCTGTGGAGGGTGGCGGAAGGAGTATCGACCAAGCCCGTGGCCGGCGAGCAGCTTCATTATCGTCTTAGTAACTGTGAGTCCCACGAGCTTAGTCAGCTATATGCGCCTGGCTTCCAAAGCCAGAAAGTTTCACTTCGTCTTCACTCGGCAGGCACGCCAGGCTCGAATACTCGCGAGGCCGCCGCACGGACTGACGAGGAAGAAGACCCCCAGGGAGCTTTCGGTATAACCAGGCACACAGATACCGTGACTGTGGGAGAGGGTGGCGGCGTGAAGGTTGCTCTCTACACGGGGGAAGCTAGCTCCCCCCTGTCGACGGGCTACACTCCGGTGCATTCGCTACGAATGCTACCCTAAGCGTGCTTTCTGTCTACTACAGGGAAGCTCGTATTTCACGCGGCAAAACTATCCCTTCCACCCTACGGCGCTTCTCTTTCGTGTCACATACATATACCCCCTCTCACTCGCACTCTTTCTCTCGAAGGGACGATCAATCGAAGATACACGAGTGCGCGGCGCGCCGCGGCGGGCGCCTACTTCTCGGAACCGCCGCTGGCGATCCATGTTTCATTCGATTCATACGATCTCTCTCTCTCTCTCTCTCTCTCTCTCTCTCTCTCTCTCTCTCTCTCTCTCTCTCTTTTCTAGCCAATTGCTAGTGGATCTTAAGAACGGATGCAGGACTCTCTAAGGTAGTGAGAGAGCAACTGAACGTGCTCACTCTCTCCCTCTCTCTCTGTCTCTCTCACCGCTGGTACTTACGATTTCAGCCTCATCAGCCACATTGGTACGGCGCACTTTTCTTTCGCGTCATCCCTGCGAGCTAGCCAGCTCCCTCCTTCCCTCCCTAAACCCCCTGTTTTTTTTTCTCGATCTAGCTAGCCCCTGTTTGGTTACAGGTACCGGCACACGCACGCACCCACGCACGATCCTGGCCGATGGATTAATTAATTGGTACTGCCACTCACACACACAGAGAGAGCGGAGTCGGGAAACGGATTGGTATGTATAGAGTGTAGAAAACTAGTACGGGTGTCGAGTGAATGTGTGTCTGTCGGTATGTGTCGTAGGTGTACCGAGAGAGCCGAGGAGACCCGAGGCGACGAGAGTCCGCTGGGGATGACGGGGCGAGACTGCGAGTCGGCCGGAACTCGAGCACGCGCGAGACTGTGTGTGGCACCAGATAGAGCTGGACGTGCCGATCGCGCTGCCTCCGACGAGCAAGGGGGTGAAGGACAGGGACACACCACTGATCTGTAAAGCGAGAAAGGGAGAGAGAGAAAGAGACAGAGAGAGGGGCTTGGATGGTTCCTTTGGACGGACGGAAGTGGAGACGAATGGAGAACGGAAGAGGCAGGGCACCAACGACACTCACGAAACCCTTGGTCAGATGTCGAAATTAAAGGAGGTGGAACAGGAAACTAAAGGACGGGGGATAGAGGGGGATAGAGAGAGAGAGAGAAAAGAGAAAAAAAGAAAAGAGAGCGTACTCAAGAAAGACGAGGTTCAGTCCCTTGCGGATTAAACGGGGAGACGATGGGTTCGATGAGTTCGAATGATTTTGCGGAGGCGCGAGGGCCTTGCCGAGAGCGAAGCCGACTCACCTCGTACTCTCTCCTGCGGCCCGAGCTGTTCCCAGCATCGATCCGCACCCACCAAGAGAACTCCCGCTCACAGGAACATGCGCGAACATACTTTCGACGCTGCCACCCCCAACCCACCCTCTCTAACTCTCTTGGTTTCCCACAGCTCTCTCGCAATCGCTAGTCCTTGTATAAGTGTCTCTTGCTTCCTCCTACGTCCACGAGGCAGGTGGTGGCTCTCCCTTCCTGGTACACCCTTCTTATCGGCCAACATTCGGGGGCGCTCGGCGCCTCGATGCGTCGACACGCCACCACCCCTCTCCTACCTCGATCAGTAGAAGGAATGCAGGCGCGGAAAATGCCCGGCGATTCGAACTCATGAATTTCTGATGAATTCGATGATTGGAATAAGGTATAAAAGGAGATAAGGTGGGCGGTGGTCCATTCTTTTGGACGATTGCTTGAAATACTTGAAATCTTTGAGCTTGTTTTTTTTATAGGTACCACCCCCGTTGCGAAGGTATATCACTTGCGGACTAAGCTCGGACAAAGGGTGCGATAAATGATAGCCCTCGTTTCAGCCGAGGGCCGCCTGGCGGTAGGGTGAATTTCAAAGAACGTTCTCCCACGTTCTCCTACCCCCAACAGTGCTCAGGCTTCCTGGGATTGATCGGCTTTTAGGGTGGACGCATTAGGATCGTTCCGAGGATCGATTCGCAATGCCATAGACTTCTTTCACACATGCCAGGATACCGGTGATGCGCACTGGATTATGCCTGGAACGCTCTCTTCTCAACCGAAGTGCCTCTAATCCTCGTGATTACGTAATTGCATAAGCCTACCCCTGCATTTCCCATCTTCCAACCGTACGTACCTCTGGAACGTATTTCCGGATGCTGCTCGTCGGAGATAACTAATGATAACTTCTTCTACAGATGATTTCGATGTGTATACTTGAAATGAAAAATCTACGGAGGTAATGGATGTTGTATGGAAGAGGTTACACCGGAACACTGAGAGTTACGTCCGAAAACTGAACATGTAGGTTCTGTGTAACTTCAATGAAGACTGCAGAGTCGCGTCCGCAAATAGCTTCTGGCGAACACGGCACTATATCTATATTTTAAATTAGATTGCGGCCCAAGGATGGAAGGACGAGATTGATCCGGTACACGTAACAACGCTCCAAACTCCAATACCATCCTCGTATCAGCTAAACCTGGCAGACTGGTTTCACAAAAAATATTGCACATTACCATTGCCAAGACTCTTCAGCGAGGGAAGTAACGGCAGGCTCGCTCACTCCCAGCCGGTCTGGAATCGAGAGAAATTGGAGAGTGAAGAGCGATCGGCAGGCTTGGAAATGTTATAGTAATTTTTATTTAACGGAATATATAACAGAATGCGGAGGAGATGTGGGATGAAACGTCGATATCCTTTTCTCTCGTTCTCGTCTCACTTGCATCCTTGAGGAGTCGGGATAGGAGTCTTGGGATTGAACCGCGCGTGTGTAGGTGTGTATGTGTGTGTGTGTGTGTGTGTCAGCCGCTACCCCAGTCTCCCCACACTTCTTCCTTTACGATCTACGCGCGCGCGCTCGCTATTATAATAGTTTATATTCATCTTCTATTTACATAATACGTCTCAAAAACAACAATCTAATATCGCGGGGGGTGCACGCCGAGTTCGAGCCCAAGACGCGATTGCGCTGCGAGTTGAGGTGTACATCTTATCGATCGTTTATGTATATCGGTTTGTATCCCAATAAATCGTAAACTTTAGCTGCCTCTCTCGAGCTTCTCCTTGCGTACATATATATGAATATCTATACGTCCATTTCGATATATATATATTTATATACACACGTATATATGTTTCTCTGGGTGTGTAGATGTGTGTATGTGTGTGTGTGTGTGTTTCTGTCTGTACGTGTCTTCGTGTGTATTTATAATCTGTGCCTAGAGTCCTGTCGGATGAAAATATCCGCGTGTCGCGCATTACAGTGCGTGTCGCGCTGCTGGCCTCGTTTAAAACACCTATGTATTTATTCCTCGACGTAATTCTAGCTTCAATAGTACATAATGTGTCTGTGTATATGTCTGCTGTCTCCGTGACTGTCTATGTATACTTAACACGCCTCAACGAGAGAGTGGCCGGTCTTTGATCTCCCCGACCACTTTAGAATAGTTCTCCGTACTGATTACGTTGCCGCTGGGTGACTATACATGAACGCACTTCCACCTCTCGAAGCCTGGGCATCTTAACACCTAGACGACGACGCACGTTATTGCTAATTGGATTATTTCATCTCGCGCCCCCCTTTCCTCTTCCCAGTATCATTGAACATCCAGCGCTGGCCGGCCAATCGCATTAAGGGAAACGAATTACGGCAAACGGGAGACACTATGGCGGACGCGTCCTCTCGCCACCTCGGCTCTTTTATCTGGCAATAATTCCTGGATACAGCAAGGAGACGCATTGGAAGTAGTTCGAGTGGATGCTGAGGATGGCAAGAATCCGCATCGGCAATCGCTGTCCCGTGAATGACAATCGTCTACGAGATCTACAACGATCTACACACGATCTGTTCCCCACTTGTGCTTCTAGCATGAATCATGTACCCCCCCTCCCCCCTACCGCGCATTTTTCATTCTACTAAAGACAATTATACACGATATACCGCGCCGACTACTTCACTTTACGGGCATTTCCTCGGGGCAAACAACTCTCTCTGTTTTTAATGAAGGAAGCCTCTTGCCTCGAGCTACGGCCGAGAAACAAAACGGACGGCAATTAAAGGTTTACACATTGGTACGCAGCTCGAGAGCAAACATGCTCTACAACATCACTACCCGGATTTCTTCCTGGGGACGACGATACCAGTCTTCCATAGTCACTTGCTTGCAGCCGCTAGCAGAGTGACCCTTTGTGTGTGAAAAGCACCTGGGTTTATAGCTCGGGCTCATACAGCTAATAGAAACCTCGTCTACCTGAACCCCCCCCTCTTAACTATTTCGTGGATGTATACACCAATCGCGCGTCACTGTGTGTTTACGTACAGGTTCCGAACACGTGTACACGCATCCCTCTTTTCTTCCAACAAAGTGTACATGCATACATTTTTAATTCTAGAGATAGAATCTCCTCGCTCGAGATTGTACGCAAGAGTTATGTTTACACATACAGGGTCTTGACACACGCGTGTCCGCGGGCGTGGCAAGAGTAAAGAGAGTATCGGTTGCACGCTCAGCAGCCGGTGAGCATCGACCGATGACTTTCGAATGAATGAGGATGATCCAAGTAATAATAATAATAGTAACGACAATCTTATTTCATCTCTTCTCAATTTCTATACAAGTGCACAGATATTTACATGATCGGTATTATAATGACAGATTCTGAGGTGCCCCTTGAGCGCATCTTATGTATTCTGGACATTTGGCACATCTCGCAGTCCTTCTCTTTCTATTCGCACGCGTACGCCTGTTTTTCCTCCTCCCTCTGCTTTTGCTAATTCTGTCGCTGGTACTTTACCATTGGCACTGTACTTCTAACACGATCGTAGGATAACATCGAAATTCAACTACGCCTCCTGCGTACTGTGATATCCCGTTTGAGTTCACACGCTGGTCGTTCCGAGAAAGTTGTGCGCCAACGAGCACGCGTTAAATGGAATATATCGCAGAAAGGAATATATTGGCGAACGAACGAACGGTGTAGGATCTCTTGTCTCACAGATATCGGAGGATGATTGGCAGACTCCCATTCAAAAGACAGGAGCTAGCTAGGCTCCCAACGGTGGTAGAAGCCCACGACTATCGTGTCAATGCACGTGTGCCTACTGATTAAAAATACGACTTTCTTCCTCTAAACAAACACGACTGTGCCTAGAGCGAACGGTGAACCTTTAGCGAGAGTGAGAGAGAGAGAATGCTCCGTCACCATCGGTTTTTAATCTATCTGACACAAATACGAGAGAGTACGAGGAGACGCGTTACGTATGTATTATCATTACGGTCCGCGATATACTATCGCCCTGAAATATCACGCGTGCTCGAATAGAACATGGAATCATAGACGCACTTCATAATAGGAGAGACGAAGGACGCTAGTTTTCCTTGCTCTATTCTCCGCGCAGAAGAATCGGAGTCAAGGAACGGACGATCGCGAGTACTCGAGAACGATCCACGGAGGGGGGGAGGATCGACGCTCGCTCGTAACTCATGGCACCAAATGCAACACGCGCGGAAGACTATGCCAAGCTGCAAGCACTCACAGTACTTGAGCCTGGCAAGGGTTGTAATAAGTGTTCGTGTATACATGCGTGTTTGCGTGTTCCGTGTGTGTATACGAAAGGAAAAAATGTATAACAGGCACCTGTAGGAGAACCAGTCCTTGGAATTGTTATCTCAGACTTTCTTAAACCCACTTCAAGCGGACACCGAAATACTGGCCCCCCGGTCTTCCCTCTCATTCTCATTTTACCTCAACGATGATACGTCGAGGCGTGCAAAAAAGATCGCTCGGTTCTCGACCGTTACTGTTGTATCCAAGACGCAGGCACCCACTGCGGTTCCCTACTCAATGAATTAATCTCATCTAACAGTTGACTGTATGCTCGATCCGTGTCATTGTTTATGATGATCAAGTCCAACAAGTGGCCGTATTTGTCTTCCATGTCACGCGCTTTCTCGATTATGTCCTTCAGCTCCTCCTCCCGGAAAGTCTCATTGTTCTTGATACGTTTCTGCCGCAATTTCTCGAGACTCGGAGGCGCTATCAGCACTACGTATGGTTTCAGATCGGAGCTGCGCAAGATCTTCAGGCTCTGCGGATGTAGGTTCAATACGCATATCTTGCCGGAGTTAACGACCGACCTTATAGCCTCGACTGAGGTGCCATAGTACGCTTTCTCGTATTCTCCATGCTCCACAAACTTTCGACACAGGATGTCGGATTCGAATTGAGAACGCGAGATGAAATGGTAATCCTGGCCATCCACCTCGGAGTCCTTCCTAGGACGACTTGTGTCTGTAACAGAGGAATCTCATTTTTCGATGGAACCCTAAATGATAGAAGATTATCGAAATACTAAAAAGCACTGTTTCCAAGGTGTTCAATACTAACGAGGAATGGCTGCTGCGAAGCGTTCGCTATCCTGCATCAGCCTCTGCCTGAGCTCGTGTCGACCGATGTTCGGTGGTCCTATGAGAACAATAGGCCTCTTGTGGTCGGGCCTGGGGTAGTATAGGACGACCTCCTCGTACGTCAACACTTCCTCACTATCGTAATCTAAATGACCGAAAACATGGCGAACGTCTCTCATTATATATATATACAAGGCAAACACCTCAACAAGTATAGGTAACGTCGGAATGAAAGCAATTACCATCAATGGCAGTTGTCGCGTATTGTGGATATCCGTCATCATTATAATTCGCGCCAGACTTGCTTCTCTTCTTCTTCTTTGGATTCTTCTTGGCGCAGAGGAGAGTGCTCGACTTCTTGGTACCTCGTTCCGCCGACTTGTCGCCGGCGATTGTTTGCTTCGTGGTTTCCCTCCTAATGGCACAACAATGAAATATATACTTCTCTCTGAAATACAATGCAACTGTAGCATGTGAACTTGTAATGATATTTACTGATGCTGAAAGGACTTGCTGGGTATGAGACTAGCAAGAGTCTGATCTTCCTCGCCTTCTCTATATGCTTGCCACCAGTTGGGATCCTCCTGCGAGATGACGTGGAGAATATCTCCCTTCTGGAAGCTGATACCCAACTCCCGGCAAGGTAGGTACGGATCTTCCTCTGGATCGTACGTAAAGTGTGCTCTTAAATGGGGTGCCTAAAGAAAATCGAGCAATAAGATATATATTGTACGATTTTGTACGATTTTGTAGGAAATTGTTTGTTGAATTGCCACATACATGATTATTTTCTTCCCTTCTATTCACATTATTCCTGTGACTCGTAGAAGCGGGAAGCACCAGAAATGTAAGACTACCCTGCATGCCGGCGAGAATGTCACAGACTTCGTTGACACTCTTTCCTCGCATCTCCACCCCGTTCACTTCGAGCACCTCGTCGCCCTCGTGCAGCAGGCCAGACTTATCCGCGGCGCCGCCTCTCACGACACGACCTTTGACACCACAACAGGCTCATTAGTTACCAATTAGAAACTAGTGACATTTCATTCCACTCTGTATTCAGTGACTAGGAATAAAGAAATTTGAGGAAATCACGGACTTTCTTGTTGTCCTCGAGTGAGATGAAAAATAGAAAACAGGGTAGTTTAATAAGATAACTAGAGGCTAATGCTAATTAGAGTACCTATCAGAACGGAGTCACCATCGTTCTTCACGGTGGCACCCAGTGGCTCGTTAGTCTTCTCGATTCTAATTACTTTGATATTGTCGACGGCACGCGAGCCCCTCCAACTAGAGGTCGGGCTACACGGTCTGCTTGGTGACGAAGAGGAAGGACTCTGCTTCCTCTGCAAACCGTCGACGTAGGAGACTACAGAATCGTGAGCAAGAAGAAGAGCCTCCATGTCGTAGTTGGTTAAGATGCCTGTGAGTTCCTCCACAGTAGCTAGAGTGTCGGTGCTCCCAACGCCCGTGGTGGTCGACGTGGATTGCCATTTTTCTAGTATCTCCACACACTGCAAAACAGTTCCTGCCTTCTAACTCTGCTCTACAACTTCTAGGTTGGAATGAGGAGACCCTAGGGTGATTACGTACATCTCGGGCAAGTCCAGAAGCATCATCAGTGTGATGTTTGAGGATTTTTCCGGACCTCAGTCTCGACTTCAAGGCATGGTGGGTGGCGAGGGCGGTTGCAAATCGTCTTTGCACCAAGAGGGTTCGAACCGCCTCGAGTTCCGCCTCCACTCCCGGTCCTGAAATACCCAGGGCACCAGAGATATTTCGCAGCTGAAGCTGCAGCCTCTCCAACGTTGCGACGACCTCTTCATACGCTGAAAAATATGACATAGCTTGCTTGAAGAGATTGCCACCGACATTTTTACAGCAGGCAGGTGTTTCACTCTTGTATGGGTTAATGTCAGAAAAAGATTGGAACTTACTGAGGGGCCTGGGAGGCTCCTCGACATCCTGGACCGCGTTAACAGTGACATGTACTGGTCTCGAGGCAGTAGTGACCTCATCCTGAGCGTAAGCAGGGTTCTCCTGGCCAGTGAGAATGGTGGCATGACTCTCCAAAGCCTGAAGCTTCCTCGATCCTCTTATAGAACGATTAAGAATCTCCTGTTTCTCTTCTTCGTCCTTCCTCTTTCGTATCTGCTCCTGTAACAAGACTGCTCATTAATTCCCTCCTTTCCTACTTCCTTTACTTCCAGCTTCTCCTCGAAATTCTTCCTGCCCCCTCCTGTCTTCCGGTGTCTCGTCTCCATTAATTCTGCCTCACGAAAAAGTACTCGAGAGAAGTTGAAGAGAAGAGTGGGTGTGTTTGCTGAATTTTATCGCTGAATCAATCACCGGGCACCGACGTGTCTCGATGCAGGCTCGTCGATGCAGACGGTGTGCAATCGCACAATGTAATCAGGCTACCACGTCGTTCCGGATTATTTTCATGGGCACTGACGCAGCAGCAGAGTTGCAGGATGCGCAATTCCAGGACTGACGTGTCATTGGGTACTCGCTGCCTAGATTTACTTCCCTTACCTCCGTATCGTATGCATCATCCGCTCAGTGTTACGCTTTAATCTCATATCGACAGCCTACAGTAACATCCTATATGTATACCATCGTTTCATACGACGCTCCATTGAGCCGGATTTCGAGAACAGGGTGCCCACCGAACACGGTGCAACATGCACCTGTAGAAACTGTTTCAGTGTCTCGTGCGGGAATGGAAACTACCCTGGTGCACGGGGCCAGCCATTACTTACCTCGATTCACCGAGCGAGAATTCATGCCACAAAGACATTGAAATTACAGGAATGGGAGAGAGCGAAGCATTCAATGAGACAGAGAGATGCTTGTTGCAGATATGAGGATGAATCTAGTGAAACTCAGCGATGGGGTGGTACTCGGAATGAGCTCGTGCCAGAGAGAAAGAAAAAGGATCAATGTGGCACGCGCCAATGACATGACGGGCAATGAGCTGCGACATCAAAGCACATCCCTATCTCGATCGTATTTCGTGTTAGAGATACGTCGGTGATATCGCGGTGATGATGACTGCTATTTCGACGAGCTACGCCCACCAACGGCCTGATAACCAGCGACGAAATCACTTCGATGAAACAGCTGTTACCACCAGAGTATACTGGCTGGCGGGAAAAGTAAAAGAGGAGAGAGAGAAAGAGAGAGAGAGAGAGAAATCACACTCGTATCGGAGGCGGTGGAATTTCGATTTCTCTAAGTAGGCAGTCCCTCGAGGTATTATTGCTTCAACTCGGTGAGAATGCTTCAACGAAGCCATGTTTACTCTCTCGCCTGGTATACGTAGGGTTTCGCAAACGCCAGCTTTTACTGCTTCAATGGATTTCCTATAATATCTCCCTCGTGCGAAAGAGCGGCGCGAGAGAGAGAGAGAGAGGGGGGGGGGGGGTGAGAAGAAAACCTGCCGCTCCCGTGTAGCCTTCCCAATGAAATGATTGCCAACGCGTGTGCGTGACTTCAAAGCCCGTGTGAAAATGGAGAAGAAGAGGAGAGTGCAAGAGACTCTTTTGCGATCATCGTCCCACTGCTCTGCCGACGAGGCCTGCCACAGAGAATGGAAGTGGGTCAAGGCAAATCGAGCATAACGTTGACGAGGAATGACAAATAAGAGTCCAATGTTATTAGATAGAATATTGGACGATCCAAGAACATCTTTTCTGTACGAAGTACAACGATATGTTTGTCTCTCTTGTTGATTTTAAGAAGAATATACTCTGAATTAAAACCATCCGCGTCTACCAATCCTCCAGGATAAAAGTAATACTTCGAACTCCAGGTTTCCTTGCACCGTATCCGCTTGATCGTACTCCCCTAGGTAGACTATGAGTCAGACAAGTCCTAGCGCGGCAGAGAAACGACATGAGTGTATGGTAACCGTGTGTGTATGTACGTATGGCGCGCACGATTTTCTCGGCTCGGCCTACCTGGTATTTCCGAATGGAATGCAGTTGCTGCTGCGTGGGCTCGTTGGTGGTATTGGCATTATCGGTGCTCTCGACGTTATTGTTCTGGGCGGTGGAGAGCCTGAGATTATCCTTGGGCGGCCTGGCCGGTGCCCTCTTTTGATCCCGAGGTGGTATGGCTGGCTTAACCCCGTTCACACCGGCCTACAAATCCATATAGGAAAAAAAGAAAAAAAAACATAGCTCGCATTAATGATGCCAATGTCTCTTCGCCATCCAAGCTTCCTTGCTTTCTTTGCGCGCCGGCAAAGAAGCCCACAATTGTCTACGGGGCCACGTGTCCCCTTGGCCCTTTTCCAGGATACACTTTCCTCCCTCTGCATTCTCTTCCTTTTTCTAGATCTACTTTCGACGAGAGAAGTGAGAGAAGATGAAGAAGACTTGGGCAAGGGAAAGAGAATAGTTTGGAGATGAAAAGAGTCAACGCGGGCTTTTTGCTGCGTGCTCGAGCTGCTGCGTGCAAAAGTCAAAGCTCTTCTAGGATAGATTAGGAAGTAATAGAGGATAGTCGATCTAGTTTAACATTTGCCATGCCTGTTTCGAGTTTTCCTTCCTTGTACCCATGCATTTAATATCTCTACCTGATATCGTACGGCACTTCTAAATTATGACATCGAAGAGAATGTTTATCGATCTGTTAATAATAATTTCAAAGAATTTTCTACGAACATTATCAAAGATTGAAAAGTGCCGAGGATATTTTGGCAAGCGAAGGTTCAAAGCGATGTCAGTTTACCTGTTCCTTGTTAGGATCGTCGGAGCCCTGCCACCTGTACGAATGGTACGTACTGTTCTCCAAAGTATCAGCGGGTTCGTCCGTTACTTTCAACGATGCTGGATGATTTGAATTGAATTCCAGTTCAACTGGAGTGATGTCGACACTGATTTTACCAATGGAATGTCGTGAACTCAATGGATTCTTGGAGACGAGGCTCGAATCCGAGTGCCAGGAGTGAAGCCTGGTTCGAAAGGAATGAAATTGGGGATTGCAAAGTTCGAGATCGCTCTTGGATGTTTCCCGACTGCCTCGAAGACTTCCACCAAGCGAGCAATGTTCCTGCTCGCCTAATGAGCCACCAGCCAACGAACCATTCGGGAATTTCGAGCGTTGATACTCCAGTCTCGAGTTCTTCTCATTTTGAGTATCAGGAGAATCCTCAGGATGAATCTTAGTCGCTTTCTCGTACCAAGCAGTAGAGAACATGGGAATATCCTCTGAAGAGGAAGGATGAAAGTAGCGAGCTTTCCTTCGAGACAATCGTTCTCTAAGGGTGTTCTGAGCGTTCTGATTGGTCTCTCGCACGAAAGACTGCCGTTTCGGAGTACTCTCAACAGGCTGTCTCTCGTGTAAAACAAGATCCTCGAGGAAATCGGAAAAGGCATCTTCCTTCTCGCCAATGGACAATGAAGCCTGCATGAGGTGATGCTTGGAGAACTCGGAGGATAGGTCGTAAGGGATGTACTTGCCCTCGAGGGAGTCCGAGATGAGATTCTCCGTGGAGCAAGAGTATCTCTTGCGTGGTGTAAGTGAAAGGACGAAGGAGGTTTCTGCCCAACCATTGGACGATTTGGAGTAGTTGTCGTTATTAGAATGTCGTGCTAGGAAGCAGTGCGAGGAAGAAGGATTGCGGTGCGTGCTGGAAGCGTGAAGCGTTTTGCTCTGGTTTTGATGATGCTGCTCTTGGTGCATTATAGAGAGGAAGCCGTCGAGAAGCAGACTCTTGACTTTGGACCTTACCTTCTTGGGGGTGTGCTTTCGGTCTACGGTACGCGGAACTACGTTCTCCCTAGCGTCACTCCTGCCAGCTAGCGGTGGTGTCAGGGTAAGATCGTTCGGGGGAAAGCAGGGGGAGGCAGAAGCCAGGAGGCTGGTAGCGACAGCGTTGCCGTCGGCTGTGGCATTGCTCGAGGGTATCGTATCCAGGTTGTCGAGTAATCTGGACAAGCCTGTAGCACCCTGATTCCCTTCTCTACCATCTCTCACCAGACCCCCGTTCTCACTTCGCTCTCTTTTCGGCTCGAGCGTATTCTGCTTGCTGTTCCCGGGGGTCTTCGGCGGAGGGTAAACCGGGTGGCACTTGGTCACAGGCACAAAATCCGCCGGACAATCGACGGCGACTTCCCGGTAGTTCTTCCCACCAACAACTAGGAAACTCCGCTCGCTCTGTTGTTCTAGATCGCCGGAGGCTTCGCTTCTCAGGGTCGAGTAGCCGCTCGAGATCTGCTGGTGGCCCATCTTCTTGCGAAGCTGCCTCGAGGACGAGGATAGTTGGCTCAATTCAATTCCTAGTAAATCGTCGCTCGAGCTCGCCCGGATCAACTCTGCCACGTCTAAACTTCGTGTCTTTGCTTTCTGTTTATTAAGATCGGTTTGTCTCTTCGAATTTGTCTTCGATGTATTTTTACTACCAGGACTTCCGCTCTCCGATTGACCAAGTTGCACCTGTTGAACCAACGGATGTTTCACTGGCGAAGAGTCCTTGGCGCGTACTGGTGTTTCCTGTGATGGTGCTCTTGGCACCGAGCATTGCTCGTCAATGAGCCTTGTAAGGTCGGATACCTCGTCCGAGCGCATTAACAATCCTTGAAGGTCTTGCAAATCAGCGAGGCCGTAAGCAGGATTGTCGAAGGATGTGGGCTCGCGACGAGCGAAGAGTGGAGCGACTTTTATGTCAGGTACAACTGGCCTGCAAGGAGAGCCTAAGTCTATTCTTCTAGCATCGTAAGTCGGCGAGTCCTTGCCACGATTCTTCGGGTGTCTAAGGACTAAACTACTATCGAGCGGAGCAGTGCTATCCGACCTTCCGGACGAACTTCTTGGACTAGCGGAATCGTCGCTGCAGGTCTTCAACATAGTCGGGTAATCCTCTTTAGCAAAAGGATAATCGTCCTCAATGTCAACACTCGATTCCTTCTGTCCAGTACTATCCTCGTTGACACCTTCGTCCTCCTCCTCCTCCTCCTCCTCTTCCTCGAAATCTTTAAAATGACTCTTGAGTTCGGGCGAGCCGAGTGTCGAAGGACTTTGACTATAATTCTCTGGCTCGTTGTTAGAATCCTTCCTAGCTACTTCCTTGCTCTCGTCCTCGGGCTGCTCCGGCTCGATCTTTAATTCGATCTTCAATATATTCGGCTGTCCGTATCGCATGATCGTCCGATCATCATGAATGCTGTTGGCATCGGTAGCATCGGCGTTGCTCGCCGGATTCGAGCGTTGCTCCTGCACTTGCAGGCTCTCGTTTTTAAGGTTTAGGGAAAGGTCGAGGTCGCTAGCGCTACGGGGACGGCGGAGCTCGTTCCTCTCGTAATCAGGGTGATGATTGACGCGTTGGTGGTGGTGGTGATTCTTTACCTTATTGGGATAGGCCTTCTCTAGGAGGGCGTCGGGCACATCGACTGGTAGCTCCCGGTGATGGCCCGGACCGCTAGAAGCCCACATCTCATCAGGGCCCAAACCCTCCGTAGCCTTCTTCCCCTCTCGCGAGCTGCTGTTGTTGTTCTCCTGGAATTGTTGTTGCTGCTGTTGTTGTTGTTGTTGTTGCTGCTGCTGCTGCTGCTGCTGTTGTTGAGAATGTACGTCCGTCACGCCACTTGCGCTACGCCTTCGGGACCTATAAACAAGAGTACAATAATTCTTTTAGTATTACTTTCAGGTAATATTAGAGTATTTTATATTTACAAATCTGCTTACAACTGGCAAGGGTAATTACTTTAATTAATAGTGCACTTTTGGAATGAGTGAATTCTCACGCTTGATGTATAATTTGGTATTGCGAGTGCTATTTACACGAGACATGTGCGGATTTTGCAGATCCACCCTTGGATACTTCGGTAAATACGTATTCTATAATCGAGCGTGTAATCTGGACCAATATTTCGAACGAGAATGTATCGAGTGTTGATCGATCCGTTCTCTATTAATCGTATTCCACTTGATGCACGTACGCGCGCGTATGTACGTGCTTGTCGGAGAAAAAGTGTCACGGCCGCATGACCGATAGCTTTTCAATCGCAGTGACGAATACTCATGCGTTCTTTCGTTGCGCCTTTAACAACGAATAAAGACTGCGAATAAGGTCGACGAGGTTGATCTGCAACGAGGAGTTCTCTTCATGCTAAATATATATATATATATATATATACGTGATTTAGGAGGATAATGATAGTGAATTATTCGAGCGACTATTAATTATTATTATAAGAAATATATCATATATATTCCTTCAATCTTGCTCGTATGAAAAATTACAGTGCGAATACTAATTATTCTACAATGTCTTGGAATACTTCCTTTGCTTACTCTCTAAAGGCGCTCTTTCCTTGCCAACATCGATCGCCATCGCCTAAAATACTTGGATCATTAACTACTCGGGTCATCGTTCGACCAAACTCTCTCGGTAGTAACACGCCGATGTAATTGAGAGCACCGTGCGCTTCATTGGCACGCAATCCAATTTCTCAAGCTGATCAGAATTACATGCCAGGCGAGGATTGTTGTATACACGAATACTAACTATTGGTTGGAACGGAAATAAGCGAGGAAGGAAGTCGCGATGATGATGATGTTCCTGGAGAGAATCCTTTACGCGTCAATGGAATTTCATTGAGTGACGAGAATACAATAGGGTGAAAATAAATAAAATAAAAAGGTCGTGGAGAGGACGAACGATTATCGTTTGCGAGAAGGCTGACACACCTACGAAGACATATTATATATGTGTTAATACGACAAAGGTAGAGAATTCTCGGTGAGATGAGCGCGGTCAGGGTCCACGTGTACCCTTCGACTTTTCATCGATTGCTCACGTATAATTAACAACCCTTAAAGTAGTCAACTTTTTGTATTCTTTCATCTGGGAAAAAAGATGCTTGCTCTTCAGAAATCATGTAGAAACGCTTCTCAAGGAATTCTTCACTCCAGAGAAGAACAAGTTGGACCAATTGCAACCGAGTCTGAGGAAAGTTGACTGATAAAAGATGAATGAAGAAGCCTCGTCATTGTATTCGTTAATTTTAGCGAGTTTTGCCTCGAGAAAAAACTGTGTGTATGTTGGAAAAAAGTGATAAAAATTCCTGTAGAGGAATTTGAGAATTCCTGCTGGAATTTCGTCGATTAAACCCGAAGGCAGAATTAATTGAATCGGATTTATCGGTATTACGTGCGAACTATTCCTTCGGAAACTCCCCTCGAATTATGTTGTGGATGTCATTGCCGAGGAACCTGGAATGATTATTGACTCGGATATATATACTTGGGAAAGATCGTCTATGAAACTAGGAATGCGAGAACTCCGGTGCTCCAATTACAAGCCTAGGATATAATCACCGAGTAATTCCATCGATTCGATAATTATAGCCGAGACAATTCCTAAAAGAAAAAAAAAAGAAGGAGCGAGTGGAAAATCGAATTGAAAACGCCATGAAAAAAAAAGAACACTGAAGAATTGAAAAAGTCTTTTCATCCAATTTCCTTGTAATAAATCCAAACCCATCATAATTAAACAAATCGATCGAACTCTTCCACAAACGAATCAAGCTTCATTGAAAGCGTACCAATGGAAATTCGAGTTGGCCCATTTGAAAGACGATTTCTTTCTACCAAGGATCCGGTTGCGCCCGTTTACACACGTCTTAGAAACCGGAGGGGGTGGGTTTCTCCACTGCTTCGCCCTCTGTTTCGCCAGAAAGAACATTGGCAGGACAAAAAGCCGGTCTCTCTCGCAGCGACAATCTAACACGGCCAGCATTAAAAGCGAGGGCCTCGCGCGTCTGTATTGCGTGTGCGTGAATTCAAAGGCACGCGTGAATTCAGCCGGTGCGAGCATATACGTACTCTCTCTCGTAGGTGGTGGGCCTTTGGTTGGTTGGTGGTACTCTCTCTGCGGTCCTCGAAAAGAAAGGGAGAATGCCAGCAGCCGGCAAACAAAGCCCGATCGGAAATACGAACGTAATACCGGTTCGGCCCTCGTACCATTGCTGGCAACCAACGAGAAAGAGAGTAAAGACGTCTTTTGCACCACCTCCTTTTCCTTCTTCCATGTATTCCGGAGGTTAATAAAAATCAACCCTTTCATCCCCCAAAATGGAATTTACAAATATTGAATATTATAGATTATAGATTAATTAATAGCTAAGTTTCGACGGAGTTATTAAATAATTAATATTAGAAAATATATTATAAATTCTGGTGATTTATTTGTGCTCGATTGGGGTGGTTCTTGAAAGGAGAACGAATAACATTCGGTGAGACTTGAGGGTTGTTTCGTGCGGAAGGGGTCAAACGAGAAGACGAAGAGAGACAGACAAGTGTGTGATCGGACAGGAGAGAAACAGATAAGCAGGGCCGAGCGGAGACAAATGGAGAGCTGAAGCTGCGTGCATTCAACCATCTACTTCGAGGAGACGAATCATTGAGAGAACCTCACTGACATTGGCTTGGCACGATTATTCTAAGGGACACTTCGAGCTTGCCTTTAAAATAGGGATCGCTTTCAAAGGATTGCCAGGAACTCCCATCGACGGAGCACTTCTCAATGAATGAATTCAATTAAATGAACAAATTAAATTGAAGATTTACTGTGGATATAAACAAAATGTTCTTAAAGAAGAAGACTCTTTGCTATAAATAGATATAAATTTCGTTAGAAAGAGTTTTCTTGTTTAACGAAATTTATTTCTTATAATATTGGCTTCTTTCAGCCATTCTAATTAATCACAAGTGGGACATTCGAGAAGTTCCCCGTCTGTTTCAAGGAGAAAGAAGCACAGACCTGATGGCATTGCGCCTCTTCAGGACCCGAACCCTCTTCTGCTGTCTTTCGCGTGGCGTAGTCCGCATTAGGAACTCGCTAGAATCATTATTTGTCATTCTAACTAAATAGAAGAATACAATCGATTTATTCCCTTCCCGGTGAACTAAAAATGTTATTGTTTCCAATGAATTTATTATCACTAGTTTTTCAACTCGTCTCTACTTTCTGTTTACTTTGGTAGCGCGCGTGTTAACGGAACACGCTCCGATTCAAAGCCACCGTCGGCTCTTTCCTTATCGCGCTGTCTTTCCTTCGATTACGAGTGCCGGCTTCTGTTACCCAGATTAGAGACCCAACCATCGCAACACCGAGGAACCCGTGCAAACAAAACAAGCAGCAACTCACTATCACAGGAAGAAACCTTTTTAACCTGTTAGAATTCATTCCGATTTCAGTTGGCAGCGAATCTTTTCAACTAGACCAAACATGAAACTATGTGCAGTCCACACTATAAACACACACCGGATGTGAGACAGGAAATCGGTGTTGCGCCACTCGCACCAGTGAACAGTGCACGTAACGCGAAGGAATGTCGAATATCTAGCGAATCATTCGTTTAAATAATAATTATATTCCTTCTTAGATTTAAAGACCCTAAAATCCCTCAACAGGTTTACAAGACTTTCGACGGTTTCGGAGGGTAGGAATTGAAGGGGGGAAAATTCCAAGAAAAATTCTGGGTTCTTGCCAGGTAGTTTAGGAGGGTTTCTCGCCGATTGGCTCTTGGAATTCTTGTGTTAAGCAGAGTGTATAGAAAGAGGATCAGCCGTCAGGTGGATCCGTCCCTGAGATACGATGGCCTATACCTGCGTCAGGTAAGCGCAGGGCTGCACAAACGGAAACACGTGATCGCACCTGCTTTCAAGCCGAGCAAGAGAGAAGAGAAACGATCGAGGAGAACAGAGAACGCTTGTCCTACGTGAGAACAAGTGTCCGAGGAGTTTTCATAGGCGAGTCTCGTCTCCAGCAACGATTATATAACGCCGAACACGTACCCGCGCGTCGTTCTATGGATTAAACATTTCCTTTTTGCGACGTCGCCCATTCTCGCCTAGCATTCATCTAACCACGCTTTATCTTTAATAAAGATACTACTACGAAAGACACTCGTTTCATTGCTACTGACAGTTCCGACCTTATTGAAAGTAGACTTCGTTCGGACGAATTAGAATTATCGTACGATCGATGAATACCGTTCGAAACTCATTAAAACTACTTCCACTAATTAGATACTGTTAATGTAAACAGTATAGAGAATTCCCACCATTTTCAATCGTAAATATTTCTTTACAGTGCTTATTGATTCGTTCCAATTAATAATTAGATTTGCAGTGATTGGAAAAGGATCGTTCGAGAAGAGAGAGAGTTAACAATTGCGTTGTGTGTGCGCTTGCTCGAGCTCTCTTTGCGGATGTTTAAATATTTCGAGCGCGACACACTTCCGGCGACAGCGATGCGCGGGATTGGTAGTCGGAAATGCTGGTTGTACAAACACGGATGCCAGTCGCACCGATTGTCCCTTAAAGAATGGGACACTCCTCCCTCGTCAATTTATAATCATTGCGCAGAGTCAACACACACTAGTTTCTGATTGATCGACGATCGATGAGAATGGGAAGCCGATTATTTCGATACCGGGCAAATCCTGTTGGATTGCGTCACATACAACGCACAGATAAAGAGACAGACAGACGCCCGTTGAAAAGCAGGAGTAATTCGGTAGGCGTGTCTCGCGCGCACAGAGTGCGTTTCGAGGAAGAGAAAACGAAAGAGGAGGACAAAAGTGGGAATGAGTTGGTTAATTAGAATTCGTTGTAATTCTCTACGAAGAAATGTTGGATCATTACTGCTGCCTAATGACTACTATTTTGCGATTACAGATTTGTATGTCTGTTAATTAAATACGATTTTAATTAATCAATAATCGAAAGACTTGAATGTATTGGATAGGAAGTTTCTCTTTATAGTCTACGAAATCATATTCTATTCCGAGTGGTTTAGAAACGACAGATATAATATTGTTTGTTCGACCGGGAGGAAATCGTTGCAAGTAATGCGACATAATGCGATATCCTCGCATCGGGTTAAGTAAGGCAAAACTAAGAAGAATATAAACGCGTTGCAATCGCTTTCCTCGTCATCGTCATAGTCGATGAAACCTACCAGTGTAGCGTTTTGAGGATTCTCATGGCGTGGCTTCTTCGTCAACGGCTCGTCCTTCGCTCAAACCTCATGGACGCGACGTGTGCGTCCGTCCTCTTAGCAGCTCGCGGCGATTTCTCACTGGAATTTCAATGGCTCCTACGACAACAATCGCTTCCCAACTCTTCCATATTCTCCTCTATTTTCTTCGAAACACTATATCCTTGTCCTTCCTCTTCCTTGAAAATCCACCTTCTATTTCAATCCTTCATCCCTCGGCGACTCTTTAAATCCTTCTTCTTAAATCTCCTACAAACTTCTTCCTCTTCCAGAAACACTCTCTTTCCTTCTTCGACGTAAGAAGCACACCAGCACTCTTCTACTTCTTAAATACTACCATTCACTTTCCACCTAAAGAAACTCCTCTTTCTCCTGGTATTTGGTAGCACTGGTCAAACACACAACTACTGGCAAGGGTTACCAAGAACGACGATGGGGTACAACACGACGAGAGAGTGCCTGCTGATCCGCGGCAGGGTTCAAAGGCACTTCTCCACGCGCACTGAAATTCCTTCACCGGTAGATCACCTTCCACGCCCCTCTCTACTCTCTTCCTATCCAAGGAGAGAGGGATACGGAAAGCGAGAGAGAGAGAAACCTCTTCTTGTCTCTCTCTATCTTTAAACGATAACTTTCCTCGGCAGTGCGCTTCACTGTACTCTACTTTATCCAGCCTACCCACACTGTTCCAACACTTTTTATCCCTCGTGGAATACAACCTTATTCGATGATACACAGAATTGGTTTTATATAATTAACCGCACTATTTTATACTTGTAATAATCCTTGTGATATCAGAGATTGTTTTTCTTGCAAATTATAAGTGGAAAAGAGTCGGTCTTCTTATTTGCAGTGGAAGGAATGTTTCGGTGAGAAGATGTGGCGGCGTGGCAATCGCCTCGTGGAAGGTGCATCGGAGAGAAGAAGATGTTCTCGAAGAGGTTTGCCAGGTAAACGAAGCAAGCAAAAGCCAACAGTAACAGAGCAACAGCAGCGCTGCTTGCCTGCATGCGAGGAGGAGGAGGAGGAGGAGGAGGAGCAGCGGGCGTACGCTATATCGGCTGGAGAACGCCGCCGTCGCCGCCGTCGCCACCACCACCGCCGCCACCACCGCCGCCGCCGCCGTCGCTGTTCCTCGTACCGGTTTTGGCCAGGCAGCCGACAGCTATTCCGGAGGACTCCGTTAACCGCCTTAATTGCACTGCTGCAACAACTCTCATATCGCGCTTCCTTCGACCTTTCGAAAGCGCACCCTCCCTCTTGTTTTTGTTTTTTGAATTTCTTTCACTGATTAATTAATTATGATACACTTGGTGAGATGATTTTGGACTTGTTTCCACGTTATTTTCAATGTTCCATTTTGTCAGATCCTTTTGGATGCCGATCGACGATTATTGTATTCTCTTGATTCTTCATGGGGATTTTTCACAGTTGGAAATAGGACACTGGTAAAACTATGACCTCCTGGGTATTATAAGAGTTGTTTGAGGTCGAGTCTATGGATGGAGAACGATGCACGAAAAGAGGAAAAAGTCACGAATGAACTCACGAGGAGGGCTGGCGTCCCTCCAGCTTCGGACTGACGTGAGTTTGTTGGCTTCGGTCTACCCTGAGCCGGCGTCCCCTTCCTCGACGGCGTCCCCTCTTACTCTTTCTCTCTTTCCAACGCTTCTCTCTCTCTCCAACATAGGTAGAAGGTGTCTCTCGTTCGTTCTCATTCGCTCCAAAGGCCCTCACTACCACTTTTCAAGCCTCACTGCTAGCAGAGTTGTTCCCGTCGTCGACTCCAACGCTACTCTCTTTCTCTCTCTCTCTCTCTTTGTTGCATCTTCTTTCATTCCTATAAGTTTGACTCACTCACACCAAAGAAGAGACTCACCTTTCAGCTCTCCTCTCCTTCGCCTTCCCTCTTCTCCAACACAACTCCTCTCTCGAAGAACACACCGCAAAGACGGCCTCTCGGAGGGAGACCCAGCAAAAGACTTATACTCTCTTCTCACCCTTCACCGAGAAACGCTCTCATGACGTCCTCCTCTTCCTTATTATTGGCCAAGGAAACTCTGTCTTTGTTTATTAGAATCTGTTTTACACACTGGACACCGGCTACGTTGGAGTCACTCGAGATGATAGTGTTTGATTCTGATTTTTAGATGAGATGCTTCATTTAATGTTAAATGATATATGGTTCTTGTAAATGTTTATACAATGTCCTTTGATGTTTGAGAATTTGAGATGAATCTCTTTGGAGATGAAATATCTGATTTCATAATGAACGATACTTTTCTTTAGTAAATATAGTTTTTCATTGGTAAGTTTAAGTATTAATACTTTTTTTTTATTGTTCACAAGTAACGTTATACGAAAAATTGACGCTGTTCTCGATCAACGACGCTTCTCTTTCTTTCTCACGTTGGCGAACTTGGTCTTTGCCAGTTCCTTCGACCAATCGGTCCTCCTCTTGAGGGACCAGGTTCGCCGACTCTCTCTTCTCTTCTTTTCTTCTTTCGTCTCACTCGCTCTTGGATCGAATGTCGCCTGACTCTCCTCCTGCAACAGTGCTTCGAGGATCACGTGGCCTAGCATTGAAGTCTCTCGCAATGCTGCCACAGACCACGCATCGCGACGCCGCCTCGCGCGCGTGTACACAACACGCGTGTGTTGTGAGAAATGCAGGAATAATGCACTCTCCTGGATACGACGACGACGACGACGTAGCTTTTTCACTATTCTTCGAGGGCTTCTCTTTGGAATGCTAGATGATCTTCTTGACACCGATTTCATTCTTGGTATTCGCCACTTTTCGATCTCTTCGTTTCACCTTGTGTTTAATGCACTTCGAACTTTCATGACTTTGTCACTCTCTTTGTTATATAAATCATAAATATTGCAATATTTTGTAGATCAAAGCGAACAAAAAAAACAGAAGAAGGTAACCGGAAACGCTTCCTTGTCGCCGCAAAAAGTCAACTGGTGAATGTCGAGGGATTTTCACATGGCCGTCGACAATGAAAGAAAGAGGGGACTACTGCTGCTTTAAGAAACAGATCGTCCGTTCCGGTGGGCATTGCACACGTTTAACAAGACTACTGCCATAGTTTCACGGACGCTGCTTTATTTGGCTAGACAATGGCACTGCGGGAAAGAGGAACACGAGGGAAAAGAATAGGAAAACGATTTGGGGTCTCGGAGAACTACTACATAGACAGACACACGCACGCACGTACACATGCGCGGCGAAGTCCGCCTTTCAAGATCGACCGCGATTCCCAGCTGTCTTTCAAAGGAGTTCAACGAGGCAAAATCGATTCAGGTTTTCCAGACTACGATTTCCCAGCGGGGCGGAGGCGGAAGGGAAAGTCTGTCGAGGAGGGAATCGGTGACAAAAAAAAAGAGAAGAAGGAACAAAAAAAGACAGACGTTGGAAAGCAAAGGAAAGAAGGGAAATCGATGCTAGAATTCGAGCAAGCGACTATGTACTTGTACGATGTGTACATCGACGACCTACTGTCCCACTGGCTTGGCAAGATGATCCAGCAAACCGCAGGAAATCGTTCTATATCTTTGCTCCTCCTTCATTCCTCTCTCTCTCTTCTCTTCTATACGCCTCCCCCTCTTTCTCAGACATGCAAATTCCATCCCACTTCCCTTCGTCTGTAAGCCTTCTTTATTACCACCCTGTGCCGTCTCTCTTTCTCGTTGATGATACACTCTTTTTGCAGTAATTCTACTAGCAACGTAGACGAGTAGAGTTATATAAGAGGAAATCATCCAGCGGACGATCTTGTGTTATATGCTTCGTTTGCAAGCCCAACCAATTTTACGTAACGCACGTTCATCAGTTTATTTATTAGAAAATGTTACTACTGCATTGATCAGGAATTCCTTGAATTCGTTGTCGGTGTGATTTTAGTATTTCCTTGGAATGTATTGTTTGTGATTTTTTAAGTTCTTTGGAAGAACAATGCAAGGGATTGTTTCGAATTTTGCGAAAGGAACACAAGGAATTTTTGAATACTAATGTTTGGCAGGGAAGGGCAAACGAAGGCTTTGTCGGCTGCGAACACTAGAGGATCGTTTAACTGGATTTCGACTGGCTTGTAACACGTGCGGATGCTGGATCAGGACCACCGAAGTTACGAGATCCGGTCCTCGAGGACAATGCTCGCCTTGTTCGGCTGTGAGTGGAAGCAGATTTCTGTTAAGGAGTCCTGCGACGAAAATCCTTCGCTACTTTTCAAGTATTATGGTAATAAGGACGAACTTTGGTGGTCCATAAAACCATTTACGAGAGTAAAAAAAAGTCGAAAGTGTCCTTTGAAATTCTAATACTCGAAGGACCAAATTTCTAAACGTGGTAGTCTGGCAACTGTCACTTAAGGAAGTTAGTGAGAATTCTCAGGCATTTTCAAATAAAAATAAAACCAATTTTTAAATAATCAAATACAACTTCACTTTTATTTCTATACTCGCTATCATTTTATTTTTATTTGAAAATCAAGAAATTCCACCTAGACTCAGGTGTGACAGACTTATCCATGTGTGGAAATTTAATATTGACTGAATGAAGCGTGTGAGAAGAAAGACAGGCTACTCTGAACTCGAAGGGGTGTGCAATATATCAGTGAAGGAAGAGGTCAGGAGAGAAGGAGGAATCTCAGTAGAGGCAATCACAGCAAAGGGGTGGTTGGTTGAGTGCGTCTGCTATCCGGAACATGATCGAGCAAGTGGCTGTCCTGACACAGCTCTGATCTGACTCAGCTATCTCTGACACAGCACACTAATTACTAAACTCATAATCGCTCGAGTGCAACCCTCGTTCATACTTGCAAGCCCCCCCCATTCTTTTTCCCCTTTTTACGTCGACGACACAGTATCGATACTTTGAGGAAGGAGTGAGAATTTCGAGTTTAAAGTATCAAGTAAAAAATGTCACATCAACAAGCGCCTGGTCGATCTTCCTCGTTAAAGAGCGTAATCTAGAAACGCCCATGGCGAGGCCTTGAACGTATCTCTGTCGATTCTTCACTCGCTATGATTGCAACACACTTCCTTTTCAATGACAAAATTGTCACGGTGAATTCGTAATAACAATCTTCGATTTTCTATATTGAAATATATCTTAATAGTATAATGTCAGAATTTTAAAAATCTGTATCTTTAACTTCGCCGTGCTTTGCCAATAACAATATTATCAATATTACAAATCTATAATAAATAACAGAAGAATTCAGGCATCGCTTTATTAAAGTTACCTGCAAAATAGAATGGATGCGAAGTTTAGCCTGTCTGCGATGCATGTCCAGCATGCTCTGCAAGGCTCGCAAGATCGACCGAGGTCGAGGATCCTCGAGCAGCATGGCAGCATGGATGACCTGACTGGACAGGATCGATCACCCCGGCGAAATTATTGATAGGGTGAACGACACCGGACGCGAGCGCGATTGATGATCGTCTATTGACTCGGCAACGATCAGTACTGACGCTTGGAATGCCGTTTATCGCTTTGCCTGCCTCTGATATCGTGTCTTATCTACTCCCGCTCGTTGTGTTCGTCGCCGCATTATCTACGAATCGCTCATCTCGACGATCTAACTGGTGCGCGAGCTTCTCTGGCGCCACACGTTCACCTGCCAGCCATTCTTTTTCTTATTTTTCAAACTCCCCCCCCCCCCCCCCCTTTTTTTTAACGTCACAATACTTGAATTATTATAAACGATGAAGTAATATATAATACATTTTATATAAAGAATGATAATCTCATCGATTCAAAAGCGAATCTTTGTAGTACGCAAATATCGAAAGGTGTGGAGAAAATTTGTATTGTTTCGAACGATCGCTTTTCTCTTTTACCAGTAACCAATCAGCTTGTTGTGACAATACAAAGACGAACAATCAATAGGAAATGTATGATTGTGAATATATTCACCCTTAGTGGAACTTCCACCCTTATTTACCATCGAGTGCACATGCTATCTCCGTCGACAGTCAATTTCATTTCGCTCCCGATAATGCGGGCTACCGGAGCAGAGAGAGCGCTACATCGGTGCAAGCGCACGCGTGACTGTTATCTGTTTGTGTATGAAGAGTGAGAGACACCGTGTATAGTATATGTATATATATATATATTGTGTTTGGTGTGGGCCAACAAGTGTCCCGATAAAAAGTGTCGCCCACATGTTTGCCACCATCAGAGAAAAAGTAGTAATAATACATTCTCGTTCGGCGAGAATACAAGATTTATATTAATTAATATTGTTCATTATTATTAATACTGCATTTACTAGGGATTATCAAATATCCAACAGTTTATCGGACGGATAACAATAATGTACACGAATATAGGTTTTAGAAAGGTTTTTCTTCACTGAAATCACTCGCAGATAAGAGACTTCCGGGGAAACTAAATTCGTGTAATTGTGACAGAGTGCTTTTGGAAGGAAACAATGATAGGTTGGACAAATTTGTCAAGAATTTTCGAAAGTCATTGGAGTACAAAATATGACAGATGCGAGGAGAATAATAGACAATTATATCGTCCCTTTGCAACCCTCGATGACGCGCACAAGCCTATGCAATCATATTGTCCGGCTGTTCGAAGCCCACACGTACTGACAACACCTGACACGTAAACCCTCAGGTGCGATTCTACACACGCGATCCCTGACAACCCCTTCGATGACTCAGAAGTGCTAAAGGAATATCGAGTAGAATAACAATATTATCCGCAAGTTTTTTGATATTTCAATATCATCATTTAAAATAACCGTTAACAATTCATCAGAAATATTATCCGTAACAACATAATCCTAGACAGTATCATCTAGAATTCCAGATCGAATTATCCCATCTGTGAGAGAGGTCGAGTGTAACGAAAGCGCTCGACCTAATTGCACCTAACTAGGCATACTTGTATGATAATTCAATGGTATGATAATTCCAATACTCCCAATGAAATCGTATTGAATATAGAAACGATAGCTTCCAAAAAGTATGTCGATGCGTGAACGTACAGGGTGAGTCACTTGCCTTTTAATCATTCCCTTCGCACTCGAGTTCCAATTATTTCCATTATTGATACAATTTGATATTATAAATAAATGTCGGTGCATGGAAAAGTCTCGGTAAATACTCCTTTATATTAAAATTACTCAACACCGTATAATTATATCATTTTCAACGATCTATATCCATCATTGGCGATTAAAAGGCAAGTGAATCACCCTGTACATCTCATGACAGAAGAGTGGCGCGTTTCACTTTCATTGGTAGAGTAGACGTGAGTGAATTCCCTTCCCCCCTCTCTCTTTCTGTGTTCATTGGAACGACGTTCTTCCGGTGGTGGTCAGGTGCTCGTCCCTCCGATTCATGCGTGGCAGGAAACGCAGGTGCAGAAGTGAACCGAACGAAGCGTGGTAGTCAATCTTCCAGGCTGTTCTACCTGACTCTCGTTTCGTGTCCTATGCGACCTGACCCAAAGCCAACTGTAAAACCTGACTCATCGGAGTTCCCTTTAGTCAGGTAACAACCCAACCCCTCACTTGTCCCTTTTCATGAACGCGTCATCCCTTCGGTAATTATTTGAAGTTTTGGAAAGACCATATAAAATGTATTTTCCTAGTGATTTATATATGTGAAAATTCCTTTAAATAAAATATCAATTCACTATGAAATATTTCCACTAACTTCATTGAAATCGAACTGACAACAATTTCCTACGAATTATTACAAGTGCGAGGGAAACTTTTCAAAGGTCAGAGCGGACGTTTTCAGGGATTCGAGGGAAGAATTTCCAACGTCGCTCGAGCGATTTGCTTGAAATAATAGGTCGCACCGGGTGGCGAGCGCTTAATAAATCAGACAGAGAGAGAGAAGGCAGAAACTAGACTGCGAATAACGGATAGGAAGGAGAGACACAGCTGGAGACAGTTGAAATGTACGTGGAATTAGCTGAGACACGCGTTCGAGTATGTGTCACGGACTCTGAGTGGGCTATGTGGAGCACGTGTAATCGTGGAATTCAAGCGTCTCTGATAGGTTGTTCTCTATCCAGAGATCCAACGGGTTAAGAGGTCATATATATGTTAGTCAAATTATTAAATAAACAGGAGTTTATTTATTAACTTGAAGTATTAATACTTGCAGTACTAATAAAATTCGATGACACTATTTTTAATAACTTTGTTTCTCTGTACACACAATTTGTTTTATATTTATTTCAATAACAATTGATCAGGATACTTGAAAGAAATTAATAAAATTCTATTTGTTTAACGACGTGCCTGGCATATATATTACTCGTTAAAAGAACTTAGAAGCATTAATACTACAGTATTTCGAAGAGGCCCAAAACTATCACAATGGCATTGACCAGACACGCAAACAGTCTCTTCCCAGGTAGACTCGGAAGACCTTCGCAGACATTTCCACGGACGATGTACAAACTACCATTGAAAAGACTGGCAAAGGCACACGGAACACGTCGTTCAAACTGGAATTCCACGACGCATTTCGTTTCAGAATGCTAGATTGCTAGGTTTTTCGTTCTCTCTTTCTATCTTTCTCCTGTCAGACACGCCCTCCACGAATACCATGCGACACTGAAATCCTTTCGAGATTACTGCCACTAGTTTGCTATTCCTTTAACATCCTCTCCAAAACAGGAGAGAAATTCACCAGGCAATTTTCTATGTTCTATAAAACAGTTGGAATCTCGAATCATATATAAATTCTATTGATTCTTCACTGAGAAAAGATTGAAATAAAAAAACAGACACATTCCTTGAAATACTGTCTTCTTAACAGACGTGTTCAATATGTACAAGCGGAAGATACGATAACAGCAACCTGTGTATCAACTTCCTAATTAGTCGAATAACAATTCTCTGAGAAATCAAAATCTAATTATAATCCTGAGATGAAATTACCATTGAATTACAACGACAGGATAAAAACAGCTGAGGCGATTGATGTGTGTTGTAACAAGGATTACTTAAAATACGTGGGGACCGATTGGAGGTCGTTTGGTGGCCGGCGGCGATCGGATACCACAGACAGACAGAGAGAGAGAGAGAGACGTGTAGTAGACACTCCTCTGTCGTCGCCGACATGTATAATGAACTTTCAATTAGTACACTCCTTCTTCCAGCCTTGACAATAGGTCAGTGGCTCTCAATGACGATTCGTCAATTGTTGCATCCTTCTCTTTTCTCATCGACGTGCAATGACAAAGTGTCGGAATAAGAACGAAAGAGAGGGAAGAAGAAGAAGAAGGTTTCGTACGTGATGAGAATTTACATACTGCAAAATTCCAAGCGATCGATCAAAGGAATGCGAGGATCTTTGTTTTTTTTTTTATCCAAAGTGTATGTGTGTGTATGTGGCAATAATATCGATGCACCTGTGCTTTAGTAGCTCCGATGCTCATCGAAAGAGGCCTTCTTCTTCTTCGAGACTTTCCAACGTCGTAATAAGATCTCGCTCTCGTCGACGAGAGTTCGGCTCGCGTTACAGAGGCACCGGACGGTTTCGCGATCATCGCTCGAAAGCGTAGCTAGACACGTGTGTGTGTCTGTGTCTGTGTCTGTAGAGTTTGAACTCGTGTGTTCTTGAAGCGTAGCCCTGTGAAGTGCTGCGTTTCTTGGATCTCATAGGTGGAATTTCGAGTCTGGTATGATTGCCAATGCGCGATATATCACTCTATACATTAAATATCGCATAAAAAAGGAGGAATTAATTTGTCAAAAATCGATAGTTCTTATTTAATACGTTGGAACTTTTTTCAATAACAAGACAGTGTTAATGGAACACGAAATTAATTAACAGTAGTTACAATTCTCATTATAAGGGAATTAAAAAATGAGTAAAAGTTAGGTAAAAGAAAAATGCATTTGTATTTAAGGCTTCTAAGTAGGCGTCACACCTCTTAAGTACTGTTTTCCATAATATCGGAGATACGAGCGATAGACATACTCGATTAATCGACTTGATGAACGAGCGGAGGTCTCTGTCAACGCTCCGACTGCCATCCTCCATTATCCACCAGAGAGACACGTGTACTACGTGTCTACGTGTCTGTGTAAATATATAGCAGGATGGACCAGCTATTACCGTTCGATCCACTTGGCATCGCCTTCCATTTTCCTATTATTCCCTAACACCTGTGCTCTTCCCCATCGTGTTTCTCTGACTCACCCATTCATTCTTCTCTCCGTTCGTGGAAAACCTCACCTAACTTTCGATAATAATTTACTAACTTATCCAAATCGAATTGGCAGAGAAAAAAACAACAACCAGTTGTAATGAAAAATGTGAACATTCTTTTTGAAAAATGAAAGATAGTTTTTTTAGGTATGATTCGTGTCTTTCCAGTGAAAAGTTGGTGAAAATGAAGAACGATTCGCAGAGAGAGAGAGAGAGAGAAGTGTGCCGCCTGTAAAGGGGTGGGCGACGGCATCGATGAACTGACACGTGAAACAAAGGGACACTTCTGCCGCCGATTGTCACCGCGCTACAAAAGGGATCAGCGAGAAGAGCTTGCTGGCTATAGAAGCCTCTGTATCAAGAGATCCAGAGCACCAATATGTATATGTGTGTGTGTGTGTGTGTGAGGGAGAACGTGTCTATGAGGAGAGAGAGAAAAAAAAAGGAGCGGAAGAAGAGCGCTCCATTTAAAACTTAGAACTCGAATGAGAGAAATATAGCTGGTTTAATACTAATTTAGAAATCATTCTCCAATGAATCATCGACGATCTAATACTCGTAAAATGAACGAGTAGATTTAAAAGCATCGTACCGATTTAGCTGGCGCACTCTGGATTCGTTAGGAGAATGCTTTTAACTGTAAGAGGAATTGAGTAGACTAACAAAGAGAGAGAGAGAGAGAGAGAGAGAGAGAGAGAGAGAGAGAGAGAGAGAGGGGAGAGTGAAAATCGGATTGGCCGAACTTTTAATGGGCAGTGCGATAAAGATCGAAGCGATATAACGAACGTAACTCAATACTGTCTTCCAACGCGCCATTAAAGCCCTCGGATTATTAGTTTAACTAATTTAGCTGACAAGCTTTTGAAATACCAGTGCTCGCGCGCTCGCGCGTCGTTTCGGATCGGCGAGTGTGGGCGGAAAGCTGACTTTGAAAGCTGACAATACACGCTCGACCCAAATGACGGGGCCGATCTAATCCTCGTTTCTTGCCTTGCTGCCAGAAGAGAGTTAGACAGCCAGCAAGCAGCTTGTCAATCGAGGGAAATAGTATGCGTATGACAGAGAAGCTGGTAGAAACAGAGAGGAAATTGGGAGAGAGAGAAGAAAACCGGTGGCAAGTCTAGTACTTGGCACAGGCTGATTCTCTCGCGTTCGAGTATGACGGGCGAATGCCAGACACATGCTTCGAGACGCGTTTATATATATGCGAATGATCGCCTACGAATACGTTGAATACCTTTGCAATCTCGTCACGAGAATGTATGAACTTTGTACTCTTGTATTTATTTTATGTTGTAGCCTTTTATATTACATTGTTTTATGCTGATTTTATTAAATGTCTCTTATGATGCTGTTGGTAGGGAGATTTTGTTATATTTTAGTATGATGGAGTTTTGAAATTTTTCTGACTTTTTGGAATTGTTGAGGAATACATTGTTTGAGTATAGAAATGAAGAGGAAATGTGGAATCAATGGTAGAAATGCTGGAATTGTACCGAAATAGCTGAATTTTATCTGATTTAGGCGGGTTTCTCTCATGTTTTCAAGTCTTCCCGACATTTTCCGGGGCTGTAATTTGGTGGAGAATGTTTTTTTGCATCAAGGAAGAAGTGATATAAATTCCAGAGCCCTAGCTCAAAATTCATTTTTTCGCAAATTTTTTAAGGTGTACCCCTTCTAAAATTTTCGATTTTTCGAAGGTTCTCGGACTTTGACGAACGCTTGATAAATCGATTGTTTATGTATCAAAACGGATAGAAAACATGAAACCAGTGGCCAAAGTGCCGGAATTGTACCGAAAACACGTGGAAAACCAATCCTGAATAATTACTTTTACCTACTTCTGACGGTTTCTCACATGTTTTCAAGTCTTCCCGAAATTCTCCGGGGCTGAAATTTGGTGGGAAATGTTTTTTTGTATCAAGGAAGAAGCCATATAAATTCCAGAGCCCTAGCTCAAAATTCATTTTTTTGCAAATTTTTTAAGGTGTACCCCTTCTAAAATTTTCGATTTTTCGAAGGTTCTCGGACTTTGACGAACACTTGATAAATCGATTGTTTATGTATGAAAACGGATAGAAAACATGAAACAAGTGGCCAAAGTGCCGGAATTGTACCCAAAACACATGGAAAACCGATCCTGAATAATTAAGTTCCGTGGTTTTTCCCATGTTTTCCATACTTCCCGACATTCTCCGGGGCTGTAATTTGGTGGGGAATGTTTTTTTGCATCAAGGAAGATGTGACATAAATTCCAGAGCCCTAGCTCAAAATTCATTTTTTCGCAAATTTTTTAAGGTGTACCCCTTCTAAAATTTTCGATTTTTCGAAGGTTCTCGGACTTTGACGAACGCTTGATAAATCGATTGTTTATGTATGAAAACGGATAGAAAACATGAAACAAGTGGCCAAAGTGCCGGAATTGTACCCAAAACACATGGAAAACCGATCCTGAATAATTAAGTTCCGTGGTTTTTCCCATGTTTTCCATACTTCCCGACATTTTCCGGGGCTGAAATTTGGTGGGGAATGTTTTCTTGCATCAAGGAAGAAGTCATATAAATTCCAGAGGCCTAGCTCAAAATTCATTTTTTCGCAAATTTTTTAAGGTGTACCCCTTCTAAAATTTTCGATTTTTCGAAGGTTCTCGGACTTTGACGAACGCTTGATAAATCGATTGTTTATGTATGAAAACGGATAGAAAACATGAAACAAGTGGCCAAAGTGCCGGAATTGTACCCAAAACACATGGAAAACCGATCCTGAATAATTAAGTTCCGTGGTTTTTCCCATGTTTTCCATACTTCCCGACATTTTCCGGGGCTGAAATTTGGTGGGGAATGTTTTCTTGCATCAAGGAAGAAGTCATATAAATTCCAGAGGCCTAGCTCAAAATTCATTTTTTCGCAAATTTTTTAAGGCATACCCCTTCTAAAATTTTCGATTTTTCGAAGGTTCTCGGACTTTGACGAACACTTGATAAATCGATTGTTTAAGTATCAAAACAGATAGAAAACAAAGAATCACTATCGAAAGACCTAGAATTATACCGAGAAAGTCAACCTAAAGCAAATCAATGTAAAAGAATAATACAAGCCAGCCTAGGAAGCTAGTGTTTCCGGGCGGTGGAAATACCGCGAGAACCTGATTCATCGAGGCGTGAGTCAAAGGACTGAAAGCCAAGGGATTTAGGAGGCTGGTTTCGCCGAAGATGTTAATGGCAATCGGGTCTCCCATGAATAAATTAATATCAGCTTTCCACACGAATGCCATGCATAATGCACTGCGACATCGCCAGGACAATGGAATACCATTGGAGAAGGGGAAGAGCTTGTTCGTAGCTCTTCGGGAGGATCGCGTCATCGCCATTACATCCAACTCTACCTCCGCATTTTCTTCCTCTTCTCTCTTTCGTCCCTCATCCTTTCTCACTTCGTTCACTGTATTCATCTTTCTTCAATCCACTACAAACACTACATACATACATCTCAGCCGACACCTATCTGCATATGTGTGTGGTACGTATGCCTTTTTTATTTTTTCACGCATACGTGGTCGGAACAGGAAACGCCATGGGAGAGTGAGCAATCGGTATTCCGTGGCTGCGCTGCGCGTCGGAGCCGATGCGACAGACCAAACAGACACCATACCATACCATTCCGTTTCTACGATCCTTCTATAATTTACCTCGCACGAAATTATACTTGTTTACTCGAGGAAATAAGATAAACACTCTGAGAATTTTTCTAGGAACTCCTAGAATTCTATTGAATTCCATTTATTTCTGATAAAATGAAGATAAATTTAAAAAGACAGATCCAGAATCTAAATTTGATACTATTTAAGGGAATTTAAAAGGGAGATTAATGATAATACGAACATGGATGATAGTAGAGCGAAGTGAGGGGAAACTGTATTAACAAAGTCGCTTCCTATTATCTCTGGTAAATGGGACGTAGAATCGAGGGATGCTCTTTTAATCGAGGCGACTTTGGCATTGTGCTGCCAGCGTCCTTCGATTAAGCCTCTATTGTTCGATCGGCCAACGGAGAAGCTCTACTATCTCCTCCAATCCTCTCTCTCTCTCTCTTCGATCGAAGGTGACACGTATCACGAACAAATGGCACGCAAAAATATTTTCTTACAATCTGCAAAAGGGTCATCGAACAAAAATTAAAATTAGATAACACGTACACCCGGTATGCATGACTTTTTAAAATCCCCTTTTTAGGGGAGGGCCTTCTGTCGCAGCCACAAAGTTTTATATACCGGGTGTACGTATTATCAAATTTAACTATTTGTCAGTGAGCAAATTTGCAAATTGTTACATAACTATTTTGTTGGATGCTGTACAAGGAATGACCCTTTCCTTAACGAATGCCTTCAAGTGCAACGTCAGAGATCCCTCGTATACTTGTACACGTGTCTATGTATCCAAGTGTAAATGTGGGAAAAGGTTCGGTGCTCGGTGCGATATCGATTTCGTAAATGCGAGCCGATATCCACGGCATCGGATAACGGATACCAGACCGCCAATCGCTCTGGACTTCTACTACTCCCTGGATACATACCGCATATACGTATACATCCCACTGTTGCTCCTCGCTACCGCTTATCACGAAAGCTTTTTACCCATTTTATCCCTATAAATTTCTACTCTTTCACTATTATTTGTATTTTCACTGAGAACGAGTGAAATTCAATGCTTCTTCACTTTCTTTAATAACGAATGACTTTTTACTTTCAAAAGTATATATATATAATCGTAGCTTTGAGAAATTGTAAGGAATTTTCGAGGAGAAAGTACTGTGGTCATAGGAAATGAATAGAGTATTATGCACTCGAATGTTACATATTTGCATAATGCTACAGAGACTTGGGAAAAGTGTGAATTTCGCAAAGGGTTGAAAGTAGACGAAGAAGAAGTGACACGTGTCTTGGGAATAGGCTGTGACGACTATGGAAAGAGTTACCTTGCAGTGTGTAGAATTCGTATCGAGAAAGGAAACTGGGACAGGGGTTGAAGAAGTCGATCACGAAAGAAATGGTCGAGGTTGGTTGCTGGCCGTCCTCCAAAGAGTTTTCTCCCTCAAAGCTGCGTGCTTTAAGTTCTGATTTCAGGGGAGGAAACATATATTGCCAGGAGAAAAAGGGAGAGAAGGAAGGAAAGAGTCTAGCATTCATTTCGAACCATTCACTTTGGTGTCTCGCGAAAATTGCCCGCTCCTTGTCAATGGGCGCATTCACCCGGGGAGAGCAGAGACGCGCAGCAGCAGCAGCATCCCTCGCACACCTCTCATGAATAACACGCGAGTTCTCTCGTCGCAGTATCTCCCACGGGAAGAGATCCGCAGTGCTCCCCACGTGTCTCTCTCTCTATCTTGTTTCTACTCTCCATGTATCTTTCACCAAGCGAGAGAATACAGAAGATGTCTCGTAACAATTCCTAACTGATTGCAGTGTGTACCGTTCGGCAAAGTGGAGCGACAGTGCTCGGCAAAAAAGCTGAGACACCACCGCGAGATTGGAGAAACTGTACGGACGACTAAGCATCCTCGTTCCTTTTACAGAGGAAGCGCGCACTGGATGAATATAATTTCGAGAACCACAAGGCCTTACCCAATGACGAGTGGCCTCACAACACAGTAACAACGATGGTGTAAGCTTTAATCTATCCAAGAAAGAAACATCTCTCTTTCTCTTCTCGACGATTGAGTGAAAAAAAAACCTCTCCTCTCTTATCCACCATTTTCTCGTAACATTTATGGTGCAGAAGATTGCTAGGAAATTGGCAATGAACTCTCGAGAACTCAGGTTGAAAGGGGAGTGCATTGCGCTCGATGGGATCGAGCGCAGCAGTCTCAAGGTTGGGAAACGCTGAGCGAACCAACCAACACACAGAGCTAGATAGCAAAGGTTCGCGCGCGCGCACGGCTTCCCTGCATCTTACAGGGCACTGGAAGCGCATTGTTTAGGCTACGAAACACGCTCACGTGAGCCAAAGATGGGTGTGTCACGAGCGTGAAATTCCGGCGGACCCAAGACTTTCTATACCCCGGCGCCATAATGCACCTCCTTCCAACCACGACATAAAGCCTGACATATACATACATGTACCAATACTCTCTCTCTCTCTCTCTCTCTCTCGAGCATAAATGGTTCTTTCGAAAGTGTCCCGGACTCAATTTCAATTTCCATTAAGTCTAATTCCATTATTATGTTAGTGAGAGGCTTGGCGCACTCCCGCGGCAGGAATGGAACGAGTTGGAAGAGGAGCAAAGTCCTGGTGAGGGTGAAGCTTTGCCTGAAAGCATGAGTCAGTTTTGAGAGATGCGTATGATGATAGGAGAGCACGATAGAGAGAGAGAGAGAATACATGGACACAGAGAACCCACGATATATGCGGTACAGATTTTCTCCTTTGATCTGGTATGCATTATTAAATTTACTTTCTCTCCACACTGGATGAAGCAAAGGGGGAAAGAGGGGGGGGATGGATGGGCTCGATGATATTCGAGAGCCGATAGTGCATTGGGTGATTGCATTAACGCTATTATCGCCGTCGGTGCCATCATCACAGAGTACCACCAACCGCCCCCACCTCCCCCTTTTACTATGGCTCTACTCTATCTTTCAATTAAGTTTCGCCCCGTCCACTCCATTTCCAGTCGCTCCGATTTATTCCCGCTCGGTACCTGCGCCGCGCTTCCCTTCTCGCTATAATGTAACCGGCTCCATTACGATAATTGGCAAAGATATAATCGTGCTGGCTGCTCTTGGCAAGCGCACCGCTGCACAAGTGCGCTCCTTCAACTCGGAACGATGCGCACAGCTCACCTGAGCTCTGTGCACCTGAGTGTAACGGTGATATAGAACGAGCGTTGGTGATCGAGCGCGCTTAGGCGCCCCTGCTTCGACGGTACACCGTGTTCTCGCGACATCTGACGCTAGTATGGATAGTTCACCTTTTCCCGGATGACTTAGGTAAAGAAGAACGCTTCTCGTCAGTGAAGTTGTTAGGGGGCGATCGGCAATTTTTGCGTCGATCAATATATGTTTTAAAGTTTATCTAATTCTATGTTTGATATTGGATGGATTAATTTAAATGTATTTAAGAGACGCAGTTTGATAGATTGATTGAAATTGTTGATGGAATTATATGTACCGATAGTGCAAGTACATACACTGTAAGATCCATGGGCAAAGTGAACGGAAGTGATACCACACCAAAAGCGGAGAGAGCAAGCAGGTCTAATTAAAGTGAGGCCAAAGTACTTAACTGCTAGGATAGCTTGCTGTCACATGCGATAGAGGTAGCCACTCACCTGCAAATTGGTTGTAAGTCGTCGCGCTTCTCCGGTGGACTCAGGAAATTGGCGTCGACCGCGGAAGACGTTGATGCTCGCGGCGACCTGGGGCCGCCCTCCACTTCTCCGATCAGGACCTCCGTTCGACCATTTTGGAAGGGGCTGCTCGCACGACGTTCTCCGATCCTGCCAGACGGTGTTGGTTGCTGGAAATTAAATAGATTATTCGTTAAATCATTATACGAGTCTCACTAAAATTATTCTAATATTAAAACAATTAATAAAAAGCCCGAGACTTCTTGAAATTGTACCTTACACCGCCTTGTCTGTCAGCATACTATTAACAGTAAACTCGGTATCGAGGTAATGAGACATCCCGACCGGGTACCCGAGTAACTAACGTATTGCCGACTCATTAGGAAAATCGTGACTAATCGCTGGGAGTTCCACGAAGCGTAAATTTTCACATGTTTACATAAGCTGCTTAAGATCCGTGAGGTCTTCGGTTGCCGACGGTTCATTCGGGCGAGTAATAAAAAAAAAACAGTCTCACACAAAGGCATGCTTTTGTGTCCCTAGTACCTGCGATATGCAACAAGTGCACGCGTGTCCCTGGCATAATTATTGCAATATTTTAAGTTTTCACTTCTAATGGAAGTTATGAGAGTTTCGTCAATGCGAGAGGTGATTTCTTCTAAGCGCACTGACCAATAAGTTCGATTCCTCTCGGCAGCTTTGTTGTTTCTCGAAGTCCTTCTTGTCGATGGAAGCCTTGCTGTCCCTGCGCTCTTTGGTACCTTCCTTGCCGAATCCCTTGGAGACGGTGCCGTTGCTCAGCTTCGGCGACACCGCATTCGTGGCCAATTCCCTGCAAAACAAAGCGGCGTATACCGCACCGGGTTAATCGAGCCACATTACACGCTGCAGCTGGTGATTAGGGCCGGTCTACTCGATATGCATCGCGATCTGCCTGACTTCTAGTAGGACATGGCAATCTCCACGAGAGGAACAATGCACGGCGCCGCGTATGCACCGTTGCCCTCCGGGGCATATCAATCACGCCAATCGCTACTTGCTACATCCGCTTGTAACTGTACGTACTTCCTATTTGCGCTGGCACACGCGCGTTTCCAGCTTCTCGTGCGGCCACTTGCGTAGACTGACCCTTGTACTAATCGGTATCGAACCGCTTAGTTTGCTATTTCGCTAAAGCACTAATGCTCTATCGGCTAATATTCCGCAATTGCATCAACCCCATTTCTCATTGTACTCGATACACGATTCCTGTTGATACTTACTTATCAACGAGTGTTACGGGGATCTGATTGTTCGTCACATCTTTGACCGCGCCGTCCCCGCTGGTGGATGGAGCGGCGTCGTTGCTCTGCAAGGAGGATGGGGCCGCATGAAAAGAAACAAGAGATATACTCCGTGAGAGAGTGAAAGAGAGGGGGAGAGAGAGAGGTTGGGTTTAGAAGCGACGACGACCACGGAGGGACAAGTGGCCGGCGATCGAAGTTCGTTAACGCGAAAAAGCTGGCAGTGTCTTTCGGGCGCAACCTGTGGAATACATACAGGGTGGAAGGAGGAGATAGAGACGACCAGACAAACAGAGAGTGTGTCGCGCGCGCCCGCTCCTAGATGGAAACGGGAGGCTGCACTCGTCCAAGGCCGCGCGCATGATCGCCACTGCCACTCACTCGCTCCACGCTCATTTACTTTGCATTCCTCGTATCATAATTCCCAGTCCGACACTCGGAGTCACTGGCAGCGTCGACCACCGTAACCATTTTTCCATCTAGGCGTCCTTCTGCCTTTCATACACTTCGCCAATACGAACAACTATTCCAGGGAATTGTTTCCCTGACAATATTCGAGAATGCAAATTTATTAATCGCTTCTTGCTGATGTTTAACCGATGACTGATTGCGTAAACGCGGTGTTTCATCCGACTGAAGTGAAAGGCGAGGTAATCTCTGACTGTTTATACGAATCGGCTGATGAGGATTCAACCAGTATACCAACGGGTAATTGAAGATTACTGTCGGCGTGACTCGAGAGTGAGGTTACCTGCTGATGGAGGATCGCCTCGATGTCGAGTGGTTGGATCCTGCGGAAGTCTGCAAGCCGCTGCAACCGTTCCCTCGCATCTCTGCGCAGAGGAATTAACACTTCCTAGTCTCGCTTCTTACTTAACACACTTGCCCTTCATTATTCTCGTATCAAAACACCACTAATCAATCGAGACCGAAACACCGGTTCCATAGTCTAATTTCATAAAATTGAATGGGAGCCAATTCTAAATGAATTCGACTCCATTAATGTAACAATGAAGAGTGAATGGTGCAAGGAACGATTATTATTATAGATTGGTATATAAAATTGATGGTGATACCTTTCGACAGCGATGATCCACGCCTTCTGCGCCGCGCCGACGTTGGGTCCGTCGAGCTCACCTGCGGACAATCGAATGACAATTGAGATAGATCGACGATCTGAATGGTGGACAGAGTGCGCGCTGTCAGGTTAGGAGGAAAATGTCGATGATCGACAGGGTGCAATATCAGGCGGGTTTTGTTTTACACGCGATATACCATTTTCATGAACACTCTTCGTTGATGGCCGAGAGATAGGAGGAGGAGGAGGTGGAGGCGGTGGGGGTAGACGAGGTGTTCGAGGTAGAGAGACCTCATCGGCCTCCTCGTCGTCTATGAACTTTATTGCAGTGAGATCGAAGTGCCGCCCGATGTCCTCGGGCTCCTCGTTAATGGCCGGAAATTCGGCTGACTTTGACGTATCGTCGATGGACTCGTCGACGACGAACGAGCGGGAATCGAGCCCCGAGCGACGCGAACACCCGCACAGGAGAATCCTGCGAAGCAATTTCGGCATTGCGAGTACCTCCCGTTGACAAGGAGGACCGGCAGAGGGAAAGAGAGCACCGATGTCTTTGGGAGAGAAAAGTACCGACCAACCAACGAACACGATCGACGCCTCATACTCTCCCTTACAGATCGGACGCCCGTGCCATTAGCACACGCAACGAGCTATCGGACGCGAAGGAAACCCGAGGAGAGCGAGAGCACGTGTCACGACGACTCGGTACACTTTGGAAAATAAACTCTGCGGCTTGACGCCGCCGCCGCCGTCGCCGCCGACGACGTCGCCGGCTAAAGAGAACCCAGCAGCACATACGGCACGGATGGCAGCGCAACGCACTAGCACGCATACGGCACATCCCAAGGGATTTATATTTGGAAGCACGCTCCGCCGGAGACGATAAAAATTAACGGCTAGAGACCGGGACAGAGCGGGAGGAAGACGTGCCCGGAGTGATTCGGATTCGTCCGATACCTGACTGAACCATCTGGTCTATTACAGTCACTGAATTACTGTCGATGTTAATCGTTAATCTGTTCAGGTTCAGTATGAGAAAGATGCATGAACGAAATGTGTAATTCATTCCGCAGGGTATTATGCGAGCAGTCTTTTAGTAGAGCATTGAAAAACTCGTCGAGTTAAGCAGCAATATGAGTCAGGCCTCCGGTATCCGGGAGTCTTCTTTCGCATTCGTGACGAACCGCCGAAGGAAAGTCTAGACGGTCTAGACTGTATGAACGGGCATTAAAGCTGACAAAATCAGAGTGGAGCGCGTGCGGGCCTGTTCGAATGCAGCGCGCTACGAAGAAGAGAGAGAGAGAGGGAGGGAGAAAGATTCGCAATGGTTCTCGAGATGGTCCCTTTTTCCAGAGGGGAGACTCGTCTCGTCTCGTCTGGTCTCTCGGCAGCGTTGGCACGCCGCCAACACTCCGGCCGATCTCCTTGCTTGCTTTCGGCCATTCGGAGAAAGTGTACTTTCGTTCGTGCACGTATTTACACGACAACACCGAGCATTCCTCGATCTTCCTCCCTCCGCGGGCCGGGAAAATTCTTCAAGGTCGAGCGACTCGCAAGCGAGAACCACTTGCGAGTTCCTATCGAGATCAACCAACACGCCTTTCTACTTGTGGGAGAATTTGGAAGCGACTCAGAATCGTAGTTAAGCTTCCTCGCAATTGGCCGATGCGCTTTCGAGTGGCCGAAATCGAGGCACGGAGTGTCTGCCAGCTCGGAAAGCGCTCTTCGCCCAGTTACCGTGTATTTAGGGAGATACTCTTGTCCGACACGAAAACCCTTTCTGCGAGTGCGAGAACGGCGCTCCACTCCGCCTAATTTCTCTGTGTACACGGCGAGGAAAGAGGTGATGCTATGGGGACGAGAGTGAGAAAGAGAAGGAGAATGAGCGACGAAGCGGCGGTCGAAGTCGAGAGACGCCTACGCCCTTACGGCTTTAACGTCTATTCTTGGTGAAGGAGGGCCGTGAATCATGGATCCAGGCTATGCCTTTCTTCCACTGTCACGATGCACGACTTCCTCCTGCATTCAATACTACCAATATCTCTGAAAAATAGAACTCCCCAGCGTACCAAAGTACAAAGTTTTGTAGCCTCCCACTACAGTACTGTATACTGAAAAGCAATCATCCAAGAGAAAACTTATCGACGTTCATACACTTTATACGAGTATTTTTTGTTCCATTATATAAATAACTCGTGAAGCCTGTTTATGCATAAAACAATCACCATCGCGTCATAAAGAGTACTCGCAGGCGATTTCACGAGTCCCGTTCTCATATGAATGCGAGTTCCATAGATGGAAGTATACTTGGAACGTGACAGCGAGGATCCTCGGAGCAGCGAAGCCGAGTCTAAATATACGGGCTGTCCGTTCGATTACGTATCTCTCGGAGAGTGCGAAGGAGAAAGCCGAAGGTAGGATCGATAGCTCGAGGACGGTGGCGAGCAGTTCGCGCGCGAGTAGGTGCGAACTCCCGGTGCGTCCGGCGGGTGGAGGCAGCGTGCAATTACGAGGATGCACATCAATTGGAAAGAATGCCCGGCAATTCCGGCGGAGAGAGGCGCACCAAGTCGTAGTACGGAGTGTCGTCGCTCGGCTCCTTTGTCTCTCGACTCCGAAGAATTGGGTCAAGCGAGCAAAGTGGGCCGCGTTTGGCTCTCGTTTCCGAAGAGGACCCAACGAGATCGGACTCCCAGAGATCTCGTAGCATGAGAAGAGCGCTTAGTAAACGTCCCTCTCTCTCTCTCCATCTATGTACAGGTCGATGCAAGTACATACATGTGAGTCAGCTGTTATTGCCAGCCAAACGTCGCCTGCATTGAATATTGCCGAGTGCACGAGATGAATTTACAAGTCTAGCAGAAGATCGATTAATGAAAAGTGGTAGACGTGGATTTCTCACTGGCTAATATAGGCTCGGCTGACTAATACGTATTCGCATCGCCTTTTATACACACACAGACACACACATAAGTTAGCAAAGAGAGATGCTGAGTTCCAGCAGCAGCTCTTCGATCATGAGAGTAGTGTCTCTGGACGCACGGACAGCCGAGAACCTGTTTTCTAACTGTACAAGTTCCTTACTGCAACAGAGTCCGTAGGCCTACAGATCGTTACAGCCAAAGCGTATAATTTACATTTACACCTGGTGATTGCTCTCGCTAAAGAGAGTAACTTCCCAATAGACTGTACCAGTGTGTGGATGGCCGCAGGCCGAGCTAAATCCCATCTTCCAGGAGCCGAGCCGTCGCACACCGGAATGGGAGACAGGAAATTGTTTAATGTATTCAGGATTATCTCATGCAAATCCCAGGGGATCTTTTGTGCAGTGTGGCGAGCGTATACACTGTGGGACACGATGCAGTCGGATACATCGCCGAGTGCTTTAAACCGAGAGTCAACCCCTTTAACACCCTTCGTTATCTTCGGCCTAAGCAAGACCGCGGTATCCCAGTCGCACGTGCTAACTTCTTCCAAGCTAATCTAGCAGGATGGCGCCGCCAGAACTTGATAACACTATGGCGAACACTATGACAAAGGATATTAACTGACCAGTATCTTAGTAAAATAAATTCGGATAAGAACGATCCGGTGAGCACATGGTCCTACTGTAAAGGAGGCGTTGTCATCTTCGCAAACGGTTCGTCAAGTGAGCTAACCTATCTGCTGAAGCGCTTGAAGTCCCCTTTGAAGTCTAGTTACACCGATACAAGATGCCTCTCAATCTTTGCCAAACTATCTAACGAGCTCTAACTCATGAATAAACTTTCCGAGAGCTTGAGAGCGCGTTATCGAAAGAACAAAGTTGCCCGAAGAATTGCATCGACCGTCGAAGACGACCTCGACTAGGTGGTACATAGACACACGTATAGAGTGCGGGATGCTGGGATCCACCACTGAACGCATCATCTCTGAAAGGCGTCCTTAATGAAGTGATGCGAGCTGGCCTCGCTCTTTTTTTCCATCCCAAGAGCGACGGAGCACCGAGGATTGGTTTAACTAGATCGGTGATCGCGCGAAGCCCCGTCGCTCAAGCTCCAACCACCGCGCTAGCATCCGTAACGGGGAAACTTCATCGTTTTTAAATATAGAGCGTGAGATGGCCGGACGCCTATCTTTCCAGGGATTTATAAATACGAACAGCCTATACCTACACACTCCCTTCGGTCACGCCTGCATGCAGAGGAGCTCAGTGCGAAAACCTAACCCTAGAGTGCTTGACTTTTCTCTTACTTCCAAAGACTGACACTATCCTTCTTGGCATCCGTGTCCAATGCCTATTATCATTATCATCCTTGCCAAATGTCAGGCAAATTTGAAGGAACAATACCGAAAGCAAGGATCGAGACGAGGGGAGACGAACGGAGCTTTTTCCAGCTCAATCTCCATATTAATGGATATTTTAATGAAGCTCTGTCTCTGACGCGTTGCTCGCCCGCTGCGAGGACGCAATGAATGCCTACATCGGAACCACATCACGGGACAAATCGCAGATACTCGATTTCACATCGGTCACCGGCACTCCCGACGCCGGCACAACTATCTTGCTGGGTTGCGCAACCATTCGAAAGGACGGGTCAGAGGAAAACCGCTTGTAGTAGTAGAAGAAGAAGAAGAAGAAGAAAGATAAGGCTGTGGGGAGTATGCGCGAGGCACGAGCCTGCAACGGAGAAGCAAAGGCAGCTTGCCTGTTTCTGGTGAGGAACGTACGAGAGTTCCTCGCCCATTAAAGGCAACAACACGCACTTGCTGGAAGCCGACACGCACGGTGCGCTCTGCGCGCCGACCGATTGTTGGTCTTCATCGGCAAACACAACACTCGCCATTATTCGGCCACGGACAACCTGTGCATATACCAGACACGACGAGGAGAACGAGGAGGAGGAGGACGGAGAGGGAAGGAGACGGCACGTGCACACGAGTGGTAGTCGTAGGTGCCTTTTTATCGAGCGCTAGTTGCACGAGCCATGCAACGCTCTGCCGAGGCGGAACAATTTCCGAGGAATAGTTACCGGACACTGCCAGCGACCAACCCATCGACAGAGACAGAGAGAATAACCGAAAATATAGGAACAACCGAGAGAACACGATACCACAATCGCTAATGGGAGCATGAATTAAACGAGGGAGCATTCCGTTGATATGTAACCGTAGTAATTGCGTTGATAAGTAAGCGCGTTCAATTTACGCTCAGTGTACCTCTTGTTTTTGAGAGTCGTACATCAACCGGCAGTTTATTGGACGTATATCGGCCGCGCGCGTGCTAGCAGTTATCTCCGCAGCGCGCGCGCCGGTCACGTTCGAGCGTAGTAAAGCAAATCGTGCTGGAATCCGTCTGCGCTGATCGCTAGGTGGATCTGTGCCACCCACCTGAAAATCTTCCCCTGCGAGAGGTGCGTCTTACTTTCGTCGACTAATGTATGGCGCGCGCGCTCGCGCGCTCGCGACTGTTGGGAATGCCTGCGAAACGAGTGAACGATGCGCGTGCACCTTTCGCTCCTGCGAAAGCGCAGTTACAGCGGATTCCTTGGGCCTAAAGTTGCCCGGGCGGCGGAAGAGTTAATGTGTCACGTAACAAGCAGCCCCACGCAGGATGATGACACGCTTATATATTGCAGGATTGTAGGAGCGGGCATTGCTGCCAAAAGCGGCGATATCTCACCCGCATGGGCTCGGCCCAACTCTTCACGTATGAACGTACGTAGTATACATTCGATGCAGGCTCTCTCGAGGAGAGTCAGTGAAACGTGGCATCGAAGTTGGTCAGAGGTCCGAATACGAGAGACGGAAGGAGAGAAAGAGAGAGAGAGAGCGAGAGAGAAAGAGCTAGTGGGAGAGGAAGAGAAAGAGAGAAATGGAGCAATCACCTCTCGGCGGATCGTCCGGAGTCAGTGATCCCAATGGGAGAGAGAGCACAGTAGCACAGTGCGCCAAAAGCGGCAGGATGACTCCAACTACGATCCCAGAACTCGTACCCCCGGGTTGACTCTCTCAAGGATACCAACGAAGCTGGATGTTCTCCAGGATGCTGCTCGGTATCCAGGCCACTGATACCGCGCTCTTTTCCGCCATCTGGCTTCACTTCCCGCACGATGCTCCGCGCGCCAGCCGAGCCTGCCACCCGGAAACAAGTGCGGTCCACACGCTCCGGAGGCGCGCTACACCGAAATCACGAGATCGGTCAAGGAGCGGAGAGCGGACACTCGATCAACTACACTCTTTTTCTCGTGCGAGGACATGTACGTACACACAGGGGGGAACTCTCTCGGTGTTCTCTCCGCGTTCTCGAAAGCAGGCTCTCTTACCGCGACTGGCAGACACTCCGCTTGTAAACGCGCTCCGCCGTGAGGCGTACGTTAAGGACAGGGCGGCTGCTAGAGCAGAACCTGCGGAATGCCGGGGAACCGCTGACACGTAGAGACGACGGCCCCGTACTAGAGCGAAGATCGGGCCTGACAGCGGATACATTCGAAGGTTAGATAGCCGCTCGCTCCGCTCTCCGTGTGTGCCACCGCCGCCAATCCACTCTTTCTTTCTTCTCTCTCGCTCTCGCCGCCCGCTCTCTCTTCCTCTCTCGCTTCGACTTTCGCCCGAGTATTCTCCGATGTCCCCGCCGCTGGGCCCCCCTGCTGCACACACCTGAGCGCCGTTTACCTGGCGAACGGCCACGAGAACCCACGAAATCGACCGAGCACCTGGCACCGCCGTCCATTCAAATCCAATCTCAATACCCGCGCTCCATTAACACACGAATTAACACCCATCCTACCAATCCGTATACCCTTCCAACTAATAGAGCAGAACCCTATGAAATCCAATAGTTTGCCATCCCACCCACCCAAATGAATTAGAATCTTCTAGAGCAGGAGAGATGTCTGTTAGATAGAAAGCCAAGTCAACCCAAAGAGTTTTACCCTTTCTCTTTGTGAACGAGTAAAGCAGGGAAAACTCAGCGACGACGCCCTTCAATCGTAATTCTCACACTCCCTCGTTCTTTCTACCGCTCTGTTTCCGGTAAAGTTTACTTCTTAAGAGAGGTAGCCTCTAATTCAGGAAAGAGCACATCATGCAATGCTGCTTCTGCTTCCAGGCGTGCTTGTGAAGCGAACACATGAGCTTGGGGCAAATGGAAAGGCGGACTACCGGATAGAATAGCCGGCAGGGGGAGAAGAGAGACATATAGAGAGAGAGAGAGAGAGCCAAGGGTGGCTTGCAAGAGGCACTCACCCATTTTATTACCGCTCCGTCTCCGCACCCGCATGCTGATGGTCCGCGACTCGATGCACTGCGAACAAGAAAGCACGCCGTGATAGTCGTTTGAAGGGAATGCTCCTCGACATTAGCGACGAAGCATTTAAAGGAGAAGATGGTAAAAGCCAGAGAGAAAGAGGGAGAGACAATACTTCTTGAAGAAGAGTGATAATTACCTGGTATATATACCGGCAAACTTCCGAGTGAGTGGCATTTTCGAAGGTTCGTCCGTTAACCTCTAAGATCTCGTCCCCTACTTCGAGACTGTCCTCGTTGTCGTCTGGTATGCCTGTAACAATCGAACCCATCCTTCGATTCGACAATACTCTTCTATGTTTTCAAATAAAAAAGAAAAGATTGTAGCGAGCTCTTTGGTGAAATGCCAAAAGATAAATAAAATAGTAGGTTATACATAGTCGTGGATACAAGAGAGGGCTCCAAGTAGTACGAACCAACGTGTGATCAGACAAGGAGTCAGCATCCAATTGGACCAGACTGCTTGCATTAGGAATTCATTACTTTTAACAAGCGTAAATGAAAGGGTACACGAATATAACCTCGTTTACAAATTACAAGACTTCTTCCAAGCCTCCCCCAAAGTAAACATCCTTAAGTACATTTATAAATAAGGTTTCATGCTTGGTCGGAGTGACTTTCTCACAGTGCTGCTCATTAAACGAGTAAAGCGCAGACATTCCTAATTAAAAAAAGAAGAAGAAAAAAAAAGAGCGTGCGTCAAGTGGATGTAGGTGTGGATAGGTAAGTAAAAGTGGTGCGTAGTGTTGCGATCAACCGGAAGAAAGGGAGACAAAGATAGAGCAAGGGTGTGTGTGTGCGATTAATAAAGAGTGCATTGGTGAGAAAGAGGAGTATGTGTGTAGTCCGGCAGAGAAATGGTATGTGAAATGATGCATTTACGTACCGTACAATTTGACCTTGCCGTTTTGGTTGGTCAGTATAATAAGATATCCCCCTAAGGTTTCCTCTCGCATCTTCCTTCGATGGTAGTATCGACCTCGCGACCTACTTTACACCGAGACACCAAGAGGCTCTGTATACTTCGGTAAACGCACTCTCTATCTCTCCAATTCCAATTCTTCCGCTCCTCTCCCTTCCGTCGCTTCTCTTCTCTTCTCCTCTTCGATACTTATTTCTTTCTCTCTCTGCGCTCGCTGCTTCCTTCGCACTTGCGAACTTCCCCGTCAGATCAGCCGGTTGTGTCGACCTTCTCTAGACTCGATCGTTTTCGGCATAATTCTAGATCTGTCTTTCTCTCTCTCTCTCTCACGCACCAATGTACATTCGGTTATAGGGACAAACTAGAACGACTGAAGTGCACTGCACTGTTTACAATGAACATTTTCTTCTTACTTCGCAGTAAGTTAGAGTCCTAACAGATGATGTTATCGATGCTGGTAGATATCTAATGAAAAAGCCGGCCTCCTAGGGGCCCCGTTCTTGGGCCCCGTTACATCCTCGCAAGGATATTTGCAAGGACTCTCCTCGAGCGAGGTAGCGTTTCAATTCACAATCTCACCACGGACTCTGGTATATTGATCACTGGCAGCTCTAAGTTCAGCTTCCTCCTGAATTCGGACATTGTCCTGGCTACTCCCGTAGGATACATCGATGGATTCAACTATTCTCTCTCCCCCTCTCTCTCTCTCTCTTCTTCAATGTTTAGTTCTTTCTAAGAGTTCGTGAATGATGTACTGTCTCTTGGCAGTGGCGCGAGAGCGTTGAGATCAGCAGGATGCATTTGGTTATAATGGAAAAAGGTGGTCCACTGGTCAGTCTCGCAGGAGAATCTCTTTCTCTCTCTCTCTCTCTCATACACACACACACACTCGTCGAGGTAGAGTTATCCTGGCAAAGCACTCTTGCGCAATTCCCTTCTCTCCTACGATGTGGCAGAGATTGTGTCTCACAGTGGTGTGTCTGTGTGTGTGTATATGTCGATCCCCCTTTTTCCTGGACCGTTCTCTCGGCTTATCGCAGCATCCACGGTGTTCCAACGGGCGGATCGCAGGGGTTTCGATCGCACTGTATAAAGGGGAAGGACAGTTCCAGTGGTGTCCAGGCACGATCTCACTGCACGAGCTCGGCCCGATGCACCTCGGCCAGATTTATCTCCGGCTCGTTTCCAACGCGCGCGCGAGAGAGAAAGACAGACAGACAGGCAGGCAGGCAGAGAGAAAGAGAGAGAGAGAGAGGAATCCAACTACGATCAGTCGAAAGGGAGTGTATCTTCGAAGAGGAAGAGAGAAGTAGAGAAAGATAGATCTCGAGTCTCCGTAGTTGAAGATATTTTCGTCGGAGAACTGTGTTCGCTCGATGAGTACGAGATGGATGGAAGAGCCAGTGAGTATCTCAGGGGATGGACACGCGGTGGTCCAGATTCCGAGCGGCACTATCTCGGCTGGCACTGACAGTCAGCAGTCACGGATGCTGGAGTGGGCAGGGGCTGCTGCTCCTCTCTCACTGCTCTCCTGCGGCGCGGTGAGCGCGCTGGCACGAGCGGAGGATCGCCGAGGATGGGTGTGAACTTGTGCGTGTTAACCGACGGCGGCGACGGCAGCAACCCTGACATCCCTCTGGGCCGATGGTCTCCATCCTCCGCCACGAAGCGGCGGCGGCGTCGGCGGTGGAGGCAGGCGGCATCGGCGGTCCCGACCACCGCGGCGCCGTCGTCGTCTACGTCCTCGTATTCTCCTCTTCGCGGCAGCAACCACTGCCTTCCTCTCCCGTTTCCTTTCTCTACCTCTCTCTTTCTCTCTTGAAGCTTTTGCGAGCAGTCGACGTCACACCAGGCGCCCTTCCACTCTCGATCCTACTACCCTTCTACCCTCGCTCTGCTCCTGCTCCAGTCCCCTCTATCCCACTACCACACTAACTCTTCTCTCCTCTCTTCCTTCTCTCACCAGGCTAACATACCACCGCCCACCTCCTCCTCCTCCTCCTCCTACCGTGCGTTCATCCGACGCGCACACACCATTCTCACCCCATGCCACCCCTCCTTCATCCTCCTTCATCCTCCTCTTCTACGCGGGTCGACCCCCGCCCCATGATCCTCGAGTCTCCGCTCCACGAGGCTGGATGACAACCTCCCCTGGAACCCAACTATCTTCACTGACGCACGAGTGATGCTGCTCGCTCTCTGGCTTCATGTCTCTCGTTCCTCTCAAGTACTCTTCTACTATCCCCGAACTCTTCATCCTCGATGCAAATCTGTAAGGCCAAGCCGAAACTCTTTTTCTTTCTCTCTCGCCTCTTCACATCTTCCTGCTTATCTCGCTACTTCTTTTCTTCCACGGTGCTACTACTGCTGCTGCTGCTGCACACTTTTTCTCTCCTACCGTTCGATAACAGTGCCATGACTCTCTTCCTCTCTCTCTCCGGTACGAGAGAATCTCGTATTTACGTGTAAGGTGGGATTGGCCGATGGTGTGCTGTGGGGCGCACGTGCGCTGGAAAAACGGAACCGCCGGCTGCCGCAGTCAGAAAGAGAGAGAAGGATGGAGCGTGATCAATATACGGGATGATATTAGCCCTGTCATTACTTCTCGCAATTTTCCTAGAGCTGCTGCTGCGCTCCTCGACGTGTATGAGTTCGAGTTTGCTCATTAATCTTGTGGCAGTCTTTATGAAATGCATTAATCCTCTTCGCGTCAATTAGAGCCTCGCAAAAACGTCCAAGCAGTTCTTGCGTTATTCTATATGCTACTTCCACTGACTTTGCTATTTGTATGGTGGATGTTTAATCATATGCAAGAGTCCAGGATAGTTAATCATTGGAAACGCGCCCGTGAGTTTGAATTAAAATCTCGATTGGCTTCGATATCTTCCGGGGGATGATGGAATTCGACCGAGTTCACTCTGCAGGATCGACCTGGCACGCGCTTGTCAACTCAGCTTCGACCGAGATGACGCTAGCATGCAAGCGCACTCGATCAGCTGGTGTTCTATTTATGTGACTGAGTCTCCAGTGTGTATGTGTATGTATATGTGGACCAGAGTGTTTCGTATCAGCTGCTCCCTCAGGCTTGATAAATTACCTATATTGCTAAATATTTGTCATTGTACAAGCACATCGTCATAACGAAAGGCGGAGAGATAACACGATGATCGAATATTTCATCGTCGATGCGCATTGAGCGCCAAAAGATCCTTCATGCCGCGGAGAGTCAGCATGGAATGTTTGTTGCATTTGTTCCCGATTGTCTACTTCCTCATCGCAGATAGCGTTTGACTCATTGTTTTGGCCATACGATCTGCCTAGATACCCAGTGGCTGTTTATCTGTTGTGGACTCCTCCTTTGTGCAAGCGGACGCCAATATACAATTCTATTCGAGCGGTTAGTTGCTAGATCCGAGGAAGGACAGTCCAGTTGAATCCAGCGTCTGTCTAACTTCGCTGCATCATTGTGACTGGCTGACATTATAATTAGTTTTGGATCCAAGCAAGCCTGTAAAGATGACTTCCTCTCTCGTGCTAGTTTTCTTAGCTTGCCTCTCTTATGGACTTTGCAACAAAGTGATTCATTATCAACCGGAGGCCGTGCATCTTTCATACGCTGGTAAGAATCCCTTGTAATTATGGATTTCCATTGATTCAGTCACGAGTTGGAAATATCTTGTTCATTACCATTGACTGTCTTCATTCTTTAGAGGATATCCACGACATTGTCGTGACGTGGAGCACCAGGGACGATACCAAAGAATCTGTGGTAGAATATGGGATTGGTGGATTTATCCTTACCGCCACGGGGAACTCGACGATCTTCGTCGACGGCGGTAAACATCAACGGAAGCAATATATTCATAGAGTCTGGCTGAGAAATCTCGAGCCTGATAAGCCGTATGGTAAGTTCGCGTCAAGGACTGCTAATTGTTCTTCGACGATTATGCTAATCAGAATTCCTTCGTTTCTCTATCGTGACAGTGTACCACTGCGGTAGTCAGTATGGTTGGTCGAATGTGTTTTATTTTAAAACCGCTCCTGATAACGCGAATGATTGGTCGCCACACATTGTCATATTCGGCGATATGGGCAATGAAAATGCACAGAGCTTATCGCGGCTGCAGGAGGAAACTCAACGGGGAATGTACGACGCTGCGATTCACGTGGGGGATTTTGCTTACGATATGGATACTGACGAAGCCCGAGTAGGGGACGAATTTATGAAACAAATCGAAGGAGTTGCTGCCTACTTGCCGTACATGACTGTACCTGGAAATCATGAGGAAAAGTACAACTTTAGTAATTATAGGTAATGGGCAAGCAGTCTCTGTTAAAGAGCGACTATAAACATAATGAGATATTCATTGAAAAGGACTGCGTTTGACTTATTTTTAGAGCGCGTTTTTCAATGCCCGGAGAATCGGAAGGTCTCTGGTATAGTTTTAATGTTGGACCAGTGCATTTCGTCGCTATCGAGACCGAGGCTTATTACTTTATGAATTATGGGATTAAACAACTGGTGAAACAGTATCAGTGGCTGGAGAAGGATTTGAAGGAAGCCAACAATCCGAAAAATAGGTAATTTTATCCCATAGCTATTCTTCTTAACAGATGATTGATGATTCTATTGAATTCTAGAGCACAGCGACCATGGATTGTGACGTACGGACATCGACCAATGTATTGTAGTAATGCTAATGCAGACGATTGCACTAATCATCAGAGTCTCATAAGAGTCGGATTACCATTCTTAAATTGGTTCAATCTCGAAGATCTCTTCTACAAGCATAAAGTTGATCTCGAGCTTTGGGCACACGAGCACAGCTTCGAACGCTTGTGGCCCATCTATGACTTCAAGGTACCTTTAAGATTTAGTACTGCCGACATTCACTTTCTTAATAAAACGGAAATGGATTAACATAATAATCATAGGTGTACAATGGGAGCTACGAAGAGCCCTATACAAATTATAAGGCACCCATACATATAGTGACAGGCTCAGCAGGATGTAAGGAAGGACGCGAACAGTTCATTCCAGCCAAACCAGAATGGTCGGCATTTCGCAGTTCCGATTACGGATATACCAGGATGAAAGCATACAATAAGACGCATTTATACTTGGAACAGGTATAGTAGTAGATGAAATGCATGTACCAGCATATCGATAAGATGACTAATTTGAGCTGCCATTAATATAGGTATCCGACGACAAAGAAGGCGCTATCATCGATCACGTCTGGTTAATAAAGGATACACTTCTACCAAAATATAATGAAGACCTTGTTGAAAACAAGGCGTGACCATAGTTCAATTTACATGCATTTCTTAGTAAGCTAAATGACGCACGAAATAAAGACATACAGTACGTCTTGAAATTAGTAGAGCATAACTGTTAACCCTTTCATTTCCTGATCCTCTCCATTCATTCATAGCAAAGAAACCTCCAATCGTGGTAACAATGCCGTCATACAATATAATCCTTTAATTGTTAAAATATAAATATATGTATATATAATCATTATAGCATGTAATATAATATTAATAATATAATATTAGTATAGCATTTCGGATTTCCATCTGATGCTCACGATAAATCATTATTCTCCAATGATACACGAATCGCGCGCGGCTCTTAGGGAAAAAAGAATTTTCCTAATCCGATCTTACTAGTGATAACAAAGAAAGATTTGTAATGCTAAAAGATTGATCTGAGATTTATACAATAATTCAATTAAAGCTGTTACTTTTTCTACAATCCTACTCTTTTAAACTGGACGAAAACCATCGCTCGTACAATTGTTGGCACCCCGCCAAGTGTGGATTTCCTACTTTGGCCTTGGCCAAGTCGACTAACGAATTTTTAAAAAAATAAACAGCAACTGTCCTCTCTCAGTGAACTATCGTAGTATAGCTGACAGTGAAAGTGACGAGAACCGCTTCCGTTAACCGAAACGACGCAACTATGATTACAAAGTATTCGTCTTCCATATAGAAGAGACGTTACTGTTTACAAGATAACGTAGCAAGGAGGAGAGGGAGGATAAACGTAATCTAACGATCTTCTTCGAGTTCTTAGACAAAAATCCTATCCCCGGTATATCATTGCAAACCTACTCAGCAGGTATAAATAGCATTAGCTCAATTGAATCTTTATAGTACATATTTTGCAAGTGCTAGTCGTGCATGCACACGCAATGCATAAATCTGATCTTCCATTGGAGATATGTGTTAAAAACCTTCAAGATGCACAAAAAAGCATCGTAAATTAGCAAAAAGTGATATCCCGATTGATCCGCTTCCGAAGAACCGTAAGCCGGCAGACAACCCCCGAATAGTTTGCCACAATCGAACACCTTTACTTAACTTTTCCATGCACATTACCACACATCTCGATCAGTAAGCTAACGAAATCATTTGGTACTGTCAGTGATTTATCGAAACAATGGAAGAAGTTGCTGCTGAGTGACTTTCCTGGTAAGAAAACTGTGGGAAATGCTCTTGCTCCTCGGCTATTGAGTTCAGACCGCTATTCAGGTAGCTTTGATCGGGTGGCGTGAGCTCGACACTTTCACCTGTGAACTCGCTGTCGAAATAGCGCGTGTCTGAATCCGATGTCACTTCGGGCTTAAAGGGAGGTGGGATTTTTTTCTGTACAAGGGCTGACCAATCGATCGGAGAGAAGAATGGATGATCCATGATTTCTTTTGCATCCTCGGGACCACCGCCTAATCTTTTAGTTGGATCCTTAATCAATAATCCTATAACAAATCACATTCCTTCCATTGCCTGCTGAACCAGAAATATTTCATCAGAATAGGAAAACCTTTACTCACTACTAAGCATATCTTTCGCCTCCTCCTTAATGTGTTTTGGGAACTTCACTTCTTCCATTATGATAAGTAAAAACAACTTATTGTGGTCCTGGTTATAAAAAGGTAATCGGCCACAGATCATTTCGTACATAACTACACCAACGCCCCACCAATCAACTGCTCGCCCGTAATCATTGTCCTCGAGCACTTCAGGAGCAAGGTATTCTGGTGTCCCACAGAACGTCTTCGTCGTTCGTCCTGCAGGTTCCAAATACATAATTCTATTCATTTTCTTGCCTCCAAACAAGTACTCTATGTAAATTTACGAACCGTAGGTGATGTGTTCTTTGCACAGGCCGAAATCAGCAATTTTTACATGACCGTCTTTGTCTAAGAGAAGATTCTCTAACTTGAGATCTCGGTAGATGATACCCTGGGAGTGAAGATAGCCTAATGCCGAGATGATTTCAGCTCCGTAAAATCGAGTGCGATCTTCTTTGAATACTCGGGAGCGCCGCAAATGAAAGAACAATTCTCCGCCATTCACGTATTCCATCACAAAACACAGCCTGTCCGCCGTTTGAAAACTATACTTTAACGACTGTAAATGAAAAGGTTTTTCTTTTTGTACGAGGGTGCACTGTTTGTAGGAGTATGCATGAATGCCTGTATACGAAAACATACAATTAGGAACGGGTGATTAGTATTACGCAATACTCTATTTTCCGTGAGTGTGTGCGCGACTTCATCTTTTCGGATGATGACTTCTTTCCTTAGGATCTTAATGGCGTACAAGAGGCCCGTTGCTTTCTCTCTACAAAGAATTACCTTACCGAATGTACCTTTGCCCAAAACTTTAAGAAACTCGAAATTCTCGAGGGTCTGCAATAAAAATATTCTCTCTTACAATCGAGTCATCCAGAATTCCAAAACTTTGAAAACTTTCTTCTACTATCTCATACGCACCACTTTTTTCTTCCCTGTACTTTTACTGTTCGAAGTTCCTTGAACACTAAACTTGGCAGAGAACTCATCGATACTGCCTTGATTAATATCCGAAGACATGCCGACAGAACTACAGGAGCTAGTACCATCCTCTCCGGTGCATTCGAGGTCTACATCATCGGAGGCATACATATGATCCATCGGTGACATTTGTTGCTGCTGCCTTTGCTGTTGTTGTTGTTCTTCAGTGGTTAACTTATTCGCTACGTATCTACAATAAAAACCTTGTAGTATCGTCGATCTCCAACAATTCTTGAAAATCCCCGCGCATTTCAAAAGCTATAGAAAGAGCGAACCTAATTGCTGCTACCCAATCTTCCCTCTCTTGCTCCGTATCGACATGAAACGTTCTTTCGATAACAGTCACCCATTGCAAACCTCTTATAATAAAAGTATAAGGTTTAGGTCTGTCGACGGACATGATCTGGCAATCCCTCACAGTGAAATTATTCAAAGGCTGTGCAGCACCCATTTGCGGATCTGGCTTTGTCTTATAGCCGACGAGAGTGCCATCGTCTCTCAAGACGAAGTATCTCGATCTCCAATTCTTAATGTGCTCGCCTGTAAATACAGAATATAGTAATGGAGCCGAACGAAGCAACAACATATCCAGCCTTTCAGAATCGACAACGAATCCTTATCGACACTGTCAATGCCAAACATCCCACTGATGGAATAGAGTCTATAAAGACTATGAAATTATGTATTCGCTGTCGCATTCTAAAGTAGCCGCGCTGTAGAGCAGGTATATATAGGGGACAATGTATTCCTGACATTTCGGAGCGAGGAACGTTCTTGCCTGACTGGCAAGATATTCGTAGGAGGAGGGTGTCGGATGTGAGCGCGGGTCGCTCCTACCGGATGCTCCGGACGAAGCGTTTACTAGCTGTATTGTCGTACTGTACCGCGTTTTTGGAGATAGCCTTCTTTGACGACACGCTGACTGCCACCGCCGGACGCTGCGTCGTTCATCGCTGAGTCCCCCATAGCTCGCTCGCCGATGCGCACTTGTATCCACGTTCCTCGCGCCCGTTGCACGCCTGCCGCTCGGACCCTCCACGACAATTCTAAGACGATGTGCGACGGCGAGGACGGTGCGAGTACACGGAGTATACAAACTTGAGCAATCATAGATACACGTTTGGCAGGTAATATGTATATATATGTGTCTGTGTGTGTATACATATATATATACACCCGCGCGATATAGCCACTCTCTGTGATCGGCGGACGCACTAATATGCTGCGCACTAACTCACCGCTCGCTGCTGCTGCTGCTGCTGCCCGTGCATCTCGTAGGTGGCGTACGTACGACTGGAACCCGATCTAGGAACGATGCGATGCGATGCGATGCAATGCGATGCGATCCTCATGTAGATCATTCCTCCGATTCCTCCAATTCGTTCATGCCGACCGGGTGATCTTCGCTGAGCTTTTATTCCAATTATGTTTGCACTATGCTAATATGTACTTTTTGCTTTCTACAGCAATGTTTGTCCAGCTATATCTATTATAAACTGTTATTGCTCTGCGAATAGATAATTCTTTGAAACCTCTTCCGTAAACAAGAAATCCGATGCACTCGCAGTTTTTTTCTTTTCCCCCTTTTTTCGAGGAGTGTGTGTATGTATTTGTTATCGAGCAGTGCAGAGCGGCGACCTGGCACTCGACTTTCCTGTGCCGAGTCCCGCCTCTTGTTCCTCTTGAACGCGGACCCTCGCTCGATTTAATGTTAAGGAGTTCTCACAGCTGAATTAGGATACTTAATAAATCACTTTCTAAATGTATCAAGTGTAATGTATTCTCCTAATCTTTGAATACTTCAATAATTTCTTCGATTCTACTTGTATAAGTGCCCAATTGTTTATTACGACGAAATACAGAAATATTTAATCAACTTTCGAATGAATTCGAAGGACGATGCCCGATGTGAGAGCCACTTAAGTTCACCCTGCAGCGGCTTGTCGACGGAGTGTTCTCCGAGTTGATTTTTTGCAGAGGCCAAGTTTTGTTTCGCAGCGGCTGCGAGCGGCTGCCGGGCGGATCGTGTTGACACGATCGCGCGTCCCTTTAAACTGCAAGGCGGAGACGTCATGCCGCTGTGTCACCGTCCGGAGTCCCCAGTCGTGGGAGTAATGACTGATCGAGGTTAGAGGGATGTTCGATCAATGTTGACTAGCACAGAATTAAAAAGCACTCGGGGCTGACAAGGAAGAGTGGAGAAAATATGGGTCCTCCACCGGTGGTGACGGGCATCTCCCCGAAGGAAGGCCCACCCGGCACCAGGGTCATCGTACGTGGCGAATTCCTCGGGAACAAAGTTCAGGATCTTATAGGTCAGTTACACTTACTTGTTACTACTCGCGTGGGTGAACATATCAGAAAGAAACTCATTCTCTCTCTTTTAGGACTGACCATATGTGGATGCGACTGTCTACTGTCAGCCGAATGGAAATCCAGCAATAAAATCATCGCCCGATCGGGACCCTGCAAGGGCAGAGGTGATATCATAGTAAAAACTAGAAGCGGAGGTCAAGGAACTTCCACTGTCCAATTCAGAGGCTATCATGAGACAATAGGACCTATGAAGGAGTCCGCTGTATGGGTGGAAGAAGCGCCCATGCAGAGTTTTGTCTGGGGTAGAAGGACTTTGTCTCCTACCAACTATCAACAGGAAGATCCACTCGGATTGAGCGTGGAAGGCAATGAGTATGTGAGAGTTGTTGTTTGTTTTTAGGAATGAATAATGAATCCAAGTTGTTTTCAGTAAGAAGTTCCCGGAAGACGAGCTCATAGAATTGTTCGGGGAAGGTAGCGGTGATTTAACCAATGATAAGTTCCACCCTGGCTGGTTCCTGTTGCAACATCACCATGCCACGACCTTCGAAGATTTAAAGGCGGGTTTAGCATACCTAAAACGGAAAGTCAATTCGCAGAAAGAGGGGCAACTATCTTTTTTAAAGGTCTTTGATACTTTCGCTGGTACTTTCATCATAATAGTCTGGTTTTGGTTTTTATAGTATTATTTTGTATACTTCCAGGCTAATGTAGGTTCGGTAATGGAACAATTAGATACTGTAATGTTACTGAAAGATCAATTTGAAACCGATGTAAAGACTTACGGTACCGATCCGACGGAGAAGTTAGAAACGGCTATAAAGCAATCTATGTCAGAGGCCAATAAGTTGTTCGACGATGTACTAGCTAGAAGAGATAGAGCAGATGCTACTAGAAATGCCTTAGCAGTTATGCAAAGATACAAGTTCCTGTTCTGTATGCCTGTCAACATTGAGAGGAATATCAAGCGTGGCAATTATGATCTTGTCATCAATGATTACGCGCGTGTAAAGAACTTATTTAAAAACACGGAGGTAGAGGCATTCAAAACAGTGTTGCTTGAAATTGATAATAAAGTCGATGCGCTTAAAGAACTGTTAAGGAAAAAACTGGAGGAAATGCCGTTTAGTCTGGAAGAGCACAAAAAAATCATTAGAAATCTTGTTAATTTAGAGGCTGATGGGGATCCTGCATGGGATGCTATAGGTATGAATTCCAGGATATATATTTTACTATTTATTGAAATCAATAAATTAATCATTATTTTCCATAGTGTCCCATGCGAATTATTTAAAGAAAAGCATTAGTGCTTCTGTACATGAACATTTAGAATCAAATATGAATGGCGATGACCCTAACAAATCTAAGGTGGGACAAACTAGCAATAAGCAATCGCGTTCAACTAAAATCGATGGTACTAATGTCACACCCCAAATTGCTTGCATCGAAGCGATTTGCGATATTATCGTAGAACAGCTTCCAGACTTATGGAGACTGGGACAAAGTTACTTCACTGGTCAATTACATGTGGCAGTAGATGCCGAAAAACAAACGCCATTCAAAGTAAATCCACAGCTTTAAGTTGATATTCGAGTACCGCAGAAAGATTTTATTTGTAAGAATAATAATTGCTTCCAGACTTTAGTTTTGTCAAGCATGCAGCATGCTATGGAAGCAATGCGGAATACTTGCAATAATGATTTAGATGCGACATGGTTGTTACATATCCTACGCCGCATTAGGCAAATGTATGCTTCCCTTATTCATTTGGATCTGCCGAACGAAGCACTCGACATCTTCGGGAAACTCATACTAGACTTACGATTGCAATGTCTTGCCGCATTGTTCAAGCAAACAGCAGAAAATATATCGGCATTGAATAAGAAGGAAAATTGGCAGATAGAATACTTGAACGAGGATGGTGGAGTTACGAGAGTGGTAATGGATACGTGCCTGTACATGATCCTCTGCCTGATTGATTGCACTTAAACAAACTAATGTTGCAGCCGTATCTCTTTGAGGAAATGGTGACGGAAGTCTCACGACGTGCGCGTGACACTGTTGTTGTATGTGGGCCACGTGAAGGGCCTCTTTTTGCAAACGCCACTCATCAAGTCCTATATTATAATGCTATAAAAACGTTGTTTACATCTTTGGCGCGATGTTTACAACATCTGGCATTCAGTGGTTCCGACGAAGTATTGGACGATGATGAACAATCAGTTTCTCAACTAGTGGGCTCACCTTCCGGTTACAAGAGCAAAGCCAACAAGCATCAGGGCCCAGTAAGTATCTCTCTCGCATAGCCACAACATGATACGCTCACGGAGAAAGGCACTCTGTTTCAGGAACATGTACATATATTAAACGAATCAAACCAGAATCATGCAGTTTTAAAACACGTAGTATCACTGTTGAATTTTTTATCAGACGTGGGAACAATGCCTCTTAATTTCACTAAGCAATATTCGTTATACGCTCAACACCATCCTACCGAAAATCACGGATGAGCTGAAGTCTCTGGGCTATCCTGATCTCTCGGGTGCAGTTGGCTGGAATTCCGACTGGACCCAATTAGAAACATTGGATAGCGCGGTGCTCGAGGCATATTTGGAGCGAAGGTGCGATCCATTAGTTGGAACAATCGAGCCTAGCATGTACTTAGGCGGATTGGAATGGGATTTCGACACCGAACCATCGCACGTCAGACCCTATGCGCAAGAGATTCTGGCTAATCTCATAGCGGTTCATGCAGAGGTGATGAAATAGTTTCTTTAAAATAGGATATACATAGAACAATACAGCAATATTTAAAAACATGTTTTACGTACAGGTACGAAGGGTCGCGCCAGGTTTACTAAACAGGGTACTCTCCCACATAGTAGAAACTGTCGCAGAGGAACTTGCGAGACTTATGTCCTGCGTTACACAATTCGGACCGTCTGGAATCGTGCAAGCACGGACTGATATTATTTTATTACGAAACGCACTGCGTTTATATAGTACTTCCAGAGCAAGGAATTTCTTCGAGGACGCATTAAATGACATACCACAGCCTATTTGTAAGGACGATCGTATGCGTATAGATATGCTGCTGTCAAAGGCAGCGGCGTCTATGCAATTACAACTATCCTGTCTTGCCAGTGATGCCACTGTGAACAATACTCCACAATTAATTGCAGACCCAGAGCGAGTCACTACCGTTTAGTACTACTAGAAATGCAAACAATAGGTAATAAATTGTCTGCGACTCATTGTCACAAAGTGTTGCGCGACATGTAGCGATATTTCAAAAATAAGTATTGTTTATTACAGAAATTAAATACAAAGTTTCCATACAAAATTCCGGAGGCTTTCACTCCTCATACTTTCTGGATCATCTGCAAGACTCCTGTATCCGCGACTAACAGGACTGTGTCTCCAGTTTGAAATATTTGTGTTGCTCCTGTAGCCCCTACTATGCAAGGAAGTCCATATTCCCGTGCTACCACAGCTCCGTGACTTATAAGACCACCTAATTCCGTTACTATACCTCCTAATAATGGGAAATACGGACTCCAACCAATATCGGTTGCGAGAGTAATTAAAATATCACCGCTTTTCATTTCTTTGGCTTGTGATAAGTTCGTGATCACGCAGGCTCTTCCAAGTACCGAACCACCGCAAACTGAAGTACCCTGGAGTTTCGGGCAGCCTTCTCGAATTGTAACATCAATCGATGCTTTTAAGGGCAATGGTATTCCCTTGCTAAGCTCGGGATATTGCAACTGAGCTAGTTGAGGATAAATTCTACTTCTTCGGTATGCTCTGAAATAAGAAGGAATATAGGAATTGTAATTTGGTATACGGCAGTTTACTTACTTCTGTATTAAAGCTGGATTCCGAGCATTCAGCAGATCACCAATCTCTTGATGAGTCAAGAAGAATATAAGGTTTTCATTTGGCAGATAACTTTCGCGAACTAAGAATGTCGCCAGTTTTCTATAAGCTAATTTTAACGAATGTATGACAGTGACGAGAACCTCTTTCGTCAGTTCCCTTCTTGCCACTGCTTTTCGAGAGAATGGTACCAATTTCTTTAAGATAAACTTTGTAGTCGAAGAAGTAGGTGTTTTTAATCCTGCGACAGTCTCTTCCACACTTAATTGTTTGGTTTCCGTGGGTTCTTCAGTAGAAATGCATACAGCCTGCAGAAAGACATAAATTATATTTATCCCCGTCTTTTTTACACAAACGTTCAGTCTTTGATATTTACTTGTATCGTTTCCATCAAATTCTCTGGTTTAAAGGACCAAGGTTCCGATAGAAAATCTAGTTCCTGAATACATCTATGTCCATGTTTTCTAAACAATGCATCTACTTTCTCTCCAGCAGCTGGACAATGATCTCTCAGCCAACTAATAGCATCGGTCGGTTTCACTTTACTGAACTCTTCGGCTTTACCACTCTCCTTGATGATTTTTGCAGTCTGACCAAGTATAAGAGGAACTTCCGTACTCACTACGTCGGAGCAGGAGCTTAAGAGCAAGGCAATATCACGGAAATGATCGGGCACAAAGTCATCGTAGCCTTTCATTAAAAGAGACATTGCCATCATCTGATAGGTCACGCTAACTCTGGACGTGTGGCCATGGCAAAGTGCTATCTAAGAATGATCATTATTTAGCATTTTCTTTTCTATGCCATTGTAATGATTGGAAAATCATCGATTTTACCTTGTAAAGATCATCGATTTTACTATTAATTTTCGCGAACAAACTCGAGGCTGTATGATAGTCATCGGTATCGAGAGTATAACGTCTACGGAAGTCCAAAGTCTGCTTCTCCACGCTACCATTCTGCCAAGCTCCTTTAGCCATGTCAAAAAGAAGATAGAGATGTTGGCCAAGATTAAATGGACCATTTCTCTGATGAGCAGTCTTGTGGATCTCCGGGGTAACTATTACATTGCCACAAACAGCGATGTCAGCAACTTTCTTTATGATCGAGATATCCTTCTCAACGACTTGCATCATCGACTATGGCACAAGTGAAAATTAAATGTACTAATATGCATTTAAAAAAGAATCGTCGTTTACAGAGAATATAACTCACGCTATAATAATTAATAGTACATCTCATAGCAGTAGTACCCAAGAAAGACGAATCGATATCGCCTTGCTGCAAGGCAACCGCTTTGTTCATACCCTTAATTACCACGGAAATACCCAAGGGTGAGACTGGATAAGGGAATACTTCGCCAACATTTGCAAAAGTGATCAAGTCAATATCGCTTGGCACAGTATTATCCAACTCATGCGTTAATTCGAAATCCGTCCAAGTATTGAGTGTGGTAATCGGGCGAGCCTGCAGTAGATAAATCTTGCCGCCAGAAACCGCCCATTCTACATCTCGTGCGCTGCCGAAGAGTAGCTCCAAATCTAAACCGATCGAGGCCAATTCAAGCGCAATCGTCTCCGATATGGAAACCTGTTGCGCCTCTTGCTCGTCTAAATTGGCATTAGCAACACCATTGTCGTTCATTAGAATCTTCTGCGTCTTATTGCCGAGAACAGACTCCTTGAAACTAAGCTTGTTGTCCCAGCTTCTGTGCACTGTTATCGTGTCAGGCTCAACCATGGCGGAAACGACCGACTACGAGGGAGACAATGAAAGGAATAGAATCTAAGATGAGTGTGTGCCGGGTGTCCGTAATAAGTACCTCGCCCAGGCCGTAGTTGGCGGTAATAATAATGTCCGAGGGATCACCTGTTGTGGGATGCCTGGTAAACATGACACCAGCAGATTCCGCATCAACCATCTTTTGCACGCAGACACCCATCGCTGCTTTCACAGCTAACCCGTGTTGTCTCCTGCAAGAGAAATGATTATGCAATATCGAAAATCTGCAACTATCAATTTTGCAAATCATAGCTCACCTGTACTGAACACTCTGATAGGAATAAAGACTAGCCCAACACATGGCAACATTCTTCACGACGTTCTCCGCGCCCGAGATACCCAAATATGTAGAATTCTGACCAGCCGCTGATGTTTCCTCGCTGTCCTCGCCTACTGCACTTGATCTCACTGCGTATCTATATTTTTCACCCTTAGTTTCCAAGGTCTCGACTGCTTTTAATATCGCAACTCTCAAAGGTTCCGCTACAACAGTCGATCCGATGATCTTCATTGCCCTTGAAAAATACTTTGGTCAGAATAGTGGACTTACAGGGCTTTGTATTTAACTTACTGTTCGCAAAGTTTCTCGAGATCGCCCTCCTTCTTTCCCGAACTGACTGCTTCCACTTGCTGGATTATCTCGGCGATTTCTATTTGCGATTGCACTTGCAAGTCAAACGCGAGAGCTGTCACGCAAAATCCCTCTGGCACTACGAACTGTAGATCGAATTGTTAATTGATCATTCAATCCAATTGTTTAATACTTTTAATTTACAACTTACACTAGCATTTTTTATACACGTCAGGACAGCGAGTGAAAATCCTTTGCCGCCTACGAGACTTTCGTTCTGGCATTTCTCCTCGTTGAAAAACATAATGTAATCGTCCTTTTTTAATGGAATACTGAGTTGTTTTATATATTGAAGCTTGGGAAGACGTAGTTTATTGTCGTGGTGTCCAATGTGCGGATACCAGAGTTGCATAATTCCGATTCCTGGCCATCCATCGATCTCGAGATTCAAGTTCACTATCCGCGTTGCCCAATTCGACGATTGCCCACTGACAAATGTGGTAGCATTGTTGAATTTAGTGCGAACATTGTACTCCCATCCATTTGCTGAAAAATACAAAGCTCACTTATCCAATTGGTTTAATTATTAAAATGAAGGGGTTGTCGCGCACCATTGAATCGTAGAGTTCGCTCGGTGTTGATGCAGTTCTCCTCGTTAAAGTCACTTAACTCGAAATCCATCGACTCAACTTTCCGCAGCTGCTCGTTTGAGTGCTTCAACTGACCGAATTGCAATCTAAATAAAGAAATAAATAATCTTGCAAATATTGTAATTAGTTATTGAATTCAGCGTGAAAATCGTACCGTTTGAAACTGTTTTTAGTGCTTCCAGCGCCGATATAGAATATAACACCACTTTTCATCACACCATAGAAAACAACTGCTTTATGGAATTGATGGGATTCGTGCTTCCCCCAACGGGGTTGTCGAAGTCCTCGTAAGTACAAAGTACTGACGGACGAATCCTGAAAGGTGATTTGGCCGAATATCGAGCCGAATTGATCCAAACCCGTGTAGTCCAATAATTTTCTATTAAATATTTAACGAAGTGTTATTTTGAGAAAGGAAAACTAAGAATTGTCAAAATCAATTAACAAAGTAGAACTATACATTTTGTTGATCCATTGCGGACTCCTCCAAGGTTCATGCGCGATCGCATCCGCATGTAATTTGTGACTCCAATCACCTGGCCACTCGAGCGGTTTTGAATTCGAAACGAATCTATGAACGAAAAGTTATACTTGGACGTTATACGATTAAGGAACATTGACTTGCTGAACTCACATGCAATTAAGTCGAACGTGCTCGATATTCTCCGACGATTGATCCTCGCTTTCGGTGATGTTACGAAGCAATCCATTATAAGTGATTCTCCAACGAAGCTGCGCTTGTAGTTGCTCGATCTTCAAACCGGCTGCGGACCACTTATCATTCCGCGAACCACTCACAATTGTACTCGGATAATCTGTAAGAATTATAATACTAGCTTTCCTTTTTTGGTAATCGCCGATTTGTATATTCGTTATCAGGGATGTGTGCAGTAGAACATTCGTACCAGGCAGAACATAGATCCTCTTATCGGCAGTAATCAATTGTAGAGTTATCTCGACGAGCCTGCGAGTCCGAACGGCGTACTTGATGAAGAGAGAGTTGCCTTGCTGATCGGCACCGTAGAAGATCATGCTGTTGCAACTCTAAAACGACATTGCAATAGTATTACCAAAGATTTCGTATAATAATTAAGGAATACTTGGTAACTTACATCCTCGGTCTTCATAGTCCTTGGTTTCTCCGAGTGTGGTTGCACATACTTCACCGAACGGTATACCTGGTCGTAATTGCTCGCGCCAGATCGACCTTTCTTCGTGATGGACCATAGCGCCCAGAATCGTTTCAATAAGAAGTGGGTATCTAAATTGAATGAACAATTGATTAAGAAGTGAAAGAAAGTTATTGGAAGATAGAAGATGAGTTTTACCTGGAATACTATCGGCTAGTTTCGACTTGGTGGATAACTGGCGTTTAACTTGTTTGGTAACCCAAAGACAAAGCCAGATTGGTAGAACAGTCGATAGTATAATCTGGATGATGAGCATAATGAGGCCCATGGTGCGGCTGTCCTTTCAACTTGCCTACTGTCACGAATAGCACACTGTCATACTTTCGATCACGAGAACGCGTTGTCCTCAAAGCACGGAGTTACGTGCGGGCAGACGTGAGCCAAGCGCACTCCGGGCTGCCGAAGGTGAATTAAGAGGCGCACAACTTCTTTTCGACTAAGGAACCTTTGAGACCAGTCATTATCTCCGGCGTCTGTGCGAATGGGAACTGTTATCATCAATAATTACGAACCAAGGCCTTCCTTATCGAGGAAAAGCAGATAGAACTAAATGGTGCACATAGTGATCTTTCAAATCTTCGACAGCTACCGCATGCGACGTATACATCGAGCTTCAATCAAATGATCTCACGCGTGATTGACGATCGTTGATTAAGACTGTTATAGAACGAGAGAGAGAGAGAGAGAGAGAAAGCTTTAAAGATTTACCGAGAAGAGTTGCGAGAAGTGTTTGCGGCTAGCAGGATTTCCTACAACTCCTGAGACGAATGCCTTCACCGAGTAATATTTTTGCGAGGTGCCTCTCAATAAGAACAAGCCTTTTATTTCACCTCTGGTTGCGCGAGATAGTGTGTAATTAAGGAGAAACGGCAAATGTCAGCTCTGTCTCTTTATGATGGAATCCCAGCGCGTATCTTATGTCTGACCCTGACGTACGATAATTGCATAATCACGCTCACCGATTCACTCGTCACGAGAAAAGTAGCGTAGGTCCGGATCGCGAGTCTAGTCGAGAATTTGATCGATCTATGCGTCGAGCGATGATTCATACCGGAGTAAGCGGAAGAAAATCCACTGATTTGACAAGAATTTTATATATGAAAAAGGATCGTGGGAAACGAGATGTTTGGGTGGGGACTATCGAATTACTCCTCGGATCGGAACAAATAAATACTTTGCACTCAGATATTGATGTTTTAATCACACGTCAACAATTCGTAACTGGATATTTTACAAAAATTCGGTATTGCACTCGATTGAATATAAAAGAGAGACATACAAACGCTCACTCGTACTAAGGAATGTTCGGTAAGAATATATGTAGAATAAATTAATAACAGCCGACTGGTAAGTAATACGGATTCCCTAGAAAAACACAGATTACTTTCACACTGGTTGCGAGGGAACTCGGGCGTGCACTGGGAATTCAATGAAACTGTAGTTATATTCCACAAAATCTTGACAACATTCGCTTCTAATAGGATTTAGTCCTGCTTTGTGCTGGGATGACCAAAGTCCACGGATTCCTTGGTTGCTGTATCGAGATCTACGCGAGACTTGTCCACAGGATACAACCTGAAATATTTCATTCACAGTGGAATTGATCTTTTCGTAATCGCGCAATATCAATATCTTACCATCTCTGATATAAATAAATAAGGAAAACAGCGTCATCCCTGAAACAAGCTATCCTGTGCGCAGTGGGCATCGTAATTATAAAAGCGAACACATCGTCGATGAATGTATTGAACGCCTTGTACATAAATGTTCGCCAGGGCAAATGCGCCACGGATTTCAATTTATAATTTACAAATAATTGCGGTAGCATAAATAGAAATCCAAATGCGTACACTCCATTCACTAATGAGTTCATACTCCAAGAATACCAGCTGAAATTCGATATGTTTAGATGTTGATATTATATGATCATTGTTATAAATTAAATGCACACCTTTTATGCGGTTGGTATAGTAGAGAATATATAGCACCCCCTACTACAAGAGGGTATAACAAGTAACTAAGGTATTTCATACTCTCACTGTCAAACTCTCGTGTCTTCATTTCAGCAACACTGTTGTTGCTTTCCTTAAGCCTAAGCTTTAGTACCTTCTTTAACTTCCACATCTGTGATAAGAATAATACATAATGTTTTCATATTTCTAGAGAGTCGCTATCTATGGAAATTCAAACAAACAATTACCTCAATAATAGATCCTATTCCAGCGGGTATTAATACAAGCAAGGACGAACCTTCGTCCAATAGATAAAGGAAGATCACAGTCTGGCTAAAGCTCCTCCAAATAACTGTCCATTTACTAAGTCCCACTAGATTACTCTTCCCTCTCCAGAAACTCACGTCGTTCTTAAATGCTAAGAAGTCAAATAATAGCTGTGGAAATTCAATGTGGATGAATTATTTAAATATCAAATAAATAGTTAATGTTACGATTTGAACATACATGAACAGCAGCAATGAAAAATGTTCCTCCTAATAGATATATATTAGTATCGGCAAATATTCCTTTTACTTCGTCAACATCCTTATCAGAGAATCCAAGATTCTTTAGGCTATGCATAGCAGTCTTAACGTGTAATATCAATCTAAGCTTCCCAATAGTTATAGGCGCGTAAGATAAGGTGATGTTAACTGTACTATTCTGCGGAGTAACTTCCACTAGATCTCTTTGTCTACTCTGTAGGAAATCATGACTAGCGATAGGCAGAAATGTTCTTCCATGGATAATTCTGTAATATGCATGAAATTAATTAAATATCATTTATTCTTCTATTAATCACCTTTCCACTAGATAAAGATACCTTAAATGGTTCATAAGTTCAACAGGCACATTGTGCACTGGAAGCATTATATCATCCGTCATTAGATTGAAAGTAACTTTACTCTTCAGATGAGTTATCGGTTGCATAAGACCTTTCTTTTCTACATTGGTATCGGTTTCCGTATTGCCAAGTAGATTAAAAGCCTCTGATTTCGGTAGAACATACTGAGTCAATTTAATACTCGTATGCACCATGAGAGAATCCTGTGGAATTACAAGTAGTTTGGTAACAACAATCCCTTCGTAATCTCTCGTTTGGTATCTTACTTTTTGAAGCTCTCCGAAAGATTTCCCAGTCTTCTTGGTGTGCGGCACTAATATAATATGCATGTACAGAGTTCCATTGTGCCTTGTTCGTTGCGGTATATTTAGATTAAGTGGTCTGTTGTTGGAATTTAAGGGATTAGACACAGAATTCGAGGAGATTCCGATCGCATAACTTACATATCGGTGGGTTCCAAATAATCGAAGTTTTTCGTGGTATACACGAGTTCCACATCTCTTTCAGTTGGTTGACTTCTCGTAGAAGTGTAAACGTGCAATTGTAATTGTGGCTTCTCGCTCAAGAAAGATGACAAGCAGGGCTTGCCTTGCTCGCAGGAAGGTGCCACGAAGAGTAAGGAGAGCGAGTAAATAGAGTAGATAATATACACGAGAAAGATTTCAGAGAGAATAAGACTGAGCGATGGCCACTGCATCTTGCTGGTAATCGATGTATATCAGAATCTAGTTATCATTCTTTCATACTACGAAATGTTCCGAAATCTCGATTTCTTCCCGGTTGACACTCTCTGTTTATAAGCGTAACGAGGGGACGTGTGTCCACGCGGCAGAATTACATCATCGCACCATCTCGCGGAGATTGCGTGAACTAGAAAGAGCGCATTTCGTAAGATTACCTGCTGTTATTATTACGAAGGAAAGGATTGCGGGAATATGTTCGATTGTGAACGCACGCAAGGAAAAAGTGTCGATAATAACTTTACATTTATTAAACGCTACAATCTATCACAATGAGTAGTCCTCCCTCACGCGCGCACGCGCGCCGCCGCTCTGGTATAGAAATATATTTGAATGGAACACGCTAGTGCCTAAAAAGTAAATAGTACTTTGGTGGCAGGAATGCGCCACGAATTTCCCTCGACATCTATGTATATATGTATATATATACGTATATATATATGTATATATATATATACACACACGGTACTCTTATGTTAGTACTCGCGTACTGGTATACGTTATGTACACTCATTTATGTACAAAGCTAGAGGTGTGATGGAAAACGTGAGACTGGATATGTCGTAAAAGGCATAAAGCTAGAACTATGAATGTATTTGGTCCGATCCCTCATTAGTCCGATCCTGCACTGAAACTAGACGTGTACTCGCGTACGCTAACTTCTAAAAAAAAAAAGCGATGTATAAGTCCGGCCTCATTTGTCATCACGCTCCAAGTAAAAATTTTCCGAGGCGACGAATTGCTGCTTGTTATCCGATTAAAAATGTTCACACGTAAGTACAACTCCTGCGAGGATTTCCCAATGATTCGACAGTGGGCGCTCATCGATGTTCCTGTTAGCTAAAGAGATACGGCGACGTTTGCGTTCCCTCGTGAATCGATCGACTTCGACCAGCGCTATTATAGCTCCAGCTAAAATCTAACTTCCTTATTTGTACTTACTTCCCTAGAAGTTTCGCGTTAGTAGTTATTACATTAAATAAAGTTACACTATGTTTATTGCACTATCCTCACGAATACAGTCCCATGGAAACAGCGAAAGAGGACCCCCCTCCCTTTCAAACCCCTCCCAGACTTTATTTACCGCGCCAATTGAACGTGTGGTAGAAAAATATAGGGAGAGCGCGATTGTGTGTGACTAAATGCAAAATTCAGGCATATATGCATGTGTGTGAGATAATACTTTCGCTCTTCACCCTTAAGGTAGTCAAGCGAGTCTAGGAATGCGTGGGTCCAATGATATATGCGCCAAATAATTGTCCTACACCCTAAACTGTGTCGTTTCTGTAACAGCGACGTCGGAGAATAAATTATGAGACCGTGAATCTTGACAAGCTCCCTCGTGAACAACGACCAGGTGTACCCTGATTTCATATACTGTAAAAAAAGGTCTCGAGCCTCTAGATGAGAGCCTAATGGAGACTAATCCGCTCTGCCTCTCGTATCTAGAGTATCGCGTGTAAGTACTACTGCTCCAGCAAGGAAATTTGTTCGTGTTCTTCACCATCGGAAATACTGAAAGCCTCCAGTTTCTTTCCGGGATGAATTGTCGGCTTTTGTCATAGCTTCGTGTGCTTCACACTGTCCGTCCAGTAGTTCTGTATTGTCATCGCCTCCAACGAATTTAGGAACGAATCATTATCCAGGCTATACATCTCCTCGGAATTATCCTGTAACAGGAAGACGTTCTCCTTCGAGCGCTGCTGACACTCACGTAAAAGTTGACAAAACTACGCGCAACTGTATCGATTACCAATATACTGACACGAATAGTGGAATCGTCGATGTAACCAGAGCTGTCCGGGTTACTACACTTGTCACTGTTCAGCGTTTGCGGTGGGTTCAGGTACCTACGCCTGTGAATTAAGAGAATTATCTTAGCATCTGGATATACGTTCTGCGAATTAATGAAGTTACGCGAGGCACCCGGCTATTACCTGTACATAATGAAACCAAGACTACCCATTGTGCTGAGTACAACTACAGTGGCTAAACAACTTCCGGTAATGGCAGCGATATCCACTGCGGAGTGCGACGACGAGCTGCCTATCTGAGACTCCTCAATGCTGCTACTTTCATTATAGTCGGCTAGCTGGTCCTTCCCTTGCACTTGATTCCTCTGAGAGTCTTTGGGAAAGGTGCTCCTGGCACGACTCAAGCGTGTCGATTCGCTCGCAATAACTGTACAACATCAAATTGCAATGTGGTAGATTATAACTCCCCGATTTCACTACCATCTCCCTTGTAATATTCACCCTGGGGGATGGAAGTAGCTGTTTCGAGGGACTGGGGCTCACCGAGTTCTTCGTTGATCTCGACATCATCATCCGATCGATTGAAAGTCCTGATAGCCGTTCTACCGAGTGTATCAACGGAGGCGGATAAAGAGGACGAGGATACAAGGGGAGCTGAAGGCTTCGTCCTATTAAGAATCAGCCTGACTCGAGATATTTCCTCCTGGAGAGGTAGCACTGTGAGGTCCTCCACTTCCTCGGTGCTACTGGTATTGCGCCCACTATTCACTGCTTCTTGCACCTTATCTTCCTGATCGTACTTGGATCTACCAGTCTTATTTGTCGTCAAGATCCACGTGATCTTACTCTCCTTCTTAACGCCGCTACCACGACCCCTCTCCATATTCTCTGGCCGACTAGATATCGACACTTTACTAACATCTACTTTCTCCGTCGAACTAGTACTTTCGTCAAAATCTTCCGTAACACTAGTACTATTTGGTGTGACTATTTCGACTGTGCTGATCCGTTCCATTGGCCCAGGCACTGTTGTCGTCACTTGTCTATTGAGAATCACGGCTGTATTCGTCGGTGGATAGAGCCCTATAGCTTTTGCCACTCGGAAACTCTGTCTCGTCGGATTTACCGTGTAGACCGCTTCTCCGTCTACGGATGGAATCTCGCTGGCCGGCTTCGAGTCTTGGTGAACCTGCACCTGACTTTGGGGTTCCACTGTGCTCGAGGGTACTGGGTTTCCTAAGATAACTGTAAATGGATTTCTATTATTAATTCGTCTCTCATTGTGTCAGGAAGAAGTTCGCCGAGGGTGCGAGACAAATTTAACAATATCCTATCTATAATGTAATTATAGAGGAATAGTGTGCGCAGTGCTGTTTAACAGCGCCGAACAAATTACTACCGCTAACCAGTGGTAAGTGGGTCGAAAAGGTAAATTGCAAAGTGCAATTGCAAATGCGGTCAGCCTTAATACGATAAGGTGTCCTCGGTAAGGCACACACACACATATGTACACTTCTCGTTATCCGCATCTATTGGGAACGTACCAAAGAACTGAGCGGTAACCCAGAACCAATGCATCCACCAATGCAGCGTCATCGCGTCATCTGCGTCTGCCTGCGAACAACCAGAAGGACAAGAAATGTAATCAATTATTTAAAAAAAAGGCCTGTATATTATTTCTAACGAATGCCGACCAACCGTTGAATATTTTATACTCCAAGTATATTTTACGTTTCCATTTCTCGCTTAATGTTCGCATAGCCAAGTTCGATCGATAGTGTCGCATAATTTGTGCCTCGCGCAATACATACATGTTGATAAGTGTTAATAACCTACTGCGAATAGCAGACGAGGGAAGTACTCGCTTTCATTGGGAAGTCCTTATCACCCATTTTAACTTCCGAGGCCTAATTTCCACATGTATGGAGTAGCAGGACTAGCGTGTGTGCCCAATTGACAAACAGCACGATTTTTCCCCCCCTCGATAACTCCTATCTATCGTAACGTGGCTGTGAGTGTCGTGCTATTTTCACCATTTGGTGCCGGCGGACTGCCAGTGTCACGCAAGCTTAGCGAATAAAACGAGCCGCCAGCGGATTTCTCGGATTCTGTCGGTGTCAGGGCAATCCTCCATCAAGCATACATGCATTCTAAAAAGAGAATATGATGTTAAGTATCGTTATGCTCTGCCAATAATAGCGATACCTGACAATCTATGTAGAAATCGATGCCAATCTTTAGTCTCTCTCGACTTTCTCTGACGCACGTAAAGTATAGTTTGATCGCAGCTGGCAGCCGCGTTGTTTCGCAATCACTAGCCAATACGGCTTAGCAATAATTACGATCGAGGAAAGGTATATCAGGCAGTCATCCGGAAACCGGGATGTTTCGAGCGAATGAGTAATCGCGGTGGCCTGGTCGCCTGGTTGCTTAATCGCCAGTGAATCATGCCAGGAACTCGGAGGAATCTTAAGAGGTCCCAGGTAGCGCGTGACCACTATGCCAGTAATGGGATGACGGAATTACGTCCACGCCTTATCTTCTCTTCTTGGAGGGCGAACACCAGGGCGACTATTTACTGTACCCAAGTGGCGTCAACCAAGATTACTCTCGGAGGAGGGACATGTACTAACTAGCAAGACCAGTCTCGGGTCACCAGAGGGAACAGGAACCCGGTATGCGGCACAAAGGATTTGGTACAGTTAACCGGACTGGTCATGCTCCTCTGGCTGTAACCAGTTGTTACACCTAGTGGATGTCTAGCAACCGAGAGAGGGCGAGGCGCTCGAAGGATGTCGCAATTTTCCTGCTGCTAATTCAGCGGACTCTAATAAACCTACCGGAACAAAAGACACGCCGCGCCACTCCTCGAACCGACCATGAACTCACGATGACGATGCTGCGTAGTGGATACAAAAGAAAAGTATTTACACTTCCAGTCGTTCTATTTACACCTCTAGTTCATGTAACACGGATGTTTCCATTTCTATGTCAAATCGATATTATTCATTGGACGACCCCAATTTCACGTAGAAGAGCTTATTGATCAATGTAATCGCCAGGGCTTTATTGATACTGCCAGACTAGCGACGCTCGGTCTTCCGTTCCACATGGTCTCCGGACCAAAAAGCTAATTATTTTTCCGTCGGCCTGGAAGCGTCATTCCGCTCCCATTGATAGGGTAAGCAGCACCACTACTTGTTCAAGAGACTACGAGGCTAAGGTGTGAGAATACATATACTATGACGATTCCGGCAATGCTCTTTCTCTATCGGCCATAAAATCTCAAGTGCGCCGATGCGCGCCGAGATCTCTTCATCCTGATGCACCTTAGAATACGGCCCACTTGATTTTTAGACTAAAGCGTGTATGCTTCGGCCAGATGCCTGTAATTGAGCCAGTGACCTGTACATATCAATTGCTTATTTCAAATCGAGCGTTATAAGTCTAGTTAAATTGTCGATTCTCTCACTGGTATGTTAATGCATTCTCCACTCGCATACTCAAACGATAGAGAGTTGGAAGCAAGTGTCTCTCAATAGGGGGGCTCGCTTGATCCAGATAGCGACGAGGAAGATCGCCAATGAGTTACGCAAGAAGCACCTGGGAAACCCGTTCGTCCCGGCAATGTTCCATGTGTGGTCGACGGCGCGAAGGTCACCCCTGCCCGGATCGAAAAGCACGTAACTGGCTTAAGAAGAAACGAGAGAGGCCTCACTGCTCGTGCATGAAATCAAAGAGGTGCGCTTCAACGACAAGATGATGAGGCTCGTCCATACACTGTTACATGTATGAGTGCAGAGTAATAGCGGAAAGAGCGAAAAGAAGCAAGGATCAATGATGATTTTTCGAAGGTTCTCGGATTTTGGTGAACGGTGCAGAAATTTATTGTTTGAGTATCAAAACGGATAGAAAACATGAAACAAGGGGCCAAAGTACCGGAATTGTACCGAAAACACTTGGAAAACCAATCCTGAATAATCAACTTCATCTAATTCTGACGGTTTTTCCTAAGTTTTCAAGTCTTCCCGACATTTTCCGGGGCTGAAATTTGGTGGGGAATGTTTTTTTGCATCAAGGAAGAAGTCATATAAATTTCAGAGCCCTAGCTCAAAATTCATTTTTTCGCAAATTTTTTAAGGTGTACCCCTTCTAAAATTTTCGATTTTTCGAAGGTTCTCGGACTTTGCCGAACGCTTGATAAATCGATTGTTTATGTATGAAAACGGATAGAAAACATGGAACCAGTGGCCAAAGTGCCGGAATTGTACCGAAAACACATGGAAAACCGATCCTGAATAATTAAGTTTCGTGGTTTTTCCCATGTTTTCCATACTTCCCGACTATTTCCGGGGCTGTAATTTGGTGGGGAATGTTTTTTTGCATCAAGGAAGAAGTCATATAAATTTCACAGCCCTAGCTCAAAATTCATTTTTTCGCAATTTTTTTAAGGTGTACCCCTTCTAAAATTTTCGATTTTTCGAAGGTTCTCGGACTTTGCCGAACGCTTGATAAATCGATTGTTTATGTATGAAAACGGATAGAAAACATGAAACCAGTGGCCAAAGTGCCGGAATTGTACCGAAAACACATGGAAAACCGATCCTGAATAATTAAGTTTCGTGGTTTTTCCCATGTTTTCCATACTTCCCGACTATTTCCGGGGCTGTAATTTGGTGGGGAATGTTTTTTTGCATCAAGGAAGAAGTGATATAAATTCCAGAGCCCTAGCTCAAAATTCATTTTTTCGCAAATTTTTTAAGGTGTACCCCTTCTAAAATTTTCGATTTTTCGAAGGTTCTCGGACTTTGCCGAACGCTTGATAAATCGATTGTTTATGTATGAAAACGGATAGAAAACATGAAACCAGTGGCCAAAGTGCCGGAATTCTACCCAAAACACATGGAAAACCAATCCTGAATAATCAACTTCATCTAATTCTGACGGTTTTTCCCATGTTTTCAAGTCTTCCCGACATTGTCCGGGGCTGAAATTTGGTGGGGAATGTTTTCTTGCATAAAGAAAGAAGCCATATAAATTCCAGAGCCCTAGTTCAAAATTCATTTTTTCACAAATTTTTTAAGGTGGAACGATTGACTTTTGGATGGTACAATACTGATAGAACTACCTTAATATATGACGCATCCCTAATAAACTCTGGATTCGATTTAACCGAATGCACTTTGCGACCTCGAGTGCCACCTAAGTGCATCGAGTCCACTTGGGCCAGCACTCCTCTCAGCTTTCGACTTCTCAGCATTCCAAGTTAATGGCCATGAACTAATTAAGAACTCGCGTCCTCCCCCGCCACACACTTTCAATAGTGCTGCCGGAACTCAATTGATTTTGCGCTTTAGGATTGTGCAGACTCGAGTCTCACCGATTGACATAGGTGCTCGGAGCCTGATGGCTCGTTAATCACGTAGTACACGAGAGGCGCTTCTGTGTCTCGGCGAGTCAAGGTTTATATCGCTGGCGTTCAGTCGCTTCTCTAATCCAGCGCAAGTGGCTTGCCAGAAGCTTAAAGTCGAGCGTACCATTGAGAGTATTTCGATGGTAGATTCATCGGTACCTGTTCAGCTAGTCTCACACTGGATATCCAATCTACAAGTGCCATCGAAGAAATACGATCGTTTCGTACCGCATGCTCGAGTTCGTCGGGATAAGCGCGCGTGTCTCTTGCGCCAAGGAAAGCGAGTCACGCATTTCTGAATAAGCAGGATTACGCAATACCGGCCACAGGTATTGGTCGCCACCGTCGCTGGTGCACTCTGCCCTCTTTGGCAGAATATGACCTAACTTGTCAGGAGCCATATTGGTTGGTATAAAAGCGATAAAGAGAGTGGTGCCAAGGGCTCGGTGGTCCTTCTCCACACTGAACCAAGTAATAAGCAAACTGTGAAGAAGAGAACAGTTTTCTCACTATCTGGCACGCTTCCCTGAAATCTCCAGTGGACACAGACAGTTCGCTCGAAAGCGACGGCACTCCTAATGCAATGTAAATGTGAGAATTTCACTAGGGCACGAGTGAGAAAAGCGGGTGAATCGTTCTGTTGTTGTCGGCGGCGTAGCGAACCTAGTATTCGAAAGAGAGAGATAGAATAACCGTGCCAGAGGAGAGCACGTTTCTGGCACGTGAGACCACTTTTCTGGCGGTCTGACCTATTCTACCGAAGAGTTTCACCTCCTTTAGGGTATCATCTTGGCCGACCCCTCCCCCATTGTCTCCTCGGACCTATTGCTGCTCTCCTATCCAACTAACTTCCCTAGTGCTAACTCCACTTATCACTCTCCGGTTGAAGCAAAAATTCTTTCGCTTCACCGACTCCGTCTTTTCCTCACTCTCACCCGGAAAGTAATCGAATCCGATGAGTACGAGGGAGAACGAAAGGTAGGAAAGAAAAGAGATTGCCAATAGCTAGGCCTTGGTTCACTGCTCCCAATACCAGCTGATGGTAGAGAACTCGTCTCATGGGATTAACTTAATCATCATCGATCCACACTACCAAATCAACCTACGCCGAATACACAATCCAATCAATCCGATTTCACTAATGAGAGAAGCGTGCGTTCTCACTTTCGCTGGATCATCAAAACAAGGCATAATGGAAACTAGTAGCAGAGTATTCGAAATGATCAGTAGTTAGTAGGAGATTGTAAAAAAAGAAGTGGAGAATTATACGCGAATAAACTAGCAAGCAAGTGCGTGTTCCTATCTAATCTAATCGATTTCTCCGCCCACAGAGCCGGCCGCTGGAGCAATGTTGCAGGCGATCCAGATAAGGAAAGCTTTATCTGAAATATCTAGAATATGCAAGACCACTAAAGTCACCGGCCACTAACTTATAATGCGTGCGTACCTGAAAGCGAAAGCTTCTAATAATCTAATGGAACGAGGGGGGCCAAAAGAAGCGGGAGTCACGCTTGCGTTCTTGCAAAACTGGCGAAAGCCAGGAACTCGCTTTCCTCCATTATCGAGTGCAACAAAGCCACACGAAAACAAAGAACCATTGACCCTTTAATTCTAAGCTTATATCGATGAACGATAAAATTTATCACTGAAGAAACAAGTCATGTAATAAAATTCTTCGATTATCACCATTTGCAATTAGCATTATTACGTCTGGTAGGATGACAATGCAATAACGAAGCGTGCGCAGCAAGCGACAAGTGCGAAGGCCGGAAGCGCGCCCGGTCATCCTTTCCTATGAACGCTTATTCAATTTCCCGTAGATTTCCCGGTGCGACTGCCTCGTCGCCCACTGCCTGGAATACCAATGGGCTTAGGGTCGAAATGCCCATTGACTCCTGCTGGATACCCTCTTCCACACCTGATCGAATACTCGCAGACCTGTTAACGATACTCTAAATAAGCCCAGGAATTACCATGGCTTTCTAGTTAAAAGGCATCGTGCAATTTTCTGCATTCTGCACACACACACTAAGTTATACTATACTACGCAGCGGACGTAAACAGTGGCCTTTAAAAGCGGCAGGGTCCTTGAGTACTTCCCAACTAGTAAAATTAGTGCAGAAATAATATGTGTTGATGATACTTAAGAAGAATATAAAGACGAATTTATAATAAATATTAGGAAAGAATGTTTTTAATAGGAATAATGAAATTCTAGCTGAAAGCTGTGGGAAAATGATCAGTCAACGAGGTTAATTAATAGGCGCGTGAGAATTCTCACATTCAAGCGATGATTCTCTTCATGCGTGATGTGCGACGGAATTAGGCTTGTACCAGTTGGTGACGCATCTCTCGAATCTAATCAGTGACGGCCCACCTGCGTTCCAGTGGCCTGGCTTAAAAGCGAAGGGTCAAAAGGCTAGTCGGTAAAAGATGACTCAATGGAGCTCGTCTAGGAATGTAAAGAGACTAAGGTAAAGTGAAGAAGGCACTGAGATAAGGATGGAATAGTGGATGACCGAGATGTGCTCCAGAGTGAATCAGAGGTGTGTGTTAAGTAAGAAGAGTGTTGCAGACCTTAAGAAACGATATTACGACATCGTAGAAAGAGCATCCCGTAGAGAAGCGATTGGCCGCAAGCGGAACAAGAGACTATGCGCTGCTAAACAGAGATAGTCAAAGGGCAGTGTGCAAAGAATTTTCCTTCGAAAGAAAAATACCGATAAAGATCCATCTCGACTGGAAAACAATAGAATCCAGAAGGAAGTAGAATCACGTGTATCTCCTGGTAAAGAGAACCTCGAAAGAGATACTGTTAATGTTTTAGCAATTAGAAAGAAAGAGATCGCAAGAGAGACTTTTGTAGATTGGCGTTCCGGCTACTTGGAGTTCTCGGAGGCCACGACAACCGGCAGGCAAAACTGCCGTCAGCTCGTCCGTAGGGAGAGTGAACACGAGCAGTTTCCTGCACGGAAATCCGCGTCTCCCTAGACGGAAGTGCGAGGGAGAACCGCAGACGAGATAGAACAACAACCAGCCAGATTGTACCAGCCGCAGATGCGATAGTGACAATGCACTTGCCAGATGCGACTACAAGCGACATTAAATTACATGCTTCTCCCATGAAAACAAGTTGGAATGCATGTGCCAATGTAGTACGCGTAGAACTCGTGGATTATAGTTTTACGCTTCGTTAGTACACCAATGTCTTCGAAGGTACCTTTTCCTATATCTTTCTCAGTCGCTCCACTGATATTTCTATAGATAGAAAGAACTCTCCACTTCATTCCAGTCTACTTCATTCATTGTCATTGGAAGAAAGAAGCGAGTAAGCTGGAAAGTCGTACGACGTTCTATGAAAGAATTCTATACTGCAAGGTGTCTAGAATCATCCCATGAGGAGGATGGGAATTCTACCGGTATTGCTGATTGGCGCTCTTTTACGAAAGAAATTTCGAGCTTTCACTCGATATCGATTAATGACTGGCTGAGCGCAGGGTAAAGCGCATACGCGACGAAGCCGCCGTCGCTTCTATTTGCCTTTGTCGGGTTCCGCTTGAGCGCGACAAAAGCGAAAGCTCGTCGAGCGAGGAACCCACTGGAATGGCTTGCTTAATTATCTGGAATGGAGCGTGTCGATTTTCGTCTGGACGGCAGTCTTCTTCCTTGTACATACACGCGAGGAAAGTAAGTGCGAGCTTTCATGAAGCGAAGGTAGCGTGTCGCTAAAGGTTGCAAGAGACGTTCGGGGAAGTGGAGTTTCGGAGAAAGGAATGCTTACTATTCTCGGAGATTCCTCTCGCGTTGACTACTCTTATTGCTCTTATTGACAAAATCCGCCTTGCTGCTCGGCACCCAATGGAATTGGATGACTTTGTGTGGAAGACAATGTGAAAATAGATTTCCCGGTATAGCGGAAATAGCAAAGCATGAGACATCACTGACTCTTGCCAAACTCTAATTAAACACTTGAAATCATGCTAATTCGTTAAATGAGAGAAAAGCAAAAAGAATATCCACGATCCTGCCAGGATTCGAACCTGGAATCTTCTGATCCGTAGTCAGACGCGTTATCCGTTGCGCCACAGGACCCAGTTGTTCCGAAATGAATAAGAATAGAAACAAATACATCTCGAGTGGCTCGTTCCAATATATACTTTAAAAACTTCTATTGAATACTATCTAACTCTCCTACTACAAACTAAATCATTCGTACACTTATCGCTGTAATTACTTTACGATAATCTTTCGTAAGAGTAATGCATTATAGATAAGATACGCATCGAAAAGTCTACTTCAGATAATCACACTTTTAAACAGAAAACAATGACTAATACATGATAGAAGAATTCATGCCAGTAGATCTATAATATGAAATGCGAGCAACATAAACAGAGTGGTGATTTCGCAATCGCCTTGTATAGTCGAAGGGAGAACGATCGGGTTCCAGCTGTACTACTCTCTCGAGCGAGTCGAATCCCAGTCCAGCGCCTACACTCGTCGCATTATCAAACGCACCTATCGCACAACGAGCAATGATATCATTCGCAATATCTCCAGTAATCGATGATGTGGGTCGATATTCATCTACATTCCAGTAGAGACTTTGTACGCTTTGTACTATCTAAACCAGAAGCCGTTCGTGTGTCTTGCCCGCGAATATGCGGCGCACGTTCATTCTCACGCACACAATTCCAGATTAGTTTCGAAACAATACTCGGCCGACTGTCAACCGTAGTACATAAGTGCGATAAAACACGGCGCGGAGATTAATATTTAACGCTAACAGGTAGAGAATGAACTTTACACGGGAGAACCGGACAAGTTCGCTCAGGTGAGCAGCAACAGCAGCAGTAGTGCAATGCTCAATGGGTGCCTCAATGTCAGCCTGCTGTTTGGGTGCGAGGGAGGGTGCATCTGCACCCGTGGCACACTCCCCGGTGCACCCACACCAAAACAAGGATGCAATCGACGCACAGACTGACAGCCATGCCCGAATCAATTTTACAGGATTTAGAAACTTACAACCGAAATTGCGCGTCGATTCTACGCCACTCTTATACGTCTTATTTGATTGGATACTCCGCAGGATTCATCCAAGTGTTTCACTCGACACTGAGACACTTCCCACGCGAATGAAAAACAATTATAAGTGCGAGTTGGCAGTTGGCTGAAAATGGGGGAAATCGAGATTGTCACCGCTCTATTTGCCACTGTGATATCCTGGCGGAGAATCTGACCGCGCTACGCCAGCCAGGAACAGGATCAAACAGGTTCGGGTAGAGCGAGCGTCTGATTTCGGTTGGATTAGAACGTTACGAACTTCGCCACTCACCCTGGACAGGAACGGGGAAGAACGCCGGGAAGAGAACGACGCGCGTCCTCTTCAGAACTGCGAAAACTTGCGGGAAACACAACGCGCACCGTTGCCAGCACTACTGACACTCGCCATTTTGGTTTACACACTGCTAGGCCTGCTAAGCCTGCGGGCGAGCGGGCCTCTCACGGCACCACCAAGGTGTCCGACTCGACTACGCAAGCGCGCGACAGGTGGCTGTCCTCCACCACTCGGCAGCACCCAATAATCAAGTAGAATTGGTCCTTCGGTATCCTGCCGATCTTTCCTCATCCTTTTTCAGGAGTTATCTACGTAGTACAAACTGTTACGAGTTGCAGCATGCAATATTAAGAATATCTGATGGAAGTTTAAAGTATAAAACAAGTTTTCATACTTGTTGGTATTACAAAATGAAATCATATTTAATTCGGAGGTTTAGTAGTGTCTGTGTGTAATATTTGAATTAAGATAAAATTGTTGTCAAGCTTCTCTGCCTGACCGATAGTTGGTTCGTTACCTTTGCTAGAGGTCCGTAGTGGTCAGACTATTCTACTGCTAACTATAAATCTTTGGAATCTAGTATCTGTAGATTTCGTAACAATACAACGGTAATAGGATAAAAAATTAATTATGTGGAATATATAAAGATCGAAGTAAAAGAATGTTAGTTTGTGTTTGTTTTTAAGGAAGTTTGCAAAAGGAAAGTGGCCCATGAGGGGATCGAACCCGCGACCTTCGCGTTATTAGCACGACGCTCTAACCAACTGAGCTAATGGGCCTTTCGTGCGAACAGCTCAAATTACAACGGGTTTTCTTCGATATTTTTGCTATTTTATCTAAAAAATAAACTGGCTTAGCACACAGTGCAAAAGAGAAGTGGCCCATGAGGGGATCGAACCCGCGACCTTCGCGTTATTAGCACGACGCTCTAACCAACTGAGCTAATGGGCCTACGTTGAAAACTCAGCTGTTAAATAAAGTATTTCCGTGTAACGATTAATGTTATGCATATTCAACGCTTGCAACGCATATTACGCAAGCCCTAACGACTTTAATATTTCACTCCTCTTAGAAGAAGCAGGTAAACACAATAATGATGCTTTAACATGATTAATGTAGCTATTCCAGTGCAGAATGATATAAGTATGGAGATCGATTGCGGAAGATTATTGTATACAAATGTGTTTTTAAAGAAGTTGTTTGGCAAGAAAAATGAACAAGAGGAATTGAAAACGATCTGTCGCTTGTATAGAGGAAGCAATCGCACTGTCGTCGAAGGGTTCCTGAACTCGAATATCGATTGCACTATTCATAGTAATAACCAGAAACGGTCAATGGACTGCCGGCTTTTACAGATGTAGATCGCTGCTAACAATAGGTCGACCAATAAGCTACCCAGATGAGAAGAATGAGTTTCATTTCGAAAGGGAAAGAAAAGCATTTCTGCTGGCAGGCAAGGAAGTTACGCCGAGCGGAAATCGAATTGTATACAAATGCAAGCCACGTAACTCAGGAAGAAGTCTTGGGTCCCAAAATCTTGGGGAGCACGTACGTGCTGTGAATTGCTGGCAATCAAAAGCTACCTGTTATCAGTTGCAAGCTATTGAAAGAGACACTGCATCGCTAACTTATACTACGCTCGTTCCTTCTGACTATATGTTTATATTTATACGCAACGCAGAGCACGAATAGCATCGAACGTATTGTGTCAACGCACTTGCCACCCACGTGAATCGAGAACCGCCCGACATAACCAAATAAACCTTGCCAGGTTGCATCTAAATCGACGGTAATTGAATTCAACGATTTCGATAAGAATTGGGAGCATCAGATAAGAATGAGCCACTGATGCGGAAGATACGCTTTTGTTATTCGATCCCTACATGTACGAGGGAAATCTACCTGGCGATAATCGCTTTTGTACACCAGCTGTATTAGTCTTTCCCACGAACAAAGACGCGAGATCATTCTTGGCGCCAGTACACATATAGAATCGGAGAAGTATATCGTGAAAAAGACATGGATCGATCGTACAATTTCCTTTTCTTTCAACTCGCAAACCGACGACGGATCGAACGCTCTCGTGGTGCAAACGAACTGTGTGTGAGTTCGCTACCGGTTTCCATAAGCGGCCGGCTTGCACCCGGATATTATAAGTGCAAGCCTCCGTAGGTAAGAATAGCCAAATATAGATGGCCACGGCAATCACCAACGAATGACACGTTAAGATCATCGATTTTCCCTGAATAATGCCCTCCCATTGCAAAGGTCAGCTAACTGCGGCAACCACGAGGCCGTCTCTAGTCACCTGCGAGTGCCTGCGAGTGCAGCCCGTTAAACTCATTGGATGACGGAATTGCTACAGCAGCTGCTATTAACGAAAGACTCATACGTCACACCGAATGCGATACCACTGGCGAGGGCGTAATTTCGCAAGAGTGGCAGTACGATGGCGCGAGAGGAAAATATTCCTCACTCTTTCTCTCCGCGCGATAAGATATACCTAATGATTCCTCGCACTGTAATCGAGAAGGGACGGCCAGCGATTGGACTTGATTGCCGCAATCGCAGGCCAAAACGCAATACGATTCCAAGCGGCCGAGAGAACTCCTCCGTGTCGATCTCGCACGGGTTCAGTAGAGATTTACAATATGAATCGTGCAACAGCAGAAGAGGATCGTTTCGAGTATCAGCCCCCTCAGGATACGCCCGGGTAAGAATCATACACTTCATTATCCATTTACTCATCTTCATATATATTCGCTCTGGGGTAATGCAAGTTCAGCTTTAACTGTGGAAGCACCTTATTACTTTCACTAGTGGCTCCTTAAAGTATGTGTTGGAAATCGAAGGGTTAGGACAAAAGGAAGAATAGAATAAGTGTAAGTCGATTGGAAAGAAAGACAGAATAACTTCATCGGTCCATGACATCTCACTCGAGTCAGAAGTGATTGATACCTGTTTGTTAATGAACCTAGTACATATAAGAGGGTAAAATGGGTCTACCGTTTTTCATCGGTAAATGCAGGCACCGGTACTCATGGAAGACGGTCTGTGAATGCATCAGAGAATGAAAGTGATTGTGTAACGAGTTCAACACAACGACGGTGGTACGAAAGCCGGTATCCCGAGCGAACGAGTGGAACGAACAACGAGCGAGAGTGCCCGCGGTTTCATGGCGAGGATGCTGCTGGCATCCAGGGGGAAAGCGGCTGTCTGATACTGCCACACGATATTTTTGGCAGTCTGTGAAAACCTCTCCCTCTTGCCACGGCTACCAGTGCTGCTGCTGCTTCTACTGCTGTTGATCTTCGAACCCAACCAACGATAATCCTTTACCGAGATATCACCAGGGGTCATCGAGACACAAGCTATGCTTTTATCAGGTGTTTAGTCGACAGATGACCTGACAGATTTTTCAAAAGTAAAGTCAAAGTCACCGTAGAGAAAAACAGGAAGCTTTATCAGACAGATGAAATTTTAAAGGGAAATTACTACAATCCGCCAATCTTTCTCTTCTTCTCGACGATACTATACCCTTCTATTTCAATGAAAGTGCGCCATCATACTCCACCTACGGATAAGTGACGAGAATTAAGAGAGTGCAGGGGAATTCTGACGCTCCCAATAAAGTAGCGTGCAATCCGCATCGTTATAGTGCATCAAAGTGTATTTCTGACAAGCGGCCAACGGAACTATGTAAGATGCAGTGCTCCGGATTAGCAATTGGTGAATCTCAATCCGGCCGACTGCAGCTCAACATTTCTATGGCCCTTGTTGTTGAAACAGTTCTCCCTTGATGTTGAGCTAGCAGTACGAGTTCTCGCGGAAGTCGACGCAATCCTCGGCCACCCACACCGACTCCAGCCACCAACGGCAGCTAGGAAGAAGACTTGTAATCATCCTATAGCCTGGCAATACTGACTTAGCACTGCCACCACTAACAGAAGTCGTCACGTACTGCTGCCAAGAAGATTCCCCTTGGCGGTGCTCGGACAAGTGTCAGAGCTTGATGGTTTAGTTTGTGCGCGAACGCGAAACACGACAGTTCGCTGTTCGTAACGCGGCAATTCCTTTGTGTGTGTCTCTCTTCTCTCTCTTTCTGTCTCTCATTCCCACGAATACGACTGAATATCGTTTATTCAGTTCTCGCTGTTTCTGCATCATCGTTATTATTGTATTTACCATTGTGCTATCAAACAACCGTGCAAGAACCGTACTGCTTTCCCTCTGCGAATCGCGCCTGCATCTAAGTGGAATATAGGTACTCCTACAGTGGGCCGAGGGTTGAAATTGAAATCAGGTACTGTAACTTGGGATTACAGTGTAAGTATCCTCGAAGTCCTTTAAACATCGGAAAGCAGGATTTCGTTCTCTTTGTTTTCGAAAAGCAATTCTTGATTGAAAAAACTATATTGGAAGGCAAATTTTGGATTCTTATTATTACTGAATCTTGTAATTCATCAAACTCGAGTCATAGTCGTTTCCGCAAGACGAAGATTATGAAGCGAGGATCTTATAGTACGCCTGTAATACTAATTACGGTGATTAGTAGCAAGTCGCCTTCAAACTGCGAAAGAGCATTACCTCACAGCTAATATACTTGTAATGGGAGATTTCGTAGTAGTCGGAGGGGAAAGCGGACGACCGCACAGGGCGAAAGACAACATCGAAAACACATGAAATCCGAAAGGTGCAATGCATACTGCAACCGGCTTAAAATTCCGCTTCATAGAATTATATAACAATCGTTTTATTGTCGGGTAATCAGTACCATATCATCATTGGTCGTTAGCTATGGCAACGTGACGTTAACCAAACTGCAAAAAGTCACGCGTATGAAGCACTTCGTAAAAAAGAACAATATTGGCGGGGGAAATAAGTTTTATTGCCATATTTACTGTTACTTTCTATGATACTCTATAATGTTATTCACTAATTTGCATCACGTGTGCAAAATATGGCTGATGGTTTATTGTTCACTTTTTCCCACCGACAACAATAATAGTCCGATTAATAAAACTATTTCGTCACAGCTCGACATTCCTAATAACCATGGCGAAGGCTTACGGAGGCATACTCGTTCTGGCCGATATTCTGCTGATACTTCTCAGGATGCTGTACTTCATCGGCGAAAGTATCTACCGATTCTTTGTGCCCGTCGAAGAGAAGAGCGTGGCCGGCGAGATTGTATTGGTAGTTATCGCTTTTTTATGATTAGAAATAATTGAGTCATTGATTCGTATCTTTAGCACAGGTATTAATAATATCACATGACTGGTAATGATAGAACACGTACCAGTTGTTTTCCAGAACAAGATTACACTGTTACTTTTTTCAGAACGTGTGAATCATTAATAGAAATTAAACTAGCACCTAATTAATGTATTGTAATGATAGGTGACAGGAGCGGGTCATGGGATCGGCAAGCAACTGGCCCTGAAATACGCATCCCTCGGGGCCACCGTAGTATGCTGGGACATAAACACCCAGGGGAATGAGGAAACGAAGAATGAAATAAAAAAACTGGGCGCAGTAAACGTGTCTGCATATAAGTACGCACATAGATCTACAGACTACCACGTATCCTTGGAGGAAAAGATGTTCTGAAAGAATACGGCTTTGTTCCGCAGATGCGATGTCTCGAACCGGGAAGAAGTCTTCGCGGTTGCCGAGAAAGTAAGGGAAGAAGTCGGCGATGTAACAATTCTAGTTAACAATGCTGGCATAATGCCCTGCCACACCTTGAACGATCACAAGCCTGAGGAAATCCATCGGGTGTTTAACATTAACGTAATGGCTCACTTCTGGGTAAGTTACCGAAGTACAAGCTATCCAAAGGCGAAAGGTATATTTTTCCACGATTGTTGCTTCATCATTGTTTATTGCAGACTCTGCAAGCTTTCCTCCCAAGTATGATACAAAAAAATCACGGTCACATCGTCGCTCTGTCCTCGATGGCTGGAATCGTCGGTATCCCCAACTTGGTACCATACTGTGCCTCGAAATTCGCTGTGAGAGGTATAACTTCCTACATTTAGAACCATCTTACCCAAATTGGCCCATTACTTCAATAAGCGTGTTAATTCCAGGTCTAATGGAAGCTACGCACGAAGAAGTCCGAACAGCTAGTAAAGGGAAGCAAACTAACATCAAGTTTACAACTCTGTATCCATACATGGTGGACACCGGCCTTTGCAAAAAGCCGAAGATCAAGTAAGAACTTCTTTGCATCATCTAAAATTAAGTAAACTCGTATGATGTTTAACGAAAAGAGATATATATCATGATAACGTGTAAATTTGCATGCAGACTTCATGATTGGATGAAAGGTAAGATGGTAATTGATCCGCAGAAGATGCGGTTTGTGTGGTTGAATGACTATACTGCGATATAATAAAATAAAACACAAATGTTTTTGCAGATTCCCGAGCGTCATGGGCCTGGTTTCGCCGGAGGAAGCCGTTGTTGAAATAGTCAAAGCACAGCGAAGGAATGTCCGGGAAAAGTCTATTCCCGCTCACTGGCTCCCGGTTAATAATGTCCTCAGGTATGATATATTATAGATTAATGAACTTTCGACAATTATTATTCAATCGATTTTGCATTTCAGATGTTTGCCAGACAAATCCACACTCTGTATAGTAGACTTTGTTGACTCGGGACTGGAGGCAGACAGTTAATATAGATATATATTAATCTATACTCGTAAGTGATGTACTGTTAACTGCGATAAGGAAACGTGGAGAACTGACAGTTACTTATTTTAGTGTCAATACTAAACATTACCAATCTTGCCGTTTTTTGTACACTCGCTGGCTGTCTTGTTATGTCTTTGTCATATCTATGTTACGTGGTAAGGATGTTGTGGATAAATGATAGGCGTTTATATGTTTTTGCAAATAGCATATTGCAATTGTATGTTTCGCTAATCGGCAATAAATAACTCATCCATTCAATTGCATTGCATTATATCACTTCTAGCCAATGTATGACGCAATCGTCTTGACTTAACTAACAAGGAAAATTTTTTAACACACGACTTATAATCCTCATCTCGCATATATTTTCATAGTAATAGAATAAAAACTTTTCTAATAGGCACGACACTTGACATTTCTGTGCGGCCCGAAAAATAAATAGTATATAAGGAACATGATAATAGCAAATATCATGTCGGAATAGTTACACGTTAAATAATTATAAAAATATACATTCCGCTTGTGTGGTCAACTATCTGTAGTATTTTTAAAAATATTATCGAGACCATGATACCCTTTTAAACCGACCTTCGCACCAGCAACCTTGCAGCCGAATGTTACAGCCTGCTGCAACACGTCTCGATCTATAAATTCAGTTCGACTGTACTCTAAACTTTCAATATTATAATTCTGCTTGACAACACGTTGACGCCGAGTATTCTCACGAAAAATATCCTGCGACCAATTGGAATCTGTGGATGATCTTTGGAAGTGGTCTAGTTTCGCTTTATTCAATGTATACAGCACAGCTGCATTAAACGTGTCACCAGCGCCCAGGGTATCGACCACTGTTTGAGGTGGGAATGCGGGAGATTGAACTATAATATTGTCCGGAGTCCTAGCCATGGCGCCTCTGTCACCCCATGCGCAGATAATAGTCGCCCTGGATAGAAAAATCGTATTAACAAAGTTTTTTAATCGAAAGAGTATACATTCAAAGCTTATCTTACCCGGACTTGGCATCTTCGCTAATATTTCTTAATGCTTCGCTCATATTATTATGTCCTCTGCTTTGAGCAAAATCTTTAGATATAAATGCTACGTCTACGTAAGGCAATAGGTCCAACAATTCCGTCTTTGCCCTCTCTAATTCCACACTGACAGTGATAGGCATTTGTGTTTCTTTCGTTGTACTAGGATCTTGGGAATCAAGACTATTGTTATAATTCTCTACATACTGCATCATAGACAACACCTCTCCCAAATTCCGTCCCTGAAATAAAATTAGATATTATTTGTTTCTTAAACAATTTATTAATATTATCTTTTTCAATTATACCTCAAAGTGAATCCAACTATAATTCTCCAATTGAAGCTGCTCGAAATCTCCGAGCGTCAATTCCGGCAGATTTGGATTATGATGCAAAATAGTTCTCGAACCGGAACTCAAGCTTAGTATGACTGTGGATGTGGGACATCCGATTCCAGGCATCATAGGGCAATGCGAGAAATCAATGTGATACTTTCTCATGTCATTCTGCAAGAAGTTCAAGTGTTGTTCCGCGCTGAGGGTCCCCAGGAATTCGCTAGGGTTTCCCAAGAGTGAAAGTACCGTACAAGTATTGGATGCATTCCCGCCTCTTTGCCATCTGTACTCCACGGATCTAGGAAAATTCAAAGACAATCAGTCGCAAGAAAAGAGAGACGAATAAACACTTGTTGCTGTTGTTAGCAGAAATCTCTAGATTAAGAAGATACTACTGGCTGATTAATTAATTCAATTTCTCATGAACAATGCTTCGAAATGGTTAATCTTGATTCAGTATAATAAGGATTAACTTGATCACGCATGAATTTACAATCGCGTATCTATCGCTTTGTTTACATTCGTCAGCTGTGTGTGATGATTGGTCACGACCAATCACGACCACTTGTGACGTCGTATCGATGGTACACGATAACACTGGAGATCCTTTCTCACCTTTGATCGGTGTCCTCAGCCGGATATTGCTTGCAAGTCTGTACAATGTCGAGGCAAGTCAAACCAACGCAGAGAATCCTTGGCGGGCTTCGCTCTGGTTGACTGGTGCCCATGATCCTCTCGTAGAAACTAGAGATCATATCAGCACGATTTCAAGGACACAGACCAGCGAGAGCACCGCGACATGCCTCGCTCGCTGGTTTACGACCTTCTGCCACACTGTTTCACTTAATCATCGTCGGCGTACTACCAATTTCTCGGACTAACCGATAAACGGGCCGAGACTTCCACCCGAACAAAGCTCCTCTTTTCCTAATCCGTTATCTCGCAGATTATAGTGAGCCACGCGCGTGGATTGATAACACGTTTGCTAACTGACCCTTGACAAAGCGAGTCTAGGCAAGAGCGAGTAAGAGAAACCTTCCCAATTGACGTCTGTCAATGTCGTACCATGATATTTACTGTAATCGGAAATGCAACCTGGCCGAATGACTAATTTGATCTCGGTGATGAAAGTCATTCTTGTATTCGACACACTCCTCTTTCAACACTTTCATTCGACAACAAATACGCTTGAAATGATAACAAGAGTGCCGATAGTGAGACGTGTTAAGCATTCGAATGAGTTTTATTACTTGATCACCGGATTACGATGAGAGTTATTTCTATTTTCGCCGTGGGTCGGCGGCTCCTTCGATCAACAGTATGAGCACGTGATTTCACATTTTCCCTCACCTGATCCCGATGATACATCGATACGAAACGTCATTGGACTTTTTTCCCCGAAAGCTCGTGACGTGGGCAGCTACCAGTGAATCGCCGGAATCACTCTGCTACCGTAAAACACGCAGTCTGTCTCCCACTTTCTGAGTGACCCAGATTCCCTCTTCTACAGTTTGCATCCTGTGTTATATACTCGTATAAAAGCGAATAAGAAGGCTCGTACTATATCGTGTTGATCTGTATAGAGAATATTTCCTCGAAGAATTACGGTAAGTCCAAAAGTAAACTGACGTTACAGCAGATGTTTCGAGTATAAGACTTTAACAACGCGGCACTTCCTCATTGTTTCATAACGCGTCCATTCAGTGTCTGCTATCGCTTTTGTTAGTTTTTCGGGGCGTAACCGAACGCTCGAGTGTCAAGTGTAAGATCTCAAATCAATATGCATTGATACCGGCTAAGTGAGATAGAATGTATTCGAGTTATAATTTTTGTGATTTTAATGTTGCAGATTCGATAAATTTACGGATACCAACGACTGACGCAAAATGAGTTACGGATATCAAGTGAGTAGACATTTTCATTTGCTTTTATTTGAAGTGTTGCGAGCTTTCGAGCAATAATCAAGCACTAAAGTATTTAGTAGGTTGACTAACATATATACTGGAGACGAGTTTGATTTTGTTTTGCTATAATTTCAACATTACTCCGAAAGGGACCACCGGTGAATAGGTTCCCTGGGCATGTACCGACATCTTTTGGACTTCCACCTGGAACACCTTCTGCACCTGGTGCACCCTCTGCCCCGGGTGCTCCGCCTTATCAAGGAAGCGGTTTAGGCTTCTCGAATGCTCCTCCAGTATCATTTGGAATGCCCCAACCTTACAGTCCTTATTCTCAAGCGCCTTATCCTACGCAGCATGGTCATCCTATGCCAAGTGGTCCAGCGCCATATCCTTCTCCGCAAATGCCTTCTTATCATCAGCAAGGACCCCCGCAACCTATGCCGTCTTATAATCAACCCCAAGGACCCCCGCAACCTATGCCATCTTATAATCAACCTCAGGGACACCCGCAACCTATGTCTTACCCGGCGCAACCTTCCTATACTCCGCAGCAAGATTATGCTTTGTATCCGAATCTTAGAGAAGCTCCCGATGCTCAACCTTGCTATGGCGCCGTGCCAAACCCATCGCCATATCCTACCGGTCCTAGCATGCAACCGAGTAATGTCGGCCCTTATCAAGGCGGTAGCTATCCTGGGGGGCAGGGTGCAGGACTCCATTCACCCTACATGGGTGGCAATACTCACTATGGTTCTCCGGCTCCAGCCCCAGCCCCCCGGAAAACTCACTTTGCTTATAAGGTGAGATTATACAGAGACAGTGGTGACCAGGAATATTGGATCGGATTGCTAGCTAAAGTTTGTGCATGATTTGAGCGGATTGATTAAGCTTGTTTTAAACGAAATTTCGTTGCTTTCTTTGTTACAGTTATCTCCCACGGTGGTGCCGGACGAAGCCTTCGATCCCAGAGCCGATGCCGAGGCTCTTAGAAAGGCTATGAAAGGATTCGGTACGGATGAGAAGACTATTATAAATGTTCTTGCCAATAGATCTAATATTCAGAGACAAGAGATTGGTGTTCAATTCAAAACTCTTTACGGCAAGGTATGAAAGTTCAGTTGTAATGTAACAGTGATGTATGTGTGAAGAATCGCTAATTTAATTATGTTTTAAATAGGATTTGGTAAAAGATTTGAAGTCAGAGTTGTCGGGTAATTTTGAAAAATTAGCTTTGGCAATGATGATGCCACTGCCACAGTATTATGCCAAAGAACTGCATGAGGCGATGTCTGGTATTGGTACTGACGAGTGTGTCCTTATTGAAGTTTTGTGTACCATGTCCAATCATGAGATAAGAGTTATCAAGCAAGCATATGAATCGAGTATGTCTGCGATTTATAGTACTTTTATGATTGTGAATAATTGGTATTGATTGCATGTGATTATTTTAGTGTACGGGCAATCTCTGGAGGACGACTTAATTGCCGACACATCGGGGAATTTCAAGCGTCTAATGGTGTCGTTATGTTGCGCAAATAGAGATGAGTCATTCGATGTTGATCCTGCAGCAGCGGTCGAAGATGCCAAACAACTGCTTCAAGCCGGTAAAAGATCTTCGTGCCAAAAGTGAAGAGGAAACGCCAGGAACAGCCACTAACTGAATAATATATTACAGGGGAATTGCGCTTCGGTACTGACGAATCGATATTCAATGCTATCCTCGTTCAGAGGAACGTGCCACAGCTGATGCAGATCTTCAATGAATACGAGAATATAACTGGTCATAGAATCGAAGAAGCGATAGAGAATGAATTCTCCGGCGATATAAAGAAAGGACTTCTTGCCATTGTGAAGTGTGTGAAGAATCGGGCAGGATTTTTCGCTGAGCAATTGTACAAGAGCATGAAGGGAATGGGTACCGATGACAATCGCCTCATCCGTCTTGTCGTAACTCGATCTGAAATTGATATGGGTGAAATAAAGCATGTATTCATGCAGATGTACAACGAGTCTTTGGAGGACTTTATATCTGTTAGTATTCTGAAATATCAATGTAATTATTGTTCGTTTCAAAGAATGCATTTAATTATTCGTTCTCTTACAGGGAGATTGTTCGGGACACTACAAAAAATGCCTGTTAGCCCTTGTCTCGTAACAGATCGACCAGGGAGCTTTTTTGTGACGCATTTATGGATGAGTACTACTACTAATACTTCATTTCTCGAATTTACAAGACCAGTGATCGTACCATGGAATTCACACGCATCTAGTTCCTACGGCTAACTATATACAAAAGAACAAAACAGAGTGTCTTAAACTATGTGTGCCAATGAAAGTTGTTTGATGAATCTCTGAATGTTAATGCAATTTATTTTTCGCTAATTAGATTTAGAGAGATATGTATATATACATATGTTGCGATGTTAAAGAAGCACGTCTTGTATAAGGGTGATACTTCACAGGCCTTACAAGTGATAGATGTCAGATATTTAACTGGCAAAGACAGGAATGGCTCTACGAATTATATATTTTCGTTTTATATGTGAAACTATACAATTTTCTTATTACATATTTAACCACTTGTATTGTCTCTCACTCTTTTAAGTGGTCAATGCGTGTAAGTCTTTAAATAAATGGCTGTATTTCGAAATTCGTCTTTTCTATTGTATAAACTTCCTTTCCCTTTCCTGATTACACCTGCAGCAGTCAGCACCTACGCGAGTATGTATGAATTCGTTCAGTCCCGTGAGCGTGCGCGAGTGAGTGTGCGTTTGTTTGAATCGATGTGATTGTCGTAAGTGATTTCCCGTGATTTTTACGGTTTTTATGATACCCGCTGTGAAAACAAAGCCGTACAATGGAAACCGATAAGAGTACTATGCTAGCAGTGCTGCAGCTGCTTAGAAAATATAATTTAAAGGTAATGACTGATGATAATCGTCGAAGCCCACTGACACATAACCTGTACAGTGTATACAAACAGAAGGCCGCAATAATTTTATATTCACTTTGATGAATTATAAAGAAAGGCCCAGATTTATATGCACTCTTTTAGGGAACGGAAGAACAATTTCGCAAGGAAGCGAATCTTGCAGATGTTTCGGTAGAGGAGAACCAACAAACCGATTCCGAAGTGAGCAGTGTACTCTCGGCGTATAAGAGCGAGGGTGATCCGGCGCTCTACGAGAAGGCTTACACTGAATTAAAAAAGTTCGTCGAAGGTTCCTTAGACATATACAAGGTATACTGGTGATACAAGAGAGTAGTTGCTTCTAGAAATATATTACTAAACCGTCTGGATTTTAGCATGAATTGGGTACTATTCTCTATCCAGTCCTGGTACACATGTACCTCGAATTGGTCTACAACAATCATCCGGACGAAGCCAAACAGATCATGGAGAAATTCGGCGCTAGCTTGGAGGAGTATTGTCAGAGTGACTTGAAGAGATTATCCAATGTCACGAAACGAGAACAAATGGCTGGGAATGAATTGACCGACACATTCAAGTCCAATCAGTTTATCATACGAATGTCGAGGGATACGCTGTCTATATTAAAAAGGCATTTGCAAGAGAAGAAACACAGTGTTCTCTTGAATATTATACAGGAGCATTTATACTTTGATATGTACGAGGGAGTAGCTAGAAATAAGCAACAAATCGATGCCACATCCGGGGCAGTGGTCGGCGAAGCTACCAGGCAGGGTACTATATCTCGTAACGAAAGCGCAATCTATGTATTATGCGCCAGTGGTACTAAGAATGTACTATTCTTGCTGCAGATAATAAAGCAAAGGTCTATTACGGGCTTCTGAAGGAGCCAGATATTCAATGTATGCCACCAGCCGAAGAAGAAGAGGACGATACAGGAGGTCCTGATGGAGACAAACCAAAGAAGAAGAAAGCCAAAAAAGATCCTCTGTTTTCGAAAAAGACTAAGTCGGATCCAAACGCACCACCTGTTGGCAGAATGCCTTTACCTAATTTGTAAGCTTCCAGCTTGATTGAATTGTATTTTAATTAAGTTTAATGAATTCAATATATCCATCGTTTCATTATAGGAAAGATGCGGATAAATTAGAAAAAGTTAAAGCTTTGAGAGAGGCATCGAAAAGAGTCGTTCTTGGTCCGGATACTTTGCCTTCCATATGTTTCTACACATTATTAAACGCAGTGCACAGGTAAGTCGTACAAGGATTTCATTTCGCGAGGTTAATATTATCATGCAAGTAACGAGAACCTTAGTGTAACAGCAGCAGAAATCGCAGAGGATTCGAGTCTACTAGCTATCGGATTTAGCGACTCTAGTATAAAAGTATGGAGTTTAATCCCACAGAAATTGAGACTGATGAAGACCGGGGAACAATTGCAAGATATTGATAGGGAAGCCGGTGAGTCACTAATATATTACTGCGATTAATTAAATCGATGTTTAACCTATAACATATAATTTCGACAGATGACGTACTTGTACGTATGATGGACGATCGAACAGCAGAAACATCGAGATCATTATATGGACATAGTGGACCAATTTATAATCTTTCATTTAGTCCCGATAGGAATCTTTTACTATCTTGTTCCGAGGATAGTACAGGTAAATATAACAGAGTATAAATAAGAAAAAGATTTACCACAAATAAATCTCTTAACTTTTCCTTAGTTAGATTGTGGTCGCTTCATACATGGACGTGCGTCGTATGCTACAAGGGACATTTATTTCCTGTTTGGTGCGTGAGATTTTCATCGCACGGCTATTACTTCGCAACTGCTTCTCATGATAAGACTGCCAGATTATGGGCAACTGATTCTCACCAACCCTTAAGAATATTTGCCGGCCATTATTCGGATGTTGATGTACGTTAAACATTACTATCATTATTCGACAACTTGTTGATAACACGACATTCAACAGGTAGTCCAATTCCATCCCAATTCGAATTATGTTGCGACTGGATCCAGCGACATGACTGTAAGATTATGGGATTGTGTAACTGGCAGTCAAGTGAGATTAATGACAGGGCACAAAGCACCGATCCATTCATTAGCATTCTCATCCGAAGGAAGGTTTCTAGCATCGGCAGGACAAGATCACAGAGTCCTTGTGTGGGATTTAGCACACGGGCATCTTGTAGCTGCTTTAACAGGTCACACAGGCACGGTTCATTGCCTGTCATTCAGTAGAGATGGAAATATCTTAGTATCTGGTAATTAATTTATTCTATTGTTAATATATTACTGACAAAACAATATACTCCTGTATTACTCTATTTCAGGCTCGCTGGATTCCACATTAAAGTTATGGGACTTTACAAAATTAGCGGAAGAAATGAGTTTGGAGGATGTGAATGTTTCTCACAATCCAGACGTGAAAACAAACGCGGAAGCCTATCTGTTGCGATCTTTCGCTACCAAGAATACACCCGTTCTAACTCTACACTTCTCGAGAAGGAATTTACTATTAGGCGTCGGGATGTTCGAGGCAACATAGTCCCGGCGATCTCTCATCTCTTCTTACACCTGTCATCCTTGTACAATATCAATAAACTTTTTCACATTGATTATTCTACACATCCGCATTATTGTACAATATCCCGTCTCTGGATGCTGGAGATCGATCGATAGTTGACGCGCGTTGCAGTTGCAGCGTGTAAGAACCTTGGGAGCATGCGGCAGTCTAGCGCTATTCCCTCGGTGATAGAGGGGCCCCCTCCCCTCGTTGTTGCGACCGATGTATTTGTCAGCCGACAAAAAAGGACACCGAGAACGATAATATGTCTAGCACGAATGAAAGTGAAATTACAGCACGGTCTTAGCCAGTCACTCGCCCGTTAACTATTCGCCTGGGCGTTGTCCCTGCCAAGCTATAACAATATACTCGTGATTCCTTTGGTTCCTCTGCGATGGGAGATAATATCATCAGGTTAGGTGAGTTTTGAAAAAGATCTAAGTAATTGGGAAAATGTCTTCGATTATCATAACGATTTTTTCCCACATTGATAATACATCGCTCCATATGTTCAGACAACTATGAAATGCTTAAGGCCTTGTACGACTTCAAGGCCACTTTCGCTAAGACCCTCAGCTTCCGCGAGGGTGATCATTTTGTCTTGTACCAGAACAGCACCAAGCAGAGGAATTGGTGGCAAGTAGTCAACAGCAAAGGACAAGTTGGCTACATACCCTCCAATTATGTTACCACTATAAAGGTATACAATTGACGCGTTATCCAAGATGAATTTATGTGTGCAGTCACTTCGAACGGTATATGTTTTTAGGTGCAACCTCAAGTGTTGATCAATTTCTTGGAGGATTGTATAGCGACAGTGAGGGCTGATACTAATAAGGAGAAGGAATCTATACAGTTGGATAAGAGAGATTTATTATTGAAATTAATAGAGAAAAAGAGGCAGGCTGAATCGAATAGAAAGCCTAAGAAACAGGCACCGATGCCTCCTGATTTCGGGAATACAACACCCACGAAGGAAATCATTTCTTCGGCTATTTCTAATAAGAAAGAAATCGATGCTAAGCCTACAGAGAGCGATAGCTCTTACACTACTGCCCAGAGTATAATACAGGGTACTACCGACGACGAAGAACCACCAATTGTTCCTCAATGCAGGAATATTCCTACTAACGAGAATCATAAGCAAATCCTCCCGAAACAATCTTCCACGGATGTGAATCAAAAAGTACAGAATGAAGTGTCCAAGACACCGACTAAAACAGTTGCCAGACAAACACCGACTGGATCACCGATAAAGAATGCATTATGTAATATCAATTCGAGAACCGCTTATTTGTTGCTGGATCAAGTTCGTAGGAATACTCAACTTAGTTACGAAATGTCTAAAGTGGCCGTGACAGTGATAGTATCGAATCTCCAGCCGCTATTTCCACAAAGCGTGAGTCAGCACTTCGACGCGTTGCTCCAACAATTGGAATCACCCTTCACGGTATCGCAAATGAGTTTGGAAGAAACCTACGATGCGAACAGATTGAAAGTCATTTTAACCGAGCTTACCACTTGCAAGGAAGATTCGCAGCAGAGAAATTGGATGTTGTACGAAGATGAGTCGATAATTGTAGAATATATAAAAGAACTGACTTCGATACTGGTAAGAGGATTTCTTTGATTTATTGCGATATCTTTGCTCTCCGATGCACTTTGTCATTCTGATACCTACTGTCGTTACAGACCAATGCAGACTCGAATGTGTCAAAGTATGTGTTACAACAAGACCAATACAATGGCGTCTGTGTATTAATAGAATATTATCAAATGGAAGCGCGATGGTCAATCAGACAATTGTTATTGCAATCCTTTGGTGTCATGTGCAGCTTAGACTCTATTATACTAACTATCATGTTGAACAGTGTGTTACCTATGGAATTAGCGAGGTAATATTTTAGATAAAGCATTGTTCTTTCCAACGAATATTTATTAATCATTTTTATCCTATATATGTTCAAAGAGATATGCAAAGCAATCCGAGAAATGTGACGAAATTAAATTACTCTTCGCTTCTACTGACAATGGTCTTTTCTATGGGTGAACCAATGCCTGTTACTCATTTGGGTGAGTAAAGTAGGTAGTTAGAACAATCATTGCTATTTCTATCCTCGAATCATCCCTTAACATATGCCTGCTAATTTATTATAACAACAAATCTATTACAGAACAACTGGGTTCGGAATTTATTGGATTTCTATTGGATCTAATAGAAAAGCCACCTGACATGGATATCGAAGATCAAATTCCCGATCAATTTGTGAATCTAATACTCTCCTACAACTTGCAATTCCGTGATAATGAGAACTTAGTTCTGGATGCTTTAAAAGGAAGGACACTCGCGAAAAATTTCACAGAAAAGATTCTGTTATTATTTAATCGTGAAGGTGTGTACTAGGAAATAGGAAATCGTATCGAGACAAGAATTCCTTGACAATATGTTGTAGAGGATCCTGTGAGGATATTTGATCACGAACCCCAACCATCTCATTCGGTTCTGAAGCTGTTCACTGATCTATTTAGTAATGACAACACTGCGAGCCTCTTTTACACCAACGATGTAAAGGTCCTAATTGATATTATACTGCGACAGTTGTACGATATGTTTCCTGGAGACAAGGTATCGCATCTAATAACAAGCAACAATACTATAATCACTGAAATAAATAATAAATTATTCAATCTTCACAGCGTCGCCAATATCTCGTGCTTTGCCGACGAGTAATCCGTGCTTCTAGCTACAACGAACACCAATACCGAGCGGATGACTTACTCAAATGTTTCACAAGGTATGAACATAATAACGAGGCTTTTTTCAAGGATAAAATAATAATACATATGTTTTCCATATGTTTTAGAATATTTTGCGAGGAAACCGAGGAGAGCGAAGAGGACCAGCGAACGGTACGCGAGATTAGCAATGAATTTCCACACTTGTTCCGCATATGACAATTGGAGGAATCCTCCGGGAACAAGGATCTGGAGGAGGATGACTTGCAATCCCTCGTGTAATTCACTTGAAATACGACTGTACAATGGGAGAGAAGCGAGGAATCAAATCTTCTTTATTTTTTTAAACTTCCAAATCTTGTGCATATTCTCCACGGATATATAATATAGTACGAAGGCGCACATAATTACGCAGAACTCCGACTATATGTATATATTTTATGGCAATGAGATGATATTTTTCCTCTTTAGTGTTGTCCCATTATAGATAATACTACGTGCACACATCATTCCACGTACAATAACTGAGAAGTCTTTCTCATTCCAAGCATGAGGACCATCACTAGATAGAACCATTCCACTTTCTCCGATAGCCAAATGAACTAGTGTATATCGTGTAACTAATGAAAGTAGTCTGACTGCGTGAACAGAGGGGCGTAAGAGAGAGCGAGAGCGAAAGAGAGAGAACGCGCGAGAAGTCTCTCGGCAGAACGAGAACTTTATTTCCATGACGTAATTTTGTGATGACTTACGAGTCGACTCTGATCTAGTCCACGTCTGTGTGCGTTCGAGCAGCACTCTGAGTCAAATGTTACTCCCATATTTATGTTCTCTATTAGATTGTAAGAATGCGTATATTGTATTTAACGCGACACAACATTTAATAGCCATCTTTCTTGCGATGAAATTTTAATGTTTGTTGAAACGCCGGCGGAGTTATCGGTCTTCCTAGTCTATCGCTAGCGAGTATATTTTTTTAAAAGTATTATACTACGTTACGTTTGCGAGTATGGATACGTCAATTATTGAGCGAAACTTTCGAATTATTGTGATTCTAATTGAACGTTATATCAGTAAAAAGTCTAGCCAGCCAGATCACTGTTTCTTCAATTACCCTTTTACTCTAACAATAATTCTTTACGAGAATATAGAAGACCAACAACCAATCTGGATGTCAGGAATTGGGAGAAGAATACAGCGAGTGTTTGATGGTACTTTTATTAACAACAATAAATACTGCTTATGAAAAACTTGGCAGGCGTGACGTAAGTGTGTGTGTAGAAACCCTTGGCACAATGTGTTCCATGGTGATTACGATGGGTGTACGAAAGAAGATTAATTTGCAGCACTCGTTAAAGGAAGGAAAACCCGATATGTGACTCAGCGCGTTGAGGGGGGCGGGCACGGGTGTACGCGGCTGAACTGAATGAAAAATGAGAACTGACGTTTCGAAGCTCTTCTAAACGTTCGACGAGCTTGACTCTTCGAGGTGAGAGAGACGCGTCATGACGTTATTAGGAGAAATCTCTGTACGTTGTGGTAAGCTCAACGATATCTCGTGCATGGCACTTTAAGAAACACGTGGATAATTAGTCTGTAGTGAACGTGACCGATCCGCACATTATTATAGAGTCTTTCAATCGTCCTGTCGTTGTGCTTGTCTTCGCAGGATCCCTTTATTCTCCGGTCATCATCTCCATGAATTCTGAAACGAGAAAATTTCATCCATTGCCAAAGCCCTTCTTGGCTGTTCCGAACACGTACGATAAACAGACGTTGAATTATTCCCAATTGCGCAAGTCAACTGCTGTCAAGAAGATTTATTACAACATTGCCAAGTGTCCAAGACAAACAGCAGCAAATGCAAACCCGTGTTCGCGAATTAGCTCTCTTGAAAACAGCCACCGACAGAAGAGTGAATGCTTAGCCAGGCGATGAGCTATCAAACGCACTGTCTACTAAATCATCTTTCTGCTTCCAACACTCTTGATATTGCGAACGAGGGAAATCGCGAAAGGGAGGGGTGCCAAAACCTTGATACTGAACTTGGATCGGCATGCGGTTGTACGCTTTGCATAATATCTTATAATTCGACTACCAATTTATTCGAGATTCCCTAAGAACGAAATCACGCGGACGAATATCGAAATCCCATTTCAATAACAGCAATATTTCACAGTCAGAAATAGAGAAAACACGGTAGAACAGGTGGCCAATTATGCCTGACAAGGTGAAGCGAGCAGCGGGGCAGGAAAAAAAGTTTCGGCTATAGAGGAAGTTTGGCACTCTCTAATCATGACAGATGATCGCCCGTTCTTCAAAGCCGGTGAACAGAAATAACCGTGGACCTAATAAGAGTGCGCTGCGCGTTCTCAATCCACCGATCTCACGTATAAATAAACCTTCCCTCGCGCGTTTTGAGTTGAGAGCCCCGAGCATCGATGTGTGCCGGAACACTATCGCAAAAGTTTCGCCGCACGTGTTTCTACACACTCTCTGATCTCTTTTTCCCATTTTCAACTGCTCTGGAACACGATAATAAATGACCGAGCTATTTATTTCGCAGCCCATCCCAGAACACCACCGGTCTAGGCAAAGCAACCGCCGACAATATTTTGAGGCCGCACGGATGATGGGTCAACTCATGTCTCAGATTCCCGTCGCTTGAAATCATTCGATGGAATAATGCCTGCTAACAACTGACTGGATATGGTAACTAGAAATTGGTAGAACGAAGAAGAAGTAAATAAAAAGTTAGAGGGATTATAATTTGGACAAAGACCCACCGTCAAAGTCAACTGTCCCGGATCCATCGGAGTCGATCTCTTCAATCATGATATCCAACTCCTCGTCCGTCAACTGGTCGTCCAACTCCCTCAGGATCTCACGCAGACACGTCGTCGGTATATATCCGTTACCTGTCGCAAACAATTGTTGCATCGCACTTGCTTATTTCCACTGCCATGAAAAACAATCTATTTCTGTAGAAAGGAGAATTTCTACTGCGAAGAAACGAAGTTGTATTTAATAGAATTTACGAGCATCGACACTTCTACTTGGTTTATTTAATGAAACGCTAATGCCCGCTTGATGCGTTTCCAATTTAATTGATTCAATTTGAGAGATCTTTACGATTAAATGTCGCAAGAACCTTTGGCGGGTGTCCAATTGGTTGCGTTCGATATTATTACGCTTCCAATTTTACTAATGAAATTACATGCTGGCTTCCATTCAAACTTTCGCCCAAACTTCTAAGGGAAGAACATTGCACTCGACTATTGCCTTTTTTTTAATTACAACCAAAGCCAGTTTCGGCCATTGACCTGGCGTGTATCCAAGGAAAAAGGTAAAGGTCGAAAGGGTAGAAAGGAAGGTGTACAAAAGTTTACCTTCTTTATCGTAAAGTCTGAAAGCTTCCCGAAGTTCCTTCTCCAGTGCTTCGGCATCTTCTTCAACGATGAATTTGGCGGCAAGTGTGACAAATTCCTCGAACTCCAAGCGTCCCGATTCTAAACCAATCGTTTCTTACTACGACGCCCTCTTTTCACTTGGCGCGTCTGACTAATGCTCGACTCGTACTACTTACTGTCGGCATCGACTTCCTCGATGAGTTCGTCTAAGATTTTCTTGTTGAACGGTTGTCCCATCAATCTGAGAATATCAGCCACCATATCGGTGGGTATACTACCGCTCTTCTCCCTGTCGAAACTGTCGAACGCCTTGCGAAGGACTAAACAAAAAAGCTATGTCAATTCCTTATAGAAAACACATACACACACTTTCTTGTTCTATACGAAGGTTGCAACCGGCTCCAAACGAAACCCTCGTTCTCTCTTTCTCTGTTTCTCTTTCTCTCTGGTTAAAAGCGCACGGTCGCAAGTTCAGATTTAGAATCCGATGTTAATGCCCTTCCGTAGCCGAACCGCTCTGTCTCTCTCTCGATTCTGGCAGCTAGCAAAGCTTATTTGGCTTGCTGCGCAACATCAGTCGAACTACTGTTTATTTACTGCGATCGCCCGTCCAATTGCGTTGCCTCGACACTATACTTATACGATTAATGATTCCTCGTTTCCAACGAATTTAAAGGGACAACTATCTTCGAGCATAAATTGTAATGAATCATACAATTCTGTTATTCCAAGTCGAAAGTGTCCGTTCAAACATCGTGGGCAGATTACGAGCGTCTATTTTTTAATCGTGGACAGTATTTTTTTTTTACGTGGGTCGCAAGCCGTTCTTCACTACCCTGGAGAGAGAATCGTCTTGCCGACTTATTTTTACCAATCCTGATTCCTACGATCGATCGTCGTCACGCGATACCTTCGCTCTCATCATTCGCTGGTTCTTCCCTCTCTTACTCTTGGCTATAGATAGGCAGAGAGCGGGGCGACCGCTTGCCCTCGATCGAATCGACGCGCAAATAAACTCGAAACGAACAGGGAGATTCGTGCCCCCTCTGATATCCGATACTGGAACATCTCGAGGACTATTTCAATGTTCCAGGAACACTGGCATTCGCATCGGTGCATTGATGGGAGTTTATTATAATATCGAAATAGAAATCTATGTCTGTTGTTCTTAAATTATATCTCGAAGGACTCCTGGATAGTTTGAAGATCTGAGAAAGGGCTGAGTTAGTTGGGCTCGATTTGATTTCGACACGCGATCGGGAACTAAAGATAGCCGGTGGCTGCGTGACTCGAAAGACGTCGCGGAGAATCTCCCGGAACTGTTAGGCAAGGGCGCGTAAGGGTCTCACTGTCCAAAAGGGAAGCGACTAATTATAACTCACGGACAGTAAACACGATACAAGAAGAGTTGGGTTTTCTTGTCGGAGGTTAGATCTAGCAGAAAACGAAAACAAAGTCAACTACGACGCTTTGTTAATGAGATATTGTCTCGTAGAATGTAAGTGCGCGTCAGTGTCGATGTAATCGGGTGACGGACGTTTTATTGAAAGGACTTTCTTCTCGCTTCGGTTAAAAATAGCCGCACACTGAACATGATTCGCTCACTGTCCCGCTCTCTGTGATATTTGATATGCCGAAGATCGGGGAAAACAGAACGTCACCGTCACCCCTTTGGTTTATTGCACGATACACACTTTGCACTCGGCACTTTTTAAGTAGAGTTGGAGCTTCGGTCTCGATCGTAGAGAGAACGAGGGGGCGGTCCACTTGTTAGTTAAAGGACTATCACACTGATTTCTCCATGTTAAAGAGAAAGTGTGGAATTTGGTGTACGTACCAGCGATCTGTTCTGGAGGAAGCTCATCGGCCTGCAAACACAAACGAGCGATACGATGAGAGGCTACCGATTCACTTCCTGTATGATAAGAAGCGCGCAATGCATCGGAAGTAAACTTAAGTCTCGGAGTTCATGAATGTACAAACTAGTTACAATCGCCTAGCAGCATAACAATGCTAGTATTTTCAATCGCATAGATCCTGTGAGCTCTTATGAACGAAGTGTCACGCAAATAAGTCTTTAGAGTATAGCCAATAGTATATAGAGTCTTTGAGTGTACGTGCATTAGATGGGATTACAGTCTCGTGATTAGAAAGTCGTGCAATTTTGCATTCGTTGTTAAATGTGAACGGTGATTAGTGAAATTGCCAATGGTCACTTTATCGTACACTAGGAAATAGACAGGTGGGTGAAAAACACCAATTGAACGGATGAACAAATAGTATAACCGGGGAATTACACACTTCCAGATGCAAGAGAATTCGGGTGAAACTATGGTAACTACAGATATAAAATGCCGATCGTATCTCTCTCGACGTCGGTCATTCGATTTCATTTGCGCACAGAGGAAATTGGAATTGCAATTGTAATTTATTATTACAATTATTCCAATTGTAAGAAATTCGCGTGGGATCCGACGTGAGAGAGGCACGGCCGAGCGATATTCGCCGACGAAGTAACAATCACGTTTCCAGGGCCTCGCACACCCCCATTTCGTCATTCCACACTTATTGAACCGCTGACAATATCAACATCCCACGTAACATCGCAGGAATATTCCCACGCGATATATCGCGATAACAAAAACCGATCACTGTTAATCCGCGCTCGTTGATCATCACTTTGTACACCAAAAACGACAAAAAGAACACGAATAGAACGATGGTGACGAGAGAGAGAGAGAGAAAAAAAAGGAAAGTGTCTCAGGCAGGATAGCGACCGTGCAAGAGAATCAAAGAGTCCAACGGCAGGCACATTCCGTACTACAGTAGGAGAGAAAAGACAAAAACCAAAAAAAGTGTGAACGAGATAGCGAAGGACTAGTAGAGAGAAAAAAATCACAGACAGACATAATGCAAAAAGTAGAAGAAACAGAGACAGAGAGAAGAGAAGAGTGTGAGAAAGTGGCGAGGAGCGATGAAAAAAAGTACGATAAATAATAAGAGTAGACAGTAGGAAAACGTGTGTGTTTACCAGGGCGACGACTTACGATATCATCAATAGAACATACCATGGTGGCGGCGCGAAATTATATATGTATATTGTAAATACGCTTTTTTGTTTTAATTAAATCTCTACGCAAAACACACTGTACTATATATACTGTACGGCTTGAGGGGTGGTTGGGGGAGGCTTTGCGCGGTTTCCGAGGGGGTTTTCTCGACTCGGGAGCAGCTGCCCGAGAGAAAGACGGGGGGATAAGAGAAAAGGTGTAGGACAATCTGCTCTTTGGTTACGAAGGAGTGCTTTTGCTGCTTTTCGAGACACTGTCACGAGAAAGCCCTCGGCCGGCGGTAATATTCGAATGGGAGGATATAGCGGTTGCGTTGCCCGATCGGGCAGCCGCACCCCGCCTACCTCCAGCCAATCTCGAGGGCTTCCCTCTCCGGCGGGCCTTAAAGCTTTTGGAAAGGCGCTTGCGCTATTTCTGGGATGCAGACGGTATACCGCCAGCAGGCTCGAAATCAGAGCCGGCTTCTTCGAGTGCGACCCGCTTCCCTCCAGAGCTTCCGCTACCCTTCCAACTGCTGCACGCATCTATCTCTCACAATCATTCCTTTTCCAATCTATTCAATTCTGCTGGATATCCCAAAAGCAACCTGAAAGATAGAGGAATATTATTACATGAACTTTATCAGTTTAGAAGGGAAAAGTTTAAATTGAGCTTGTTACTTTTATTTAAAGGTTGCAGCCACGTGTCTATGTCACCCGGAAGTCGGGTGACTAAGCTTGATCGACAGCTTTCGTCTTAGCTTCGAGAGACGAGAGATGAACTCGCCCTGGGTGTTCCGAATTGCGTAAAGCTTATCCCAGTGAAATCGTAACGCGTTGTAGTAGTCATCGGGTCTCCGGCAATGCGAAGACATTACGATATGCAGCGGCCGGGTCGGTACGAAAATAGAGGAATGAAAATCCCGTGGTTCGCGTAAGCGACAGTAAAATGCACAGGACGGCAGCAAGCAAGCAGGCACATGGTGGAATATCGATGTCAGAGATTCTCGTTACTTGGAACTGCGACAAGAAAATCCATGCTTATTCGACTGCGAAAGAAACAATGTGAACTTACAGATGAATGGCCAACGTATGCACTGATAGAATTAACTGGATTTTACGCACCGCTTTTTTGACAACGGAACGACCATCCTTTGAGCCATCAAATCCCAGCGTCGCTACCACCCAAAGTCTGTTCGATGCAATGGAATTTTACGAGGATTCCTCAACGTCCTATAAATATCCTGCGCCCCTGGATGTCGTGTTTCTTCGTGGAACAGCCAGAAATGCACGGGCCAGACGGCGATTCTTGTCACGGGATATTTTGTCTTTGTCGAGGTTTCTTTTTTTAAAGGTGCCGCATAAAGGAGGTGAAAACTGCAGTTGGACTTGCTAATCATCTTGTTTTTCTAAGTTCGCAGTCACTGAAAATGTTGGCATATTATTTTGTCCATAAATAATGGATAGGTGAAAGCTTACCGGGAATAGCGTTTAATGCGACACTTCTTTCCGTGAGAAAACACGGGCGTACAGAAAGGTCGTAGAGATGTGGTGGACAATTGCCAATGGGGGAGAAAAGTTTTCCGGCTCATCACACCTGTTGCTTTCGCGAAAACAATAAACAAACTTGTGACATTTTGGCGAAGTGCGCCACAAGTTACAAGAACGCGTTAACGGATTCGCACTGAGGTAATTAATAAAGAACAGAGATACTTCCGACGATTATTATAACCCGATAGAAATAATACAGTGAAATTATGGCAGAAACACGACGATGAATAATTGCCAAGGCAAAGCTTGGAGAACTAACGCTTGATACCTTTGGAATTCATCCAAAATCCGCATACTTCAAGCGTGTTATAATACAATTGATAGTGTACACTATTATTTACGAATCTTCCCTCAAACTTGGCATTATACTTTATTCCGATGTTATGTCAACGAGACAATTTAAGGAAGCCGTGGAAAGCTTGGCATAAGAATTTTCCAGGAAGCCTTTAGATTTACCTCGACCCTAATAAAACCGAGCATTATATATATAGTTAAAATCAACTTCGTCTTCTTTGCGAGGAGGGCGATAAAGGTGTAGTACTTCAACAGGAGTTTCCCTCCCAACGAGTTGTAATTTGGCCTGACGCCAATTGCCACGCGTGAATAAAACGCTAGACTAGTCTACATTCGGTTGCATATAATGGGTTACAAATATGACGGTGGTGGTGTGTGCCTCGCTTCTAACAGCCGTGTCTCCCAAAATATAAAGGGAGTTCTTGGGTCCGATGTACGTCAATGATGTGGAATTAGGATCGAGCACCGGTCTTCCCTAGAATTTGCAATCGATGATATCTTACGCCGTCTATTGCTTTACAATGAAACAACCCGTTTGTTGATACTCTTGCGTCGCATTACTTGGCTGTTCGCTCAAGAAGACTAAGCTAGTAGATAATCCGTTATTATTTGATGTGACAATTCATTTGTCATTTGCACTGTCATGTACACAGATCAGTGACACAACTGTCACTGTGATGAACGTCGATCTCTAATCTTGCTTACAACCGGTGCTCAAATCGCTGGCAAGCTTAACATATATAAGTTATGACATTTAATATAGATATCTATAATGTATATGCGCCAGCGGCGTCGAAGGCAGAGAGTACGTGTTTATAAATAAAATTGTCTTTATTACTTATGGTACACATTCACTCGTATCAAAAACTGTAATTAATTCCTAGGGGAAGTTGAAGCGAGTCCATTCATACCGTTATTCTCTCTCTTCGACATTACTGCGACCCGGTAGATAACAATGCTAACAATGCACTAGTGGCGCCGACGGATAGAATGTAGTTCACCGCTGGTGTGAATGTCTTCAGGATGTAGAAGGAAGATACAATAACAATGGCAAGGAACAAGGCATTGTTGTAGAAGATCGAAAAGGTGGTAGCTTCGTAATCTGCTACTTCGTTCTTCTTCCATAAAATTCTGGAAGATATAATATTAAATGTTAGAATAACATCATGATTAATTCTAACAACTTTCTTTATTAATATACGACTAATACGAACCTCTCATCTTTCTCCTTCTTGCTCATCTTCTTGTCTTCCGCCAATTTACGGCTCATCTCCTTAGTAACAGCATCTTCCCTCTTCACTGCGATCTACAGTAAAGATATACGTATAAAAATGTATACATTCTTAAGAGAAAAACATGATAGAAACCCGTTAGGAAAATTCACTACTCTACCTTATGCTTTAAGACAAACTTGGTGTTCTTGTACGCAAGGGCAAGTGCGTACGTGCTTGCCAGTGTGACCAAAACAAACGAGATCAAATTAGCATAGATGTCGATCAAATGAATCCTCCAGAAAAGCCCTGTAATAAATAATCATTCATGATCATTTCATCAAATCGAGTTTAGTAGGTTAACCGAGAAAATCAGTCGATATCAAAGAGAATATTAAACACAGGAGAAATTCTTGATATAAACTCATACTAAAATCCCGAAAGGAGTATTTCAAAGTCAGCCAACGAAAGTTATACATAATAGAATTATACTTTCCGACAAGAATTTACTCACAGATGGGTATCGCTGAGACGATCAAAGCATTGCCGTAGAAGAGCGCGGATGATTTTGTGGAAACATTCCTGGAGAAGTCCTGAAGGAGGAGCTCCTCTTCCTTGGTGAAGGCTTTCGATTTGCCGGACATTCTTAGTGCTTCTTCTTCGACGGACTTTACTTACAAGTGGACACCAAAACAAGCAGTTGTCACACGCCGCTACGAAAAGGGGAACGCACGGAGAAGTCGGGCTGCGCGGTCACAAGCGTCGCGTGGAACACCAGTGACAACGTGTCCGAGAAGACGTCACAGTCTATGATCGAACTACTTGCGCCATCTACACTTCGTACACTGTATTAAAGCAGGCATGAACGATCAAACGTCGGTACAGTATCGACGGTAGGTAACGTAGATAACAAGAGCAGTTTTTCCGTTGCTCGGTCGGTAAGGATGGATGCACTCAACGCGCAAGGTTATAATACATTCAACCTGATGTTAGAGTATACTTTCCGAGATATTTATGGGACATGAATATGCTCTGAATTATGCAACGAACTTGATTGCTCCGTCGGTAATACGGGATTCCCATTGCAGCGCTCTGTCTCATGAATATCAAGTGAAAGTGGGAGAAGAAGTCGACTGTAAAAGCATAGAACACTCTGTTCTACATTCCTAGTCTATGGCAATGCACAAAATAGGATTGTATGCTATCATCTGCGTATGTTGGCGTATGGCTTCGAAGTGTAGTTAGCATATTATGAGCGAAGGTTAGGGGAAAACGTGAGGATTAAGGGTGGTCGGGCAAGAATCATAAAGCTCGCAACAATGTAGTAATTCGTATTCGCGCAGCCACAACACGGTATTGAGCTCGTACCGAGATCTCAATTCGCCTCTCAATATCCGTGTTATCCATTACGGGATACATGGATGTTGCGAACGGACAAAAGCCCCTCGGTGAGTCCTTTTTAAATTAATGAGAAATGTCATCGTCTTTAATTACATCTCCGACAAATATCCTCGACTCGTGCCAATTGATATGCGTTGTAACTCGATGTGCATTCCGAAAGACTAGCTTCGCAAAGAACGCACTGTTCGTGAATGCAAAATTCCACTTTGGAGAAACTGTCATTAGTAGATTCTGTATCAGTGTGTATGATGGAAATATGTTTAGGTGGGCAACCTCCTGCCACTGGAGGTGCAGCAATGGATAAGGGTAAGGAGTGGCAAATGGAGCTACTCATGGAGAAACTACGATCCAAGGCCTCTACCTTTAAGTCCTTGGTGGAAACTGCCAAAAACCTTAGGATGGCTATGCTGGTATTGACACGATCTTACCTAGAATATAGTTGCTATTTTAGTTACTCGGATAATACAGGTTTATTGTTATAGGATAAGAGATTTGCCATTGATAGTGTAGAAAAGAGCCAATTGCAAAAATGTCTGGATACTCTTCAACATTCCATAAAAGTCACCTCTCTGCAATCTATGGTGGAACGCCTGGAGAGCTTAACCAGACAATTGGGGTAAGTATGGAATAAAAGATTATGTCGTTGTTTAAGTTAAAGAATGCTTCGATTCTAATTTGTATTATTATTGATTATAGCTTGAAGTTCATGATGTCTGGAACGGAGCTCTTTATATCATCGGATATGTTCTACCTGGAAGTTCTTTTGGAACCGACTGGTGTAGTGAAAGATGTTAAGATTCATCATGAAGGAAAGAACGAGCAGCAGGTGATCAAACTTGCCCATATAACATACTAATTTCTGATCTTTTAAATCATGTGTCGCAAATCTGTCTTTATAGAGCTGCGATGTGCTAGTCTCTTGCTTGTCGAGGGGAGATTTTCAAGATTTTACTCAGCAACTAGAAGGCTTAGCATCGATATATCAGCTGAACGCGGATAAGAAAGTAAAGTGTAAAGCTTTCAGTGCTTTGCAATCGTTGGAAGCTGATCTGGGTATCTTAGCACAAGTACAGACTTTTATCAAAGAGCCCTTCAATCTTGTCCACAAAAGTCCAGTTGGTATTCTCGAGAGAAGAAGGGGTGGTCATCCAATGAGGCTGACATACTTTGTCTCGCCGTATGACTTGATAGACTTGGAGAATCATAGCTGTGATGCGTTGAGTTCGGAGATAGTTATTAAACGGAAAATCGGCCATTCCGTAACTGTTTGTATGGAAGGTTCTACTGCTCACAAGTTGCCTACATCTAGTATCATAACTGTAAATAGGAGTCCAACGGGAAAAAGGTTTTTATCATTACGAATTGTTTTTTCGTTACGATTTTCCAAAAGGTCAGAAGAATAAGAGTCGATATTTCTTTTTCAGCACTCCCTCTTACGCTCCGTTAACTGGTACAAATTCGTCGGTACTGCCTGCCTGCTTTGTACTAAAGCTTGCTAAGAAGATGCCAATGTGTATGGAATTAGTGAGGAGGATACAAAAAGTTACAGAACTCGAATGCGGTGATATATCTGCGCCGCATCCCATGCTTAGTCTAATAATTCAACACGCCAGTGATGGCCAATTAGATTGTCGGAACAATAGAGGAACTTATGTTGTACGTATAAAGCTTAAATTGATTCTACTATCATAAAGTTTTAATCATGCCTGTTCTTACAATATTATATCTTTTTCACAGACATTACCTGACCAACAGCATTGTTACTTTATGACAGAGAACAAAAATATGGAGGGTGTATTGGTATGCAGTATTCCTTTTACACATCCTGCACACGTGCCGCAAATCTTAGTGTACCTGCGCCAACAAGCTCTCTTTAATACATTAATCGCGAGTTGTGTAAGACCGATGGCTCGCCAGGATCCAGAGCACGCAACTATTTTCGAAGTCAGTGCTCTGTCTTGGCAGCATATTTCGGTAAGTCTCGAGCATCCATTCGAAGAGACTATGGCCACGGCAGAGTTGGACTTGACCGACATTTCTGCGCTCAAGTGCAAATTGTACGGTATAAGTATAACACACACGGAGCAGACATCGGAATTAACAGGAAGAGTTCTGCAAAAGTGTCTCAGTATCCCTTTAACGATGAGAATCCTTATGAAATCATGGGAGAGCCGAGATTCATTGAGTGTGAACGCTATGGGTAGCGGGAATGGTAGCTACAATGTTAATCTTGGTTCGGGAAAGGATCAAAATAGCCAGAATGGTTCTGGAATGCCAGATTTTGCCAATGGAGAGACAAAAATCAAGCAAGAGCCAGGGTTAAACAATGGCAATGGAACTTTGGGTAGGCAACAGTCATCGCAGCAACCGCAGCAACAGCCTCTATCTCAGCAACCCCAACAAGCAATGCAACAGCAGCAACAACCGCAACTTCAACAACAACATCAACAGCAGCAGCCTTTTTTAGATGCCGGAACGGAGAATAGTATCGGGTTTCCGTCATTTTCCGGCCAATCCGATACCACAGCTACTGCTATGCTGAATCCCCTTCAATTGGGAGCTTTGCTTGGCCAGGCAAAAAACTCTATGGCGAATCCCGCCAATGAAAGATCGAAGAAGACTAGAAAAAGAAAGACTGTCGATGGACTGTGGAGAAGTCCAAAGAGGAAAGGTGACGAAACTGCTGAAATATTACTGGAAAGTTCAAGTTCAGATTCCACGCCTTTGGGTACGCCAACCGGCGGTAGAGAAAATATCAATGAAACCAGAACATCAACGCCAACTTCGGCTACGAGCTTAGCCAGTGGATTGGATTTTTCTAATCTGGATCCTACCGATATTCTCGGTACGGACAAGAGCTCTGACTATGATATCGATAATGAGAGTGAAATAACCGAAGTCCACGACTTGCAAGACGTCGAAGAACTGATAAAGAGAGATCGGAAGTCGCGAAAGCGAGAGGAAAAAAAGAGTCCGATCATTTTTGAGGAGAGTAAGAGCCTGGTGCCTCCTTCAGTAAGTATTACACCAGTATCCAGCAGTAGTTTGGGTCAAACTACCAACTATAACTCTGTACTTACTGGGATGGGTTTGGAAAGGAGGCCAGGTATCGAGATTATACCGATCGCATCCTCGCCGCAAACAACATTACCGAGTTCTATAACGATAACTCCGATAGCTGGTCCTACGCCGTCAAAAAACTTGACAGATGAGAGGAGAGAGAGGAAGAGTTCGAAAGGGAAATCAACTGAGGACAAGGGTAAATTGGAGAAGAGAAGGAAGCGCAAAAGGGAGGATAGCCCAATGGGACCACCCCCGGACAAGATACCGTCTAAGCAGGACCCTCTTTCAAAACCCGTGTCCGTCAGCATAAAGCCGACAGAATCACCGCCGAACTTAAGCTCTCGTCCATCCTCTCCTGCCACAACATTAAGAAAATTTAGCCCATCTCCAACCCACACCAGCCCTCTTGCACTTGTAGGTAAGTCAAGCCCTACATTGAAACAGTCGACAAACAAGCCAGTGCAAAGTCCAAAGCACTCTCCGGTCTACAGCAGTAGCCCCAAGCATACACCAGTACCTGCGAGTGTGAGTCCGAAGCATGGCACTTCATCACCGAAGCATGGCAGCTCGGCGAGCACGGGGAAACCAAGTATGTCTGCCCTCAAATCAGCCGCGAATTCTCCATCAAGTAAAAGTACCGAGTCGGGCCAATCGAAGATAAAGTCTTCGTCCTCATCTTCGAGTAAAGATTCCGGTCGCGAGAAGGAACGGAAGACGTCCTCGCTAACATTTGGTGGATCAAGCGGGCATCAAAGCCCCAAGACTAAATCCTCTAGTGGTAAGTTGAAGCAAGTGGAACTAATTCCTAGCGGGGAGCCGCAACCTTCCTTACAAAGCAGCGGTGGTAGTACTCCTCCTTCCGGCAATTCTGAGCTGGGTAAATCTGTTATTGCACAGCAACAAGCGAGAAATAGGAAAGGCTCTTTAAGTGCAGTTATCGATAAGCTCAAGAATGCTCAGCATTGTACAGATGATAGTGGAAACGGTGGTACAAAGACAACTACTAGTGGAAGTAGTAATTCAAGTAGTCAGAAGGAAAGGAGTGTCGGAAGTTCCTCTAATAAGATCGCTGAGGGGAAATGTATTAGCAAGAATTCCTCGATCGACACGAAAAATCCTGCCGAATATATGGTGAAGCACAGTTCAGACGGCATGAAGATAACAATCAATAAAACTCGCACAAAGGATTCCAAATCTGGCTCAAATCTGAAGCTCTCGTCTTCCTCTGCATCGGTCGTAAGTGGAACACCTTCCGCATCCTCAGTGTCCTCCACGTCTATGTCCGGTAATGGATCACCCAAGACTCACACCGGTCTAAAGCCAGGTGTTAATTCTGGGCCAGCGTCTAAGAAACCACAATCCCAAACATCCCCTAAATTATCTGGCTCCTCATCATTGTCTTCCGGTAGCAGCAGTGCAAACAAGGCGGCATTATTGGGGGCAAAGACACTCTCTGCATTAAAGTCGATCTCCGGTTCGAATTCGGGAAGTGGAAATGGTGCAGGACTAAGTGTCGGGAGTAGTGCTACTAGTAGTGGGTTACTCTCGAAGAATGTACTGTCGAAATCATCATCGAGTTCGCCGAAAACTACTAGTTCAGGTGTTACGGACTTAAGTCGAAGCCGAGACAAGTCTCGTCTTTCGAAATCGAGTGAGAAAAGCCTTTTTCCATCAAAGGGTATTGGTGACTCTAGGAAATCAAGTCCTTCCGCACTCCGAGAAGAAAGTGAGAGTGAACGGGCCTTCAAACTTCTGGCTGCCCATGCTTCCATGTCAAATCTACAAAGCCTACCTAATCTACCACCACAGATGGTTGTCGAAGGGTTAATGAAGCAGCTCGATACCAAATTTCAAATACCTAAGCTGTCGGCAAGGGCAAATGCCGATGCGGCAGACAAAAAATCTGATAAACTCCCAATGCTGCCCGAGTCTAGCAAGACTCTGGATAGCATAGTATCAAAGCAGTCGACGGATCAAGGGAAACTTCAAGCACTATCCAACACAACTGTCTCAGCGACGAAATCTTCCACGGACGATCAGATTCAATCGAACCAAGTTCGTCGCGAGCACGTTCAAACGAAACCAGACAATCTTTCTATAACACCAGCGTCGACGGTAATGCCATTAAACTTAGGCACCGATAATACGAGTACTCTTATGCTGCCTCCAATGAGCACTGCCAGCAGCCACGACATAGACATCCCTACGAATCTCTCAATGCAATCGGTGGAGAATGAATCCCGGGAACAGGAGACACCACCGATTAACAGGACTAACACACAATTCCTAAGTAGTAGTTTAAACTCCACTGCCGCTACTAAGGACGACACAAATGGCAGTGGTCCGGTAATGGCCGTTCTACCGAAGAGTTCAGAAGTTCAGACGACGAATAAACCAGTTTATCCTATACTGAGTACAACAAGTCTCGCAAGTGGTAATGGATCAAGTGGTACAGGTTCCGGTAACGGGAGTTCCGAGAGTCTAAATCTAATCACAAAGCAGGTGGATTCCAGTCTAAGCAAGTGTAACAAACCCGAGGATAAAAAGCAGCAGCAGCAACAGCAGCAACAGCAGCAGCAGCAAGTACAATCAGTAGGAGGTACAGGAACCAGTGCATCACTGGGGTCCCTAGTGACATCGGACAGTTCCAATGTAATGAAAGTAACCGGGCCGGAAATGCCAGCTACTAGTTCGCAGGAAGCTGCGGAGATGCTGCTGGATTTCTCGACACCGAAGGACGTTAGCAAGAGCTTGAACTTCACGAGCATTCCCGAAAGAGCTATGACGCAGGCGGCGTCTGTGCGAAGAAATACGCCACCGCCCCCGCCGCCCCCGGCCTTCCCAGCGAGTCCTTCTGTTAGCGTGCACATCGTGAAGAGTCCTGCACCCTCGCCCCGAGTAATTCCGCCCTCACCCCATTCTGCATCGCCCTGCATCACGGATGACGAGCTCATGGACGAGGCACTCGTCGGAATGGGCAAATGAAGATTACTCATACACTAGACACTCGAATTCGCTTTTATCTTAAGTTTGCGAGTATACATTCATTGCGCTGTCCCGCGGGGGACACATCTTGTGACCTGAGTAATTATTGGAAAGGAGACTAATAGCGAGTCGGTCGTGCAATAGTGCCACGCATCATCGTTATGGATTCTTCCCCTTAGACTTATTTCGTTCGTGCTAGAGACGACAGATTAAATGAATTATTAGTTTTTGCCAGATGAGTCAATAGAATATGTCGGTTTTCAAAGCGCCCTTCGAGAGAATTGCGATCATATTGTATTAACTCAGAGCTGACAGCTCCTAGGACTTTCGTCAAACGTTCAGATCTTCGTGGTGAGTATGCGAGAGAGAGAGAGAGAGTGTGTGTGTTGCTGCGTACTACTCGGGAAGGCGAGTGTACGAGAACGATGAGAATCTCTCTCCCTTTCCGAGCACCGCTTATCGAGGAGCGGGGATTATTTAAGGAATGTGTTTCAGGACGATTGATTATGAATCGCGAGTGGGAGGATTCGGGGGGTAGTAATAAAGGTTGTTCATAGATTTGTAAGAAAGTGAGAAGGAGAAGAGTAGGGCGCGCCCGCCAGAAACCGAGGAGAAGGAGGGTGGTGAGAATTGTAAATGACGGCAAGGTATGATGATAAATACAGACGAGTACATACGAGTTATTTTCGATAGAAACGATCTATGTCGGACAATATTTATGCAGGTACCGAAGAACGGGCATACAGTACACACGGATACTTTTGTTCGATAAAGAGATGTAAAAAAAAAAGTGAATAATAATTTGCTTTATCATTACTAACTATATACTTATTATGTACCCACCTGGAACTCTACCTGATCACTATCATTTTGTAGTCACAGGTTTATTTTTTATCACGAATTTCATCACAAATATTACCTTACATCCTTAATATTAAAACCCTACGCTCTTACATCCATCATACGTCAGTCTCACACTTCCACCAATGTTTCTGCTTTTTTTCTACTTCTAATACTTGCCATGATAGCACTCTTCGAACACTGTTCATTTAGATTCAGTCACCACTCATTTAGATTAAACCCAATTGCTTAGGTGTTTAGTTACTCGGACAAAACCAACTTCTTGGCAAGATGAGATTTAGGAACCCTTCCGTATACGCCGGACAATTGAGTCTGGCATAATATTCCATAGCATACAAACTCATCAATAGTCCGTTACCCACTATCAGAGACATCCAAATAAATGTGTTCCCGGTTGTTCTACCCAATATTTGTAGGGTGAATCCAATGCCAAGGAAAAAGACGAGTAGCACAGGGTAGAAGAAACCGAAGGCGAATGCGAGGATGTACTCATGAAAGATTGCGGAAATAGTGAAGACCGCGGAAGTGGAGAGGAACTTGTTCCGTGGTGTTAGGATCTCATACATGTCCTTGTAAATGTAAGTATGAAGCCAATCGTGCACCACCACATTCCACGTTCTATAATATCTACTGTACGTGCTGGAAGTCCACCAATCCTGTAAAAGAAAACGAATGACAATAGATTCCCAGTTGACGTATCATCGAGATTCAATGAATTCAGAAAAACTTTTCACTCGTATACGCATTGATAATTCCGTGTACCGATGTGGGAAAAGAACCAGTCGAAGTGCAACCGGCGTTCATCTGATGAAATCCCATGACGCGCAATACTTCGAATGATTCATTACGCGGAACGTCGGAATTGGCTTTATCGTCGCTAGGACTTCGTCGATTTTGTAATCAACTTGGGAAACATGTGACGAATAATGAAATGTCTTACCTTGTAATATAGGCGATCGGCGAAACGCAGGAGTTCGCCTGTCGCGTTGAGCCAGGCGTGTAGGAGACAATAAAATCCGCAGAGAAAGAAGAGAATACCGCAAACCATCGACATGAAGACATTCAAGATCAAAGATCTTCTATCATGATCCGGTGTGCCATAAATATTGTATGCTGGGAAGACAAATCGTTCGAACATGAACGCTGAGAAGAAAATAGTCATCATCACTTCAGCCAAATAACAAAACGCTTTCATCCAACGAATCTTCTTCGTTCTAGGATAACTATCACGGTAAACAAGAGTCGGAGCAAACATGAAATATATGTAATGCGAGAACCCAACAATCTTCGGCGCGGGTATGTCTGAGTGAGGCTTGTACGACAGGAACTTCGACGCATTACTTCTTACGAATGCGTGCACCTTCATTATTATTCGAACCTGTATTAAAACACAATGTTGCAATCAACCAATCAATTCTGCTTTTTAACATATGTACAATGCCGAATGTACCTGTTCCATAAGTACTATGAGAGTGGATGCCACTGGCAGAGAGTGTTTCACTACTTCCTTCGTTGATAGCACACAGAATAGAATCTCATAAATTATGAGAATCGACAGCCAACCGTAATCCCAGATCTTGCGAATGGTAGCTGAAAAATATTATAGTGTTATTTTATATTTTAGCATAACTGTGTTTCTTTATATTGAATAAGACAAGACTTACAATTCGGTTGAAACTCGTTTCGTTGATAAACCCAGGCACAAAAGGCTATGTAAACTCCTACGACCGAGGTTTTCATATACAGCCATGTAAAAAGAACAATTGGGAATTTACCAAACACTAAGGCGATTGTTTTTATACCAATCGATGGCCTGGAAATGATAATTAGTCTTAATAATACAATCTTTATATTCGTTCTTTTAAATATTCTTTTGTTACAGAAATCATTCTTACACTTGTTTCCTTAGAAGATCTTCGACAATAGTATGTGTAAATAGTAGTCCAAGTATGACTATAAAAATATTATAAATCGTACGAATATGTGGGATCTCGAAGAGATCCGTGAGCATGGAATTCCTCTCTTGAAACTGTTTGCTGGGTAACAATTCTTCCGACGAAGTTTTCCTGTTAATTAAAAGGATCATAAATAAGATCGAATAATTCTCGATTCTAGGTCAGAAAATCTTGACTTTTTGATGTCCTCGATAAATGATAGTGAAACAAGTTTAGCTGGCATGTTTGCATGATTGCTTACACTTTATCGCGATACTTGTCGGAGTTCATGAGATCGGTGGTCTTCCCTGGTTTCGCTGTCTCCACTTTTTCGATGATTTCCGATACCATATCGTCGATCCGTTCGGTCACTTGATCCAAAACATCCTTTCGCATTTCCTAAAAGAAAGAAATCGTGGTGAATGTTGTTAATAAAATTCTTTTGGCTAAAAGAAATGCGCCTAATCATCGTGCAATGCGACGTCGTTTGTTTTCAGATATCTTTATCATCGAGTGGTTTAATCGAACGATCGACCACTTCGACCAGTTAATAATTTTCCTTTATTAAACGCATTGTTTATCAACCACGAATAACACTCGTGCTCGCACGTGTAAATCGGCTTATGCAATTGTTTATTAAAGAAATTGTGCAAGTTATTGGCAACGATATTGTGCAACGAATAAATTATCTAAATCCCATTGTTGAAATCGATCTAGATTCGTGGGTCCATCGACAATCGTACCTGCATTCGTTCCCGCAATCCGTTGGTAATGAGCTCGCGCAAGTTCCGCTCTGGCATTTCCGGCTCCCGCATTCCTATAAAGAAATTCAAGAGAGATTAATTAAAGAATTGAATGATTATGATTTAATAATAGAACAACAACACGCTGGAAGGTTTTCTTGTTGGTAAACAACTTGGCACATTCGATGATACTTTGTACTGACTATCAATATCAGTTAATTATCAATTTCAAAGACTCACCGGCATTATTCACACCATTAGCCAGACATCCGTTGGGAATATTACCATTGGCAACAGGCCGACGATTAACTTGATTAACTACTTCCATTATTCATAGATTTTTAAACACTGATCCACATTTTTCTCACAACATCTACACCTTCCACTTTTAATGACGAGTCTACGAAAAGACTCCCATTCGACTTTAATTAACAAATTGATCCTTCAATGGAATCCTCGCAGGATTAAAATTCGATGAAGCAAGATTTGTCTCGAGTCGAATAAGGACGACTACGAAAGGCTGTTTACTCGTCGAAGCTCAGAGAGGAACTGATGCGGTTCGAGTTTGTCGAGGGCATCGCATGGCAATGTGCTAGCGTAGCACTCGTCGCTAAGTAGCCAAGCAATCATTTTGACTACAGCTAATCGTCATCGTTATCGAATGCTACCATTATCCTTTTCGAAACATCCAACTAAACACGAAAACTATAGTTAATTGCGTAAGCATTTCGCAATCGGTGTTTTTCAATTCAGTATTACTAACACTTACTGCTCCTCCCAACTTCTAAGCCTAAGGCTTTCTTAGTCAACCTTTGATCGCTGCCCTCTTAAGTGCGCGTGCACTTGATTCTCTCGTACTGTTCCGATTAGATTATCTGTCTTAGATCGGATCGATTGATCCTTCCAATCTTCTATCGCGCTTCTCTGCTTCTCTGATACCCGAAATTCTTATTTATAGTAAAACTTTCTTTTTCTCTTCGTGAGTGCACGTGTCCTTGTCCAGTGCACTCGCAAGACCCACGTGTCCCTCTTGCTCGACGAGTGATGACGTATTCTATCTATCTTCTCTGTGTGGGTGAGTGTGTTGTGGTTTTTTTTTTATCTCACAGAGGAAAAGAAGGGATTCGAATTATAGAAGACCAAAACAATACAGTGTTACTATAAGTGAGTATGTATTTGTTTATGACTATCGATAAACTGATATATGTATATATATATTCATTTGGAGGAAATTAATCATGCAGAACAATGGGACAATATGCCAGGGTAGATTAATTGGCGCAAAGGTTGAATGGAATATTGCAGAATCATTCGACCCTTGCCAATTGTATATTGGAACGCCACGCACATCGTTCTCCTATCGTAAGACTTTTGTACTTCTATTCCAGAAATAGTCGAACGAGTGCAAATGCTGTGATAACGCGGGAACAATACGTACCACAGTTCTCGGAATGATCTGCTTTTAAATATTAATGACGATTATCATTGGACAAAGCAGCGAGGCTCTTCTTTTACACAATTTTCTTAGTGATCGCTTTGGGAAAAATATGATCGATCGATCGATCGATCAGCTTGCTTTTGAAAAAGTATGCAACATATAGTACAAGCGAATCGTTGGTTTATCACTCGAGAAGATGCCATTTGAACTGTAAATAAATGAAAATGTTGTAATACAATGATAACGAGTTACGTGTAAGTCAAGGTTACAAGAATATTTTGGAATTGGGAATCAGCTGTTTCGGTTATCGTTTATTAAATAATTCATTATGCACTCTTACAAGAAATTATACAATATCTATCAAACTGCCGTTTCTTATAAAACGTATAATATAAAAAGCAAGGAGAAGTAATCAATTATAAAAATAACATAAAAATAAAAAACGACCACTGCATTCTTCGACTTCGCTCGAAATGACTTTGCCAATCTCAGAAGGCAACGAACTATCAAAGAGCGCGGCTGGTAACACTTTCTGCTCTGATATATCCTTCCCATATCGATATTCCCCGCCATCTATTGGCTGAGACATTAAAGCTAATTAAACTCTAGTAAATTACAGCGGAGACTTCAACGCCGGTGCATTTTCTCTCCGTCTCTTCGCAATCAACCGGAAGAACCGGCGACTTTCGCTCTCCGATTCATCTCGACTCATCGCAATCCCATTATCTCCGAGCGATTGTATCATCGCATCAACCCGGATAATCGAAACTCGATCTCCGGATCTGGATGATGACCTCGACGGAGAAGGAAGAGGTTGCGGAGGGGAAGAGTGGTGGTTATACTCTCGAGAGTGAGAGGATCCTTCGGATCCTTGGAAACGGGGCAAATGATCTCGTAAAAAAAGACAATGCTGATTTGATTCAATGCTACTATACTTTAACAATGAAGATTATTTATTATGTTATTATAGAATAAGATGTAATCCAAGTACTTTAATACGTGGATAATTCATTTATATTATATTCTCGTAGAATAATAAGTAATATAAGTACTTATATATATTAATAATTAAATTGGAATATATAAATCTCTCATTTATGATTTACTGTTCATATGTATTTTTATGAAAGTGTATAATATAAAACCAACTGTCGATAATTAATAACCATGCAATTTTCATGTTTAATAAATTAATAAAGTGCAATAGTACCATGTTGCGATACGATGATAACGTGTAGTCAGTACAATGGGTTAATCAGTGGATGATCGATATCAACGGACAGTGGCAAAAATCCGATAACACTAGTATCTCGCTTGCAAGGAAGATTAGTGCAGAGGTATTCGATTCCAAGGCTGACGATAGCGTAGGACTTAGGTCATTCCACAGTGTTACCGTCAGTTACCAGTGATTTCTATAGACTGTCATTTAGTTGAGTCAGTTAATGAGAGAGTTTCTAATTGATTAAGAATAAGCGTAGAAGGTCATCGAGAACTTCAGTGTGCCGTCAGTGTTTTAAGGACTTTAAAGAATCCTGAATTTGAATGGAATTCTTGAAATAATCTCAGAAAATTTAATCTTTCAAAAGGAAGGGTGTGTTAGAAAAGAAGAAGAAGAAGAAGAAGAAGGTTGGATGTTTCGAAGGTGTTTTTAAGAAGCGAGTTGAAATTTCGGAGTGTGACAAGAGAAGCGAAAGGAAGCAAGAGCCGGTGAGACTCGTTCTCTCGACACTGGCTCTTCGTGAAAGTAACATCAACAGGAACAGTGGTGTGTACGGTGGTGAGAGGAGGGGATCCTGAATCGTTTCTGGTACCTAAGGTAGATCTCACTAAGCCAGTCGCCTGCTCGACGCTCACCTAACACGGCTTTCACCTCGGCCGATTCGCTTCGAAGGTGCCTCAACGATCGCCTCGAGCAAAGTCTCTCGACTTCTTCGTCTCTCTTTCCAAGTGATCGACTCAAACACACATATATATACACATATATATATACAGAATAGTGGAAGCATATGTTCGCGAAGAAACAAGGATTTTCGGGGATCGTTCCATGCGAACGGTGACTCCAATCATCCCGTCGGGATGATCGAACCCTGGTGACTCGTTTTGTGCCTCTCAAGCTTCCTCGCCAACAATATACTCTCTTCTCTTCTCGAGAAGCCACTGTCCCGGATTTCCGTCGACTTCGTACCACAGATTTCTCCAACTGCTAGGAATTAATCCGCGCCATCGAGAATTGAAACTTTTCGGTTTCCACACTAGGAGAAACAGGATTTATTATAACAGGTATGTTAAAACTTGAAATCAAAAGAGTCAAGGATTTTTCGACTCGAATAACAAGGCGCAACTGAATTCCATCCTCGTTTGAGTTAGGAATTCCATACACTTGTTGAAAGAGACTTCAATGCTGGATGTTGACAGGGTTGCATATGGAAGATTCTTGAATGTTTTAATACTCTTATATCTGACCTCTTAAATTATTATCATTTTTTCGAACTTCCAATCTATCTTAATAATTCGAACTATTTTATCCAAAATTATTCTATTTCCTAATCAATACCTTCTTTAAAAATTCTCATCATCACTCGATTCCTATAAATTCCTATGACCATTAAAAAAATCAGACAAATCTTTCTCTAACAAGAGGAATGTGATTTCTGTGTCAAGCTTCATTGATAATCCGAAAGGGAGTGGGGTGGACTCGGTAACGGTATTGCAAAAGCATAGAAGGCGAGGGCGTCAGTTGGAAATCGGATATTTCTTGGACTACGTAACAACGAGGATTAGAAGAGAACACTATTTACTTTCATTACTGCTAATCAACTCAGCTAACGAATCATCACTTTCCTTCATTGCGCAATCTCTCACAATGATTATGACGCCAGTGAAGAAAGGGAAAAGAGTTTGAATGCCGGTTCGAAGGAACGCGTGGGTGCTAAAAATGGAAAGTACCTCGAACGAGTCATGACAAGATGATTATAATGACTCTGTGTGTATGTGTGTGTGTGTGCGTGCATTGCGGTAAGCTGGAAGAGATTAGTGACCTTTAAGAAGAAGGCTTCGGTTTGCTAGTAGATAATACATGTTTCCACCTGTGTCAGTCACGTACATGTAGAAACAGTGTTGGACCGAACAGCTGATGATACGTGTCATCAGATACCGCTAGTCCTTCTTCTAAAGTAGATTCCGTCTACTTTGAGCTCCTTTTTCCCTCTCTAATGCTATTGTTTGTCTCGTAATGATTTGGAACGCCTACTTTGAAACCCACGTGTTTCGTTGTCATTTCTTTTTCTCTGTTGGGATTGTACGATTATTAAATGATCGAGTTGAATTTGATGATTTAAAGAGAGTGTAATATGGAATAGAAAATCGATTTTGTTAGAATAGAATCGATGAAAGTACCTTTAGAGATTCCAATGATTCATCGGAATCTTTGGATTTTTCTTTTGTTTTATACTAACTTCCTGTCGAAGGTATAACTGAGCGATGATCGATTGTTATCAGTGTTATCACTGACGACAAGAATCGGAATGTTATTGCTAATGCAACTTCTTTTCTGGATGAATCCTGATAAATCGACTCGATAATCAGCGGACTTAGTAAATGACTGGTTAGAAAGATAATTGTGATTAGAAAGGAAAAGAATATAGTTCGCTTTGTAGTTTATTACTGGGAATTTAATACTTCTAGGATTGATTACGATTAAATCTACTTCCTCGCATATTCTGTCTCCACTCTTTTGTCATTTATAATTATTCAATTAAATTAAAGTTAAAATCAAACTGAATACAATTAAATTCAATATGGTATTCTGTATTTAATTATTTTATTGTATGTAGAAGTGTGAAACAGTGGAAGGTTGACTGGCAAGCTCCGCTGATTTACAGGGCGGTGTAGTCATTTCTCCGGGATCGCATTGCCCAGTTGAAATCGGAGATTTCCTTCAACAAATACTTGCGATACGCTTCGGGAGACAGGTCGTCGATTAGTGTAACATAATTCGAGGTGTCGCCATGTCCTTGGATCACTCTTAGATCTCACTTCCATCTCGAGTTTCTCGCCAACCATCCACTTTTCTTCTCCCATCACTTTGGAGTGAACTTTGCCTTAGACTGCAATAAAATTCTCCACGAACTTCCTTTTGTCTTTGTGTAATTTTTTTATTGTTCTCTTTTATATTCGCTGATTAATTATTATAATTTGTCTGAAATTAGAAGAATTCTCCAGCACCTTTTCGTTGGTTTACGTGGATTGAGTGATTACATTTTCTATTTTGGCGTTCTTCTAATAATTCAATTAGCCGCTTGCTTAATTCACGTGTCGGCCTCTCAAAGGAACTCGAAAACAAAGGTGGGATAACGAGGAAAGATTAGTTTCTATTCTTTCATTCATCACCGAATCCGGATGCAACGGTATTCGTGGATCTTTAATGACGTATCGAATCTATTGGGAAAGCCGGATGATTCCCTGGGATTCGATTGATAATTCGTCATCATCGAGACTCGGGTGAATCACCTGACGTAGCGTGGGAATGACAGCGATGACTCCAGATACGTTGACCCGCTCCTATGAGGAAAGTAATTGCTTCGAATACCAGTCGGCTTCTTATTAATTCCAAGAAAGGACAAACAATGCTTCCTTTTTCAAGAGGAAAATCAAATCCACAGTGACAAAAAAAGGTTATTCATACATTCAGGATTATTAAAAGAATTATCCTTAATAAAGGAAACTGTTTCCTCCAAGAGAAGATATTTCTATTCAGAAAGTAGAATCTTCTTCTTTAACAAACTTTTCACCAAAAACAATGTACAACTGTCTTTGTTTTCCTCTCCACTATGAATTCTTCGTTCTGGAACCGGTTAATCGTTGCAGAATTCTTCCCGGCGACAGAACTTATTCGCCCCTCCTCGCGGAATTGATCACAGGTTTGAAGTATCCTCCGTAGCAAGGTCATTCCTTTCTCCAGAACCTCGCCTTCCTTCGCGAAACTGTCTCCCTTTTCTTCGTCTACCACTCTTACTGACTCATTTCTGCATCCCGAAAAATCCCTCGGTATAATTGTTCGATCAAGGTGCTTCTCGTAGATCCGGTTCATGCGAATTTCTCTCTGATTCTAATAGCTGTATAATCGTTGTCAGTAATTTCGGAGAGAGAAAGAAATTCGATTGGGTGACATAGTTCTAAGGTCTGACCAGGGAGCTCCACTTCCACTTAGTTGGAAGTGGAGTTGGTCCATGCGAGAGACATTCCAATCGTTGACCCAGCTTTACTGTGGAGCTAGTGAAATAAGGTCGATCGCCTTTCCAACTATTTTTAGTACATGTCTGACTAGGACGGTTCTAGTTTACTCTCGCATTCAATTAAACTTCGTTCCAATTTAAATACATTTTTCAATATACTTATTTATCCACGTCTCATTAAAATTGTCCATTTCTACTACCGCGCGAAATTATACTTCCATCCAATCTGGACACTTTCTTACGTGTACATTCACCAAGCTAGGAGATCGAATTCCAGACGATTGTCACATTGAGAGTGGACCGTTCGATCCGACACCTTGATGTCGACATTAAATCGTAACTGTCGTCGCTCGGCACACGGAAGTGGTACCGTTACGCTCCTTCTGCCGAATAATCCAACGAGCACAGTGTCTTTCTCTCTTGGCTTGGTTCTAAGCGGTGAAGGAAAGTTCAAGTGACTCGGCGTGATCCGAATCGGAGAGTGTCGTGTTGGCTGCCTTCACACACACATTCTATACATACGCATATATAAAAGAAACGCACTCCCACGAATGGTTTTGATCTCTTTTGCTCTCCTTTCCATACGCCAGGATCTTCTAGGATACGTGGGCGAGTATTCGCAAAAGGTATCCTGCAGCAGCAGCAGGACGCGCGCGCTATTTCTTAAGAGAACATTGGTCAAGTAGAATCAGCTAGAAGTGACTCACAAGCCGGACAACGGCCTCGCGGAAAAGTGGTAGCAAGAGTTCGTAGTCGGACCAAGCGAAGGAAGAAGGAAAGGATAACGCAATCTAGCTAGGACCTCTAAAACGACATAGGCCGAGCGCTCTCTCAGCACGTATACCACAGGACACTCCTGACATTTATGCACGCAGCCAGAGTTAACTTACGAGGGAAATAAACTCACAGTCGAATAGAGCCGGTTCGAACACCTTGATAAGCGAAATTGTTCTCTCAAGGGAGTTCTCGTAGTCCGTTGCAGGAATCCTGGCGAGTCTTGCAATGATTTTTCTCATTCTTAAGAGAGCTTGTTGTTGACTAGAACTTTTAACCATTTCGATCCTTTATTCCTGTCAGTGAACAGGACGAATATAAAATGCACGTGTGTTAAGAAGTTAGCAAGAGTTCTCCGTTGGAAATTCATTGGTATAACTTGGCATGTTGCAGCCTATTTTTTTTTTATCGCTCGACTGACATTGAAGTCCTCATTCCTCGATGGTGAGAGGTGTCTCTCTCGCTTCCACTTCGAACGCAATGCGCTCGCGTGTTCCGCACCGAGCGGAAGAAATTTGCTGCCTCCTGCGTGGAAATCTCGGCCGGTTTCTATTTCTAAGAGACCCACACTGAGAGAGAAAGACCCTGCAACGCCCTGTTACAGATTTTACTTCGCGCGGAACATATATATGAAGGAAGTTTTTCATTTCAAAACTTGAAATACATTTTCTACGATCTTGTTAAAATGTAATTTCCTATAAATTCTGATATAATAATTATTCAGAAATAATAGATTTACAATGATTGAAATAATTAATTTCGGGCAATTAGTTGTGAATTTCTCGTCCTGATTTTATCCAGCATTGAATCGAAGGGTGTTCCAAAGGAAGGAACGAACCCGTGACGTGCCACGAGGGCAGCAACCGACACGGCGAGTTGCAGTGGACGTCCTTGCTACGTTATCTTTCACGGTTCGTTCCCTTTCACTTTCAGTGTCCAGGAACACAGCCAGCGCCCGGTACGCAGCCCGGACACCTTTGCGAACAAAGATACTTCTGCCCTCTGATGCTGCCTTTGCCTTGCCGACCTTCTTTAATCGCCAATTTAAACCCATACAAACATTCATCCACTTATAACGCCTGATAAAGTATTGGCATGCTTTTGATATTTGTAGAATATATTTTATTGTAAGAAGAAAATTGTTTTCTGTATGAAATTTATGTTTTTATCTTTTTAATAAGAGTGAAATATTTAAATTAGTACATGGTTGCAGTGGCATTAGAATAATGACTAATTAAAATATAATACTTGGTGATAATTATATATAATGTTATATACAAAGATTCAATTCTTGCAATAACTGATATTACACAAGGTTTTACTATCATCCTGTTATTCTTTCTTCAGAGAAAACATTTCTCCTTTACCAAGACATTTAATCAGGCTTGAATTCGCCCTGGAAGGATCGCGTTTCCCTCCAACATTTGCATACACCGTGGGAGTTCGTTCCGCTCTGCCCTCCGGCTTCTTGATTTTTCCAACAGGACTTCCAGAGTCCTTGTAGTCCTTGGTGTTACAGCCTCCTTTGTCCGGCTCCTGTTCCTTCTCTCGACTGGCTTCAAGGAGACCGAGCCTTCGAAACATCCATGAAACCTGCTGGAACATATGCGATCCTCAAATATTTCGAGATGCATCTTGCATCCTGGAAATGTATATTTATAGGGATTTTTCTATTGGCAGGATGTCGAAGGCTCAGCAACAAAATGGAACGTTACCCGGTGCGGGAGTGATGGGCGGTGCGGATGACTTCTCCGACGGCGAAAGTGTACCTCTCACGCAGGATTATGGCGGAAGGTATGCATCCTTGAACTGTCATTCAATGATTTCACCCTTCCAATTAGAAGAGAATTATGTACTAATAATTAAAATATAGTGATACGAATTTTATTAAAGACAATATTTATTTCTTTAGTAAAAAGAAATCTTGTTTTGTTCAGTGTATATTCTTGTAGAGTAATCAGTGTATTATTTAATTACCTATATTGTAATTTAGAATTTCTTTATATAGTTGTTTATTCATTGAAGCACTGTCACGTAATGCTAGTTTGATAAGAGAATGCTAATGAATTGCCAATACATTTGACTCAATTAAAGTTTCTCTCACGTAATGAAGAACGCTTTCCCAAACTGTCTCCTGCTGTCAAATCGGTGGAAAATATGTGTCATATTGCGAGGGAGGAATTCGACGATCTTCCCTTTCAATCATCATTTATCTTATTCTTGTTGGAGCAGTCAGAGAACCGTCGGCGAAGAGACGAAGGGTTGGGATGTGTTCCGGAATCCACCGCCGAAGATCGATTCCGGTTCGATGGCCAACCAGAAATGCCTCGAGGCCACTGTCCAGGTCACCAAGGTCATCGTCTACCTTCTTGTTTTTGTGATAGTACTTGGCAGCGGTGTCGTCGCCAAAGGAACTATTCTTTTCATGACCTCGCAACTCAGGCAGAATCGAACTATAGTTTGCAATAAAGATTTAGGTAAGAAGTTAAATAAGAAAGTTGGAGAAAAAGTGCTATTTTTCAGTACTATTCAAGCGGTGTATAATTCAAGCTTATTCAAACAAGCATTGAATTCGGGAATAATGAATGAAGATTTAGTTAAACATATATATCCAGGATAAAAGGGGGATAAGAAACTTGATCAGGAAAGACAGAAACCATTCATAGTAGGTTCAATTGAGTTAGCTTGAGCTACCATTGAGTTCTAGGATAATAAATCAAAGGATTCAATGTGCGGTGGAGTTGTAAAGGATTAGATGAAATAGGAAGATTCCAACTATTGCTAGAAAACTTAAATTTCATTTATAATTTGATCTTCACGATTTTCTCTTAGTGGAAGAAACGATTAAAGGATGATTATTCATTCCACGCGATGATTATTAATTGACTGTGATTAGAAACTTGCTAGTAGGCTAATGGCCCACTCTCCAGTTAAAAAGGGAGAGGAGTTCTGACACAGTTCACCGGTGTATCGTAACGCCAAGCTTCACAAAGCCTTACACACTCCTTTTTTTTTCTTCTTTTTTTTTGCCGGTCTGCCGTGCTGGCACGTAGAACGAACTGTTCCATGGTGCAGCCGGGCGAACAGGCAAAGGAGAGAAAGTAGCTCTGCGGGAAACGAGGTTGCACCGATCGACTGGCCACCGTCGGCCTCTCTAGGAAATCCATCTCAGATAGCAAACATTATTATCATAGATTAATCTAGTATATTAATATACAAAGATGTTGAATTTTTATATGGTTTTTCTATGAACTTGAACTTTCGGGTTCGTTTGTAATGTTGCTGCTGATAGGTAGATTTTTCTACAACTTTCATGGATTGTTTATTAATTCTTTGTTTGAGTATAAAAATGAGGAGAAAAGAAAGAATCAGTGACGCAAAGGCCGGAATTCTATCGAAAACACATGAAAAAGACCTCCGGAATAGCTGATCCGGTCTGATTTAGATGAGTTTTTTCTATGTTTTCTAGTCTTCCTGACATTTTCTGGGGCTGAAATTTGGTGGGGAATGTTTTTTTGTATGAAGGAAGAAGTGATGTAAATTCCAAAGCCCTAGCTCAAAATTCATTTTTTCGCAAATTTTTTAAGGTGTACCCCTTCTAAAATTTTCGATTTTTCGAAGGTTCTCGGACTTTGACGAACGCTTGATAAATCCATTGTTTAAGTATCAAAACGAAAAGAAAACATGAAACCAGTGGCCAAAGTGCCGGAATTGTACCGAAAACACATGGAAAACCGATCCTGAATAATTAAGTTTCGTGGTTTTTCCCATGTTTTCCATGCTTCCCGACATTTTCCGGGGCTGAAATTTGGCGGAGAATGTTTTTTTGCATCAAGGAAGAAGTCATATAAATTCCAAAGCCCTAGCTCAAAATTCATTTTTTCGCAAATTTTTTAAGGTGTACCCCTTCTAAAATTTTCGATTTTTCGAAGGTTCTCGGACTTTGCCGAACGCTTGATAAATCCATTGTTTAAGTATCAAAACGAAAAGAAAACATGAAACAAGTGGCCAAAGTGCCGGAATTGTGCCGAAAACACATGGAAAACCGATCCTGAATAATTAAGTTTCGTGGTTTTTCCCATATTTTCAAGTCTTCCCGACATTTTCCGGGGCTGTAATTTGGCGGAGAATGTTTTTTTGCATCAAGGAAGAAGTGATATAAATTCCAAAGCCCCAGCTCAAAATTCATTTTTTCGCAAATTTTTTAAGGTGTACCCCTTCTAAAATTTTCGATTTTTCGAAGGTTCTCGGACTTTGGCGAACGCTTGATAAATCCATTGTTTAAGTATCAAAACGAAAAGAAAACATGAAACAAGTGGCCAAAGTGCCGGAATTGTGCCGAAAACACATGGAAAACCGATCCTGAATAATTAAGTTTCGTGGTTTTTCCCATATTTTCAAGTCTTCCCGACATTTTCCGGGGCTGTAATTTGGCGGAGAATGTTTTTTTGCATCAAGGAAGAAGTGATATAAATTCCAAAGCCCCAGCTCAAAATTCATTTTTTCGCAAATTTTTTAAGGTGTACCCCTTCTAAAATTTTCGATTTTTCGAAGGTTCTCGGACTTTGGCGAACGCTTCATAAATCGATTGTTTGAGTATGAAAACTGATAGGAAACAAAGAATTACTACTCGAAAGGCCGAAATTATACTGAAAACACTTGGAAAAGCCATTCTGATTACGTGTTTCTGGCATTTCCAGGACGGAACAAGCAGTTCGTAGTAACTTTACCGGAGGAAGAACGTATCGCATGGATTTGGTGCATCGTAATTGCATTCGCCGTGCCAGAATTCGGCACTTTGATTCGCAGTATACGAATGTGCGTGTTCAAGTCATGGAAGTGTCCATCACCCTCGCACTTCTTAGTGATCTTCCTCATGGAGACTTTCCATGTGGTTGGATTGGCACTTTTGTTCATTGCTGTGCTACCGGAAATCGACGTTGTGAAGGGTGCGATGCTCACCAATTGTGTTTGCTTCGTGCCCGGACTTCTAGGTAAATTTATCGATGATTTGATTTCGATCATATTTTTTTTTTTTAAGACTTATAATCATTCAAACATTTCTTTTTCCAGAAGAAATGATTTGTTTGATATAAATTTTAGAGAATCCAACAACCTTATAATCTTCTTGCTGCCACTAACAAATTTTATTAATGAGTACTTTATATCTTTTTAAAAAATTCTAACTCAAACTAAATTATTATTTCTCAAAGGTCTCTTATCTCGTAATAAGAACAAGGACGAATCAAAGAGATGTGTAATGGGACTAATCGACATGGCAGCACTCGCCGCCCAAGGAACAAGTTTCTTCCTGTGGCCACTGCTGGACAGTTCCAGGCCATCCCTCTGGCTAATTCCAGCCGCCCTCTTCTTGATTTCCTGCGGCTGGTGGGAGAATTACGTCTCCATGCAAAGTCCAATCGGTATGTAAAACATTCCGATTAATTACTAAATAATATTTCATCACAACTACTAATTTCTCAAAAACATTATTCTCAAAGGTTTATAATAATGATTTTTCTTATGATAAATAAACTATTTAATCGGTGCTTTTTGAAACAGGCTTAGTTCGAGCACTTGGAAGAGTGAAAAAGGAGATGAAATTAACGCGTTACTTCGTCTACGTGTTCGTATCACTTTGGAAAATCGTCTGCTTCTTCATTAGCACTGCGACGATCCTTCACATGAGAGGCATGAATATCGGTCACCTCTTCACTATGTTTAGCAGTGCTTTCGGCGATCATCAAATCACCTACGAAGCGGTTCAGGGTCGGAAACTTGGTGCAATTACAGATCTCGACGATTTCATTCATACTGGCGATACCACCACTGCCAATGCCGATTTCAACACGCCCATTTACGTTCTGCTACTTCAAATTTTCGGCGCTTACTTCGCGTATATCTTCGGTAAGTTGTATTTTAAAATCGTCCAAATATTTGTATCTACAATAATTGATATAAAAAGATAACAGCAATTTTAAACTGCAAATAGAAAAGACATTAATTATAATATATCGAATTTTTAATTATGCAAATATTTGATGTTGCTCTTTTTTTATTTTAGGCAAATTCGCTTGCAAGATTCTCATCCAAGGATTCAGCTACGCTTTCCCAGTCAATCTAACTATTCCCGTATCGATTTCTTTATTGATTACTGCCTGCGGATTGAGGAACGGCGATCCTTGCATCTTCCACGGAACGATTCCCGATTATTTATTCTTCGTGTCACCGCCGGATTATTTATTCTACGACTTCTTCACGAAACAATACGCTTGGGTTTGGTTGCTTTGGCTTCTCTCGCAGACTTGGATCACTCTGCATATTTGGACGCCGAAATGCGAACGTCTCGCTGCAACCGAGAAGCTCTTCGTTGTGCCGATGTACGATTCCTTGTTGATCGATCAATCGATGGGCCTCAATCGAAAGCGGGACGATCAGCCGGAAGTAAAAGTCGAGGTAAATCGGGTGGAAAAATATCTGTCGATCATTGGAGTTCTACTTTCTGTTATTTAAGTCTGTTTTTATTATAGGATTATTAAGAAACTTTCTATTAAGAAATAGTAAAGAGCTTTAAAATGATTGAAAGAATACTCTTTTACATATATTAAATAATAATAAATTCCTCGAGTAGACTAAAATAGAAAATGAATTACAACCTAGTATCGTCTTCATTCTAACATCTGTTATTCACAGGATTTAGCCGAGATCGAGAAGGAGAAAGGGGACGGCGATTACGAAACAATTTACGAACAAACCGACGGTTCGACCACACCCCCGTCCGCGGTGAAGAGCAGCGACCACGTAACCAGGATATACGCCTGTGCCACCATGTGGCACGAGAACAAAGAAGAGATGATGGAATTCTTGAAGAGTATCCTTCGTCTCGACGAGGACCAATGCGCTCGACGCGTCGCTCAGAACTACCTCAAGGTCGTCGACCCCGATTACTATGAATTCGAGAGTGAGTCCCTTCCAATCTCCTCCTTTCTTTTCTTTTTACTTTTATACAAAAGCCAAGCTCTTTTTTTCTAATACATTCGATTATCCCACAGCACATATTTTCTTCGATGACGCGTTCGAGTTAGCGGACCACGACGAGAACGAACAGCAGGTGAATCGATTCGTTAAGCTATTGGTTGGTACACTCGACGAAGCAGCATCCGATGTTCATCAGACAAGAATGCATGTCCGGGCAGCGAAGAAATATCCAACGCCTTACGGTGGACGACTTGTTTGGACACTGCCAGGTAAAACGAAAATGATCGCCCATTTGAAGGATAAAAGCAAGATTCGTCATAGGAAACGATGGAGTCAGGTATGATTTTAAGAAAAAGATCATCTTTTAGAAAAAGACTGTGTTTCTTTAATTCATTATTATTATAGGTCATGTATATGTATTATTTACTGGGACATCGTTTAATGGAACTGCCAATTAGCGTTGATCGAAAGGAAGTTATTGCTGAGAATACTTATTTATTGACTCTCGATGGAGATATTGATTTCCAACCCGCGGCTGTGAAACTCTTGGTTGATTTAATGAAAAAGAATAAGAACTTGGGCGCTGCTTGTGGACGAATTCATCCTGTTGGATCCGGTAATTGATAAATTATTTTCTTGCGATAATATTCATTCGATAATTGGATATTAATTAATTACAGGTCCAATGGTGTGGTATCAAATGTTCGAGTACGCTATTGGTCATTGGTTGCAAAAGGCTACTGAACACATGATCGGATGTGTACTTTGTAGTCCGGGTTGTTTCTCTCTCTTTCGAGGAAAAGCTTTGATGGACGACAATGTGATGAAGAAATACACGACAAGATCGGACGAAGCCAGACATTACGTTCAATACGATCAAGGCGAAGATCGATGGCTTTGTACTTTACTTTTACAACGTGGTTACAGAGTAATTAAAACATTCCTTTTTATTTAGAATGATTTCTGATAATACAAATTAAATGATATAAAAATATTATTAATCAAATGTATTTATAGGTGGAATATTCAGCTGCCAGCGATGCCTACACACACGCACCAGAAGGTTTCAATGAATTTTACAATCAACGTCGTCGATGGGTGCCTTCGACAATCGCGAATATTATGGATTTGCTGATGGATGCGAAACGTACAATCAAGATCAACGATAACATATCTCTACCATATATTTCCTATCAAATCCTATTAATGGGTGGAACTATTCTCGGACCAGGCACAATTTTCCTTATGTTAGTCGGTGCTTTTGTAGCCGCTTTTAAAATTGACAATTGGACTAGTTTCTACTACAACATCATACCAATTCTACTCTTCATGATTATCTGTTTCACTTGCAAAGCGAGCGTTCAAGTAAGTCAATTATTAAAACAAATTGATTTTAATGTCTGCAGAAAGTGTGTCAATGTTTTTTTCGTGCAATTGTTTCGTCAGCTTTAATGTCTCGTGTTCGTCCTGCCTTTCCAGCTTTTATGCGCACAGATTTTATCAACTGCCTACGCTATGATAATGATGGCAGTTATCGTTGGTACAGCTCTTCAACTTGGCGAGGATGGGATTGGTTCGCCATCGGCGATATTTTTAATATCGTTGTCAAGTTCATTCTTCATAGCAGCATGTTTGCATCCTCAAGAGTTTTGGTGCATCGTACCAGGAATCATTTATCTACTTTCGATACCTTCCATGTATCTTCTATTGATTCTTTATTCGATCATTAACCTGAACGTGGTTTCCTGGGGAACCAGAGAGGTCCAAGTGAAGAAGACGAAGAAGGTCCGTCGGAGTTCGATCAACTTTACTCGCACAAGCTTCGCTTTCGCTTTCACGTCTGCTTTGTTGTTGTTGTGGTTTTTTTGGGGAATTTCGCGCTAGGGAATTAATGTAATTAATAATGGTGATGGATTAGGTGTTCATAGCAGGATTAATCAGCATAGTTTACGGGATGGTGATGATCGCGGTGATCGTGAGCGTGGCAATGGGAGTGGTTATCGAGGGTTGGGAAGCACCCTCTTCATTGTTCCTCTTCTTACTATTGGCTCAAATCATCATCACAGGATTGCTACATCCGAGAGAATTGAAATGCCTATTTGCCGGAGTTATTTACTTCATAACAGTGCCTTCGATGTACGTTCTACTAATCATTTATTCCATATGCAATCTGAATGACATCACTTGGGGAACAAGGGAAATGAAGACGAAGCAAACCGCCGCGGTAAAGGACACTTTTCAACTAACGATCATTTAATTAACTCTAGCTTTTGCACTGTAATTATCTTTCAATAGAAATCTAGAACTTTTACGATTAATTACTAGGGGATTGCAATTAAAACTTGTGGTTTATTAGAAGGGAAGGTTTAATATGGAAGTTGGTAGATGGGTTGAGTGGACTAATTAGCCAGATGTAATTAGCGCTGAAGGCTTCGAAATGAATTCTCTTTAACCCGGCTTCTAATTACTACGAGCGCAGGAACTCGAACAAGAGAAGAAAGAGGCCGAGGAAGCGAAACGTAAGGCGAAGCAGAAGTCTCTGCTGGGTTTCCTACAGAATGGAACAGGCTCCAATGATGACGATCAAGGATCCATTGAAATTTCACTAGCAGGCCTCTTTAAATGCATGTTATGCACACATGGCAAACCATCCGACGAGAAGCAACAGTTGGTTGCTATCGCGGAGTCACTCGAGCAACTTGGTAAACGCTTGGAAGTCATTGAGAGGTATGCAATTTAACACTAAATCTATCAAATTCTCAAATAATATCATAATAATGAATTTTATAAATTCATAGTTTTAATTGATATTTTCTTAATTGATTAATGACTTTATCAGGGCGGTTGATCCACACGCACACACCAGTGCCGGAAGAAGACGAGCATCGTCGGTTGGTTCAAGGACTGCCGATCACTTAGGTGCGATTGGCGAAGATCCTGCTGAGAACGCGGAGGGCAACAGTGATACTGAAACTGTAACTAGCCAGAATTCCGAAGGGAATCGGGACGCTGGTAATTTTATGAGCAGACCTTATTGGCTCAGTGATGAAGGATTGAAGAAGGGCGAAGTTGACATTCTCTCCTTGCAAGAGGAACAATTCTGGAAGGACCTTCTCGAGAAGTATCTTTATCCTATTGACGAGGATAAAGCTGAGAAGGTAAGTCGAATGAAATTCATTAAACTGGTACATTTATTATTATAAAATTAATATCGTATTCGACAGTGGTGTCCTTCAAGGTAAAATAATTATTGTTCATTGAAATAAAGCTAGTATTCGCACACCAAGATTTGATAAATTAAAGTGGTTTTGTTTTATGAAAATCCGACGACCATCAGGATAACGTAGAATTGAATATATCAGAGTTAGAGTTTGATTGATTATTAATAAATAATAAGAGATGGTCGTCAATCGATTGGCTCAATTATTAACCGTGATATGCTGCTTACGTCAGGCCCGAATAGCCAGAGATCTAAAGGAGCTTCGCGACCAGAGCGTCTTTGCCTTTTTTATGCTGAATGCCCTGTTCGTCCTGATCGTCTTTCTCCTGCAACTAAACAAAGACCTGTTGCACGTGAAGTGGCCCTTTGGTATCAAGACGAACATCACCTATGACGAGACTTCCCAGGAGGTAAAAAGTCCTCCGTCCATTAAGGGCGCGTGCGTGTCCTGCCATCCTGAAATGTCCTCTCTCGTTATCCTTAAATCCTCACCAGGCAAAAAGGACTGCGTGGCTCGGACGGAGTGTTTTTCTTCTTATTACTTCTAAGCTGGTCTAATCTTTCGTCCTTTTCTCCTTCTCGTTTTTTCTCGTCTACCGTCGACTCGACACGGTACAACGGTCTACAACTACAACGATCAACCGACATAAAAAAAAAAAAAAAAAAATATATAGGCAAGGATCGCTGGTGATTTGGTTGAACTGCGGAACAAGAGCGTCTTCGCCTTTCTTATGTTCAATGCCTTGTTCGTTCTGATCGTATTCTTGCTACAGCTGAACAAAGATCAGCTACACGTGGTTTGGCCATTGGGCGTCAAGACAAACATCACCTACATCGAGGAAACCTCGGAGGTACCTCCGCAAGAAAGGATCATTATCTGTGTCAAGGGAGCACTCACTGCAAATACTGATCCCTCGAGGCACTAACAAACCTTATCTCCTACTCGGCACTTACTCATCTCTTTTTCAATTTTTTCCCTTTATTTTACTTAATTATTCTTACCGGCGAATTCGAACTGTCTCTTTAAGTCAAAATATCGTGTAAAATGTAATAGATTTATCGGATTATTGTACACGATTTTTCTGTTTATATAACTCTTCAATTTGAAATCACAAAATAAGCTTTGAGAATAATGTCTCTCGACAGACACGAAAAGAATGGGAGAAAAAGTCTACACAGTTTTTTCTCTCGATCAACGATGATCGATTACACCACTGATATAGTATAATTCTCGGATGAAAAATCAGACGAAGATAAATCGACGTGATACGTCTTTTTTAAATAGTCAAAGATAATTATTATACAATCTAAATCTAGACGAGATTTTAAAAAGGGATGAGAGCAACATCCCACCGAGTAGGAGATTGGTGCTCCGGTGATAAAGGTGCACTTATCACCCCGCTGGATTGCCAATTGGGGCTCCTCTCTGTGCGCGTGTACATGCTCTCTATCTGTGTGTCAATAACACGGAAGGTCTCATTGACTAATCTTTGCACAGGTACCAACATTCCACACCCGAGCGAATGGAATTCCACTGGGACAGAGGCAACTAGTGACTGGCTAGATACTAGTTCACACAGCTGTATCAAACACAAATAACTATTCCTAATTTCCATATCAAATAGCCCACCAACCCAACCACCACCACCACCACCACCCCAAAAAAAATTAGCCCTGATACTTTTAGTTTGTAACTCAGACATAGTGTAAATGCGATCGAATACGTTTAACTAATTAATGTTTACTGCGTAAAATGAGCTGGTTTTGTTGTTTTTTTTACATAGTGCTCAACCATCTCGTTTTCGTGTTTTTTTTTTCAATCCTCTCCGGTTAATCGAGAGCGGGCTCGTATGTGTGTTGTATAATATTGAAGATTGATGATGTTTGCTTTATTAAAATTTTAATTGCCAATGCTTGAGGAGGGAAGATCGCTTCACGGAGAGGCTTGAAAAGTGTACCATACACTGGATTCATTGGTCTTAACTAGTACGCCCGATATAGAGCCGATAAAAAAAGTATTGGAATTTATTGATTTTGTTAAAAAGATAGTTGTTTGATTTTTAAAAGATTTTATTCTAAAAATACTGGATCTGTCAATACTTTCTTTAGACGGTTTATCTGACTCTGCCAGGGGAAACTCGACGATCCTCTGGCGGCTTCCCACGTGACTCTCTTGCTCGCTCCTTCCACGTGTCCAATTGTGTCTAATTCGTAAATCATGCACCGCTAGACTCCGCCAGGAGAGGAGCACAACTAACCAGTCACCGTTCAAGTAACTAGGCGGTGACTGCTTTCTAAAGTGTACTCATATGCATATTATAAATGTGTCGCACTTTCGGCAAGTGTTATCATTCTGCCGCCAGGGGATCATTGTATTATTATAACAATGTTAAAATGAGAAAAAGAATTGTGGTCCTTGGTGTCAGAATGGTACTGTTAATACTATTGTCGATGGACGACAGAATGATCTTGTTGATGAATTTGAAATCATTAATTTTGATTATGATATTTGTCGAAAAAGTTGTAGAAGATTTTACACTTTCGTCCATTGAATTATTAGTTGTAGAAACCCATAGAGGAATTCAAATTGGATTGTATTTAATAATTTAGTACTCCAATGATTCCTCTAGTTCTTTTTTTTTTCGTTTCACTTTCAGTGTCTGATGAAATGATCTTTTTCTAGGTACACGTAACCAAAGAGTACCTTCAATTGGAACCGATCGGTTTGGTATTCGTATTCTTCTTCGCCCTGATTTTGGTCATTCAATTCACGGCTATGTTGTTCCATCGATTCGGAACCCTGGCGCATATCCTGGCTAGCACTACTCTTGACTTTTATTGTTTCAAGAAGGTATTTTTCTCTCTTTCATCAACTTTGTCGTTTCTAGTTTATAAATCATTTAAAATATAATAATAATTTTCAGGCGAAAGATCTATCGGAAGAGGCTTTGCTGTCGAAGCACGCGGTTGAAATCGTACGAGATCTTCAAAGACTCGACGGAATGGAAGGTGATTACGAAGAGGGTAGCGGAAGTGGTCCAGGAAGGAGGAAGACGATCAGGAACCTCGAGAAGAGTAGAAGAAAGACCCAAGCAATCAACACTCTCGACGTAGCATTTAGGCAGAGATTCTTCAGCATGTCCGAGAATGCAGGTATGTCCTTTGAATATTTAATCAATATTTTTTATTATGCTCCTTCATCATCGAATATTATTATTAATCAGGATCCTCTTTTTTTAATGACACGAGTAAATCATACAAATATAATAAGATTAAATGAAAATTCAGTATACCACTAAACCTCTCACTTTTCACGCTGATACTTCAAACAGTATATCATCATTAAACTATCATCCGCGCCTGTAGGACTGCCAAGAAACATGTCTACGAGGCGTTCAGCAAAGGCTTTCAAGGCGTTCGAAGGCAGAAGGAACAGCATAATGGCCATGAGACGGAAGTCCCAGATGCAGACTTTAGGAGCAAACAACATATACGGAGTAGCCGGGAATCCCTTGGGAATTCAAGGACGACCCTCCAGGAGTAGTCAGATCTCAGTGAAGGATGTGTTCGAGGGTCACGGGGCTCACGCGAATTCAGGTTACGAGCCTGACGTGAGTCCTGGAAATAGTGTGAGGCTCCAAAACCTCGGTCAGGTCACTTGGAGGGAAGCTTGACATTCCGCTATGTCCAAAGTATGAATTCTTAATATTAATAATAATGTTCTCTTCATTATTTCTTGTAGTATATTATTAAATTCGTATTATTCAAAGTAATCTAAAATATTTCAGATATATTTCACATATTAATCAAGGACCTCTTCTGTTTTTTTATTCAGACAAAAGTCAATGACACTCCCCGTCGGGAATCACTCACGGATCAGGAGTGGACGCGCCATTCCGCCCTGAATACACGCCTGTCCCGACGAGGTCAGTGATCGAAGTATACAGGACACCAAGGACGACAAGATAAGACTGCCACTCGGTTCACAGTGGATCTTTCCACTTTTGGACGTACTAGTTGGAAAGAAAAGCGGCTAGAAAAATACTGTAATATGCCCGGTGAATCGGTGCGTTACCCACTTGATGACCTTAATTCTTAGTGATTTAGAATAATTCTTCCCCCTCCCCCCCGCCCGGTGGATCTTAATTTAATAAGAGCCGGCGACTTAATGCAATGACGCAGGAAAAGCGTAAGATTCTTCGTAATCATTAGCGAGTGTTTTACGACGAACGTGATGATGATTGATTCGATGATTTCTTGCTCCCACGAAGGAGCCACATTTTTGTACATATCGTGCGTACTTGTATGTTTGAGAGAGTGAGAGAGTGAGAGAGAAAGAGGAGAGCAATGACGTTTGTTAGAGTTGGAGTGAATCTAATTGACGATGACGGTACGTGTCAATGCGAGAGAAAGAGAGAAAGAGAGGAATAAAAACGTGAAAGCATCCGGCTAGTCTGTCATCATTGTACACCTGTCATCCCCCACATTCCAATAACAGACTCGCATTGGAATTATTTTGTCCAGTTATTGAAGGACACTTTTTTTTTTTATTTCTTCGTTGGACGAAGAGCCTCTGTCATGAGGATCACATAGGCTGTCATCATATAATCGCTTATCGTTCGCTTCACTGTCCAATCCTGGTAGAATCCTTCGACTGGCAATGCCCAGGAAGTCAATAGATAAGGATAAGTCGCTACCAGACCGTAATTGTTACACGTGTGATACCTAATTGGATGATAGGAAATTAATATCCTGTGGCAATGATGTCGAAAGAAGGACTCACGAAAAGTATCCACTAAGAAGGGACCAGTATAAAGAATCGTTCAGATATTCAGGATCGTCCTGGAATAAATGAAAAATCGAAATCTTAATATTGATACTTTAATTTCGATTTTTTGTTTTTATTACTAATTGAATTCCCACCTGTGATTCGGAGTGAAGAAAATTCTTTAATTTGTATACACTGACACAGGACATTCCAGAGATGATTCCAAAACCGACGATACAATGATCGTGATGACAAAAGAGGGAATAAATAATACTCGCCATACTGAATCCAGCAAGGATCTGATCGAATATATTTAATCTTAATTTATCCTTCTTCTCCTCGATTTCAATTAATACAGGATCGAAAGCTATCAAAGTAACAAAATCGCGAATCACATCTGATAGATTGCTATGATAAAAATCAATTAAATATATTTACTGATTTACTATATCGTTTGATAAAGATTTTATAAATCAGGACGATCAAGGATCGTGTCCCAATAGCGGCGAATCCTAGACAGGCGATAGTTAAACTTGGCAGGACTTTTTTATACTCCTCGAAGGATTGCTTGACGAGAGTATAAATAGACGTGCCACATGCCAGTAACAAGCAGGAACAGGATAGTATCGATTCCAGGATCATATTTCCATTTCATATCGCTTTCAACAATTCCAACTTTTACAAGCTTTCCAACCCAGTCGAGTGTCAATCACAGGAAACTACATTCCACTGCATTGAAGTTGCTTTCGATCCTGACGAGTGTCCTTGAAAATCGATGGGTAAACATTGCGTCCTTCATTTCGCAGAGGGAATCTAGAATTTTATTGAAAATAGTCGTATCTCCAACATCGATTAACGAAATTCGATAGTCGAGTGGATCTGCCAAACCCACAGGTGTGTATTTTTTGTTGGTGCCGCAATTTGTATTAACTTTTATCCACATTTCACTATCTACAATCGAAGTATAATGATTGGCAATTGCGAGAATGATAAGCGTACAATGACGACTGTAATGAACTGGATGACGTTCACAATTCGAGTGATATGACGCGATGCAAGATACATTTCCCGTCTGGCTGCTCGCAATCGCCGCCACAATGACGATGATGATTTGCGGCAGCGTGGAAACCGCAGAGCAGCGAATGTCATTCGATCGCTCTTCTATTTGTGAGTAGAAACACTCTCCTCACTGATCATTATCTAATTGTTCTAATGAGAGGTTAATTTATCTGATGATTAGGTCCGCTCGATATCGGACGAACTTCACCGGATTCGTGTCGATGTTGCGATAGGAATGATCGAGAATCTCCTAGGAATAATAGTACACGAATGAATCCGGAAGTATTGGAATCATTTAATGTAGTTCGTAGTATTAGTAATTCTGAGTCAGTAGAACAATCAATGAAGCTTCAAGAAAGTCATTCACAAGATAAGATTTATTATCGAAGACTGGCTAGGAATTTGAAATCAGTCACTCCTATTTTTGACAGTGATCCTTTAAATAGAGCATTGTCAAGACATTATCGTCTACCTCCGAATGATCCTAATGATCGAGTCATACCAAATGATTCCCCAAGAAAAACTGGTAGTTGGAATAATAATATTTTCTTGCCTCGTTTATTATCGACAGTAAAAAATTCGTACGAGTTTATGAATGATTATTATTGTAATGGAGGATATAAATGTCCTGCGACAAGGTCGTTCTTGAGAAAATATTTTGACAGGAGAAAAAGACGTATATCGTCAAGAAATAAGCGTGACATAGAAGATCAAAGTGTTGCCGAATTATCAAAAGAGAATAATATGTCGGAAGAAGAAGGATTGGCTTATTTAGAAGCACTTAGATTATTAAACATGAGTCACGTGCCACAAGTAACACCTGTCCAACCTGAAACAAGCACTCTTGAATCATTCACTATGGAAATTACTGAATTCAGTCATTATTACAGTTTAACAGAATCATCTACAATGTCATTTGATTATTTATTAAGTACCACTGAGCCATCTGTATTAAAATCTCCCCTGATTGAAATCACTACTGAACTATCGACTATCGATTGGCAAGCAATGGCGAGTGAAGTTGTTAATTTAAAAACAGAAGTAAGCACAACTGAAGAATACAGTGAAATAGAGTATTACGAAGATAAGAATGATGATAATTATGAAGATGATTATGAAGAGATAACAGATTCGGCTCATACTTGGTACGATTATTCAGAAACACAAGAGTCTACTTTAAGAAGAAGTAGATTAACGGAATTCCCGATGAGTTCCACGGGAATTAAGGTTCCAAGACTTACAACGAAGTCTTCGGCGCAAGAAACTTCGTTAGCTACATTATCGAATGAATCGATTACAAGGGCTGAGAAGTTTGGAACGCAAGTAACACCTGGAAGATCGAGTAACACCTCGTTTGAAGTTGCCAGCACCCTTCGATATTCAAGCTCGTTTAGAAGTAACGAGACTTTAATGAAGAGCACGCAAACTTCATTGATGCCTGTTAATACGAGTCTTTTATCGAACGTTACACTTAGTACGAATGAAAGTAATACTAGCAGGGTGAAAACTTCGAAGGAAGGTCTTCCTAGCACGAAGGAAACTGTTCAGGAAGATGTAAAAAAAGATGGAAGTTCGAGTAGAGTTTTTCATTCGACCTCATCGGAGAAACCCAGTTTGCCAACTGCGGAATCTTCGGAGGAGCAGCTTGAAACTAGTACAAGTCGATCTGCATCAACTTTCATTGCAGAAAGTACTGTCATATCTTTTGAAACAAGTTTATCTGGGAGTTCTTTAGTGACGAATGTTCAGAATACGATGGAATTGTTTGGGTCTTCGGAGCGATCGCCTGGGACACTTGTCAGCGAGTTGTTCGATGTTACAAGTTTGTCTAGTATGTCCGAAACAGTGGGAACTTTGAGTTCCACGAGTGCTTGGACCGCGGAAGCCACGGAAAGTTCAAGATCGACAGAAGAAAGTGTCTTGTACAGTTCGAGTAGTTCGGAGGGACACGAAATTTCAATATTGTCAAGTATTACTCAGTTAAGAATAACTGAAACTGAAGCTAGTACTACTGAAAAATTAACAACTAGGACCGAAACAACTATAACAACGACAGAAAGTTCAACTTTAACTGAAGTTCCAACGACAAAGGAGGAAACTTCCACAATACCAATTATTACTGAGTCCGAAATTACTGAAACTGAATCTAGTACTACTGAAAAATTAACAACAACGACAGAAAGTTCAAGTTCAACTGAAGTTCCAACGACAAAGGAGGAAACTTCCACAATACCAATTATTACTGAGTCCGAAATTACTGAAACTGAAGCTAGTACTACTGAAAAATTAACAACAACGACAGAAAGTTCAACTTCAACTGAAGTTCCACCGACAAAGGAGGAAACTTCCACAATACCAATTATTACTGAGTCCGAAATTACTGAAACTGAATCTAGTACTACTGAAAAATTAACAACAACGACAGAAAGTTCAACTTCAACTGAAGTTCCACCGACAAAGGAAGAAACTTCCACAATACCAATTATTACTGAGTCCGAAATTACTGAAACTGAAGCTAGTACTACTGAAAAATTAACAACAACGACAGAAAGTTCAAGTTCAACTGAAGTTCCAACGACAAAGGAAGAAACTTCCACAATACCAATTATTACTCAGCCAAGTATTACTGAAACTGAATCTAGTACTACTGAAAAATTAACAACAACGACAGAAAGTTCAAGTTCAACTGAAGTTCCAACGACAAAGGAGGAAACTTCGACAATATCAATTATTACTCAGCCAAGTATTATTGAAACTGAATCTAGTACTACTGAAAAATTAACAACAACGACAGAAAGTTCAACTTCAACTGAAGTTCCACCGACAAAGGAGGAAACTTCGACAATATCAATTATTACTCAGCCAACAATGACTGAAACTGAAGCTAGTACTACTGAAAAATTAACAACAACGACAGAAAGTTCAAGTTCAACTGAAGTTCCAACGACAAAGGAGGAAACTTCGACAATATCAATTATTACTCAGCCAAGTATTACTGAAACTGAACCTAGTACCACTGAAAAATTAACAACAAGAAGAGAAACAACTACAACAACGACAGAAAGTTCAACTTCAACTGAAGTTCCAACGACAAAGGAGGAAACTTCCACAATATCAATTATTACCGAATCAGAAATTATAAAAATGAAACCCAATACTACTGTGTTGGAAAGTAGTACTAGTTTAATGACAGAAACAAGTTTTAGTACTACATTCAGCAGTGTACAAGAACAATCTACAACTCTTTCCATCACAGAACCAATGGAAACTAGTACCGAAAGTACTCTGATACAATCAACTATTAGTGCAGCCACTGAAACTACCGAGAGTACTTTAATTGCTTCTACCACTGAAGAAATAACTGAAACAAGTACTGTTGCAAGCTCCAAAAAATCATCAAGTCCATCCACGACAAAAAAAGTATCATCTGAAAGAACAGAGTCAGAAATAACAAGTAAATTATTAATAGTTTCGACAGAACCCACGTGGAGTTTGTCCGAGGAATCATCAAGCCATGTAACTAGCGAGGAAGAAATGGAAGCTTTCTCTAGCGAGGAAGAAAAGAGGAAAACCGAATCATTGGAATACATGACCGAGAAGAAAGCAAGTACAGCTTCCATTGCTTCTGAAAGCACAGTGTTTCAAAGCCTTTCCTCTCGAATTATTGGATTCGCATCAACTCTCGCATCGAGTGAAGGAATATCGCTCGAATCCACAATGGAAACCGAAGGCACATCGACCGAAATTACAACGACTGCTCTCAAGACGATGCAATCGATGTCTAAGACTGCCAGTGTTCCAACAATCACTTTTAAATCCAGTTCCACTCTCTTACAAACTCCAACAGAGTTGGAAAGAAGTAGTCAGTCAACTGAAGTCATAACTTCGAAGGAAGAATCGACTCTTTCTCGTCGAACTTCAGGAAGCACTGTGTTTGTGTCTGAAACGATCACTGAACGTGCGGAGACTTCAACTTTAGAAGTGACTGAGAGCAGTAGTTATCATGGTACTTCAGTAAGAACTTCAATTATATCTGAAAGTACTGATAGAACAATAACTAAGCCTGAGAGTACTTCAACTATTAAAGAGAGTACTTCGTTTAGAGAAGATACAAGTACTAGTACGAGTTATATCAGTGTAACAGAAGCAACTAGTCAGAGAAGTACGTCTACTGAACTTGATACATCCACAGAGAATGCTAGTTCTTCTGAGAGTACAGTAATTAAGTCTGAGACTATTGAAAGCACCAGTGAGAGCTTAAGTACTTCTACTACAGAGGAAACAACTATTAGTACAACTTCTACTAGTATCACAGAAGTAACTAATAGACAAACTTCAATAGAAACAACCACTCGTGAACTACCGACTATTACAGAAAGTGCAAGTTCCGATTGGGAAATCGATTTATCGATTAGTAATACAATATCCAAAGGTACTGACGAGTTATTATCGTCCACTATTGTGACAGAATCATCATCCACATTTTCAAGGGCCATTTCAATTGAAAAATTGGCAAGCACTCCAACAGAAGTGACAGAAAGTCATTATCAATCGGAATCCAGTAAGATCTTTGAAACAGTATCGACTGTATTTGAAGAGGCTTCGTCAATGGCGAGCTCCTCGACAAGCTCGTCGATTAAAAGCACTTACAGTACTTCCGGAAGTGCTGGAGTCGAGGAGACACCGAGGAAGAGCACCGGAAGTGCACTCAAAGTGTCGAGTACCGAGCAATTGCAATTTACAACTTTTGAAGAGACCATGACCGAAAGCACCAGCGACACCACGAGTAGCTCGATGACCACAGCGATTGCAACGGGTGTGATAATTCCTGAGTTGGAAATTAGTACTAATGCTGTACTAGAAATAAGTAGTACTGAGTTGGGTGTGAGTGTATTGTCTACGGAAATGGAAGAAGTTACTACTTCGATATTAGAAGCCACTACAGTTTATTCTGTGCCTATTAGTTCAATTGAGACGAGTACAAAAATATTTACATTGGAAACTAGTACTAGTACAGAATCAGAAACAAGTAGTACAGGATCAATATCAAGTACAATTACTACTGGAATCGAAGAAGTTACTACTTCGGCACTTGCAAATATTCAGACTTCAATCGAAACAAGTATAAAATTATTTACATTGGAAACTAGTACTAGTACAGAACCAGAAACAAGTAGTACAGGATCAATATCAAGTACAATTACTACTGGAATCGAAGAAGTTACTACTTTCATACCGGAAAGCAGTATAATTTATTCTTCACCTGAAACTTCAATTGAAACGAGTACAAAAATATTTACATTGGAAACTAGTACTAGTACAGAATCAGAAACAAGTAGTACAGAAATAATATCAAGTACAATTACTACTGGAATCGAAGAAATTATTACTTCGACGCCTGCAAATATTCAGACTTCAATGGAAACAAGTATAAAACCATCTACATTGGAAACTAGTACTAGTACAGGATCAATATCGAGTGAGATTACTACTGAAATCGAAGAAGTTACTACTTTCATGCCGGAAAGCAGTATAATTTATTCTTCACCTGAAACTTCAATTGAAACCAGTACAAAAATATTTACATTGGAAACTAGTACTAGTACAGAACCAGAAACAAGTAGTACAGAAATAATATCAAGTACAATTACTACTGGAACCGAAGAAATTATTACTTCGACGCCTGCAAATATTCAGACATCAATGGAAACCAGTATAAAACCATCTACATTGGAAACTAGTACTAGTCTTAAATCAGAAAGAAGTAGTACTAACGTGGAATCGATTGGAACGACTACGCGAATGGGAGAAGTTACTACTGTGACAATAAAGGAAACGAGTCCTCCAGGCATATCCGCTTTAGTTGGAAATAAAAGCACTGCTTCCGCACAGACTGAAACACAATCCATTGCTAGTTCGCTACCCGAACTATTTACTGAATCTCTAACAAGCTCGATCAACAGTTCATCGACCTTGGAGGAGTCCATGACTTCGAGTCTATCAACAACAACATTGGAACTCATAACGAGCACCGGTAGTGGGATTCAATACGAGACAGTATCGACCACGAAAATATCTCCTTTCCTTTCTACAAACACCATTGAATATCTGACAGAAATCAGTGAGAGTTCTTCATTGGAAACTTTGACTGAGACTAGTGAGAAAAGTGAGAGTACTATTGTTCCGGAAACAAGTACAGGATTTTTGTTAAGTTCGGAATATCCATCGATTGAGACAACATTGTCTTCCGTTGGAATTACTGTTCTTACCACTTTTCCTATAACTACAACTGAGACCACTGAAAAAACTGAGACGAGTATATTTCCAGAGACAAGTCACACAACTGAAACAAGTATTTCAAGTACATCTTCAAGTTTTCAAACACCTGAGACATCCGAGACAATACTAACATCGTTAAAGACTACTGAAACAATTATTCCAGTAATTACTAAAAAGGAAACTACAATTGTTACTATAAAACCAACACTCCCAACTGAGACTACAATGTTTGAAAAGTCTAGCGCAACTACATTTCAGTCGAGACGAACATCTCTAAGAAAAATAACAAGTACACAAATGAAAACATCGACTTCCAAGAAAAGCACTGAGGAAATTTACGAGGAAACAGTGACGTATCAGGATTATGCGACAGAGGAATACGAGGAATACGAGGAATATGAAGAAGAACATTCACCATCATGGTACGATTACGGCGAGGAATCGGAAAGCACAACACAAAAATGGAGTAATGAGGAAATTCTAACAAGCTCATCGAAAGTAGAACAAGTTACTCCTGAAAGCACAACAATTATGGCAACGTCAACAAATGCTATGACAAGTATTAAAGAATCTGAAAGTTCATCAAGTGAAATAAGCTCCGAATCGATGAGCACAGAAGTTCCAATAACTTTAAGTGAAACCGAAAGTAGTTCATGGGAAACCCGATCATTATTTCCCACTTTTGGAACGTCCCAAATTATTACAAAAGAAACCACGACAGGATTTTATACTTCCCCTGCATCGGTAGAGATTGAAAGCCCCGAAACAAGTTTTCCAACAAATGACTGGACACTGGAAAGTACGAGTTATCATTCGGGAACACAGTCTACTGAATTTACTATGTCAGAGGAAAGAAATCTGACAGAACTGGAGCAAACAAGTGTTTCTTTCACAACTCCAACTCTTTCTACAAGCACAGAAACTTTATCATCTGAGTTTCTTTCGAACGAAACCGAGATTACCAAAACTTCAATAACAGAAACTCAAAATTTAAGTACTATCATTGAATCCGAATCAACGACGACAGTAAAATTCCAAGATATCGAAATCACATCGAATAAAAGTACTTCTGGCATTGTGTCAACGAAAATAACAATAAAACTAGAAGCAGAAGACTATCTCGATCTCACAGGAACCGTGAAAAATATCACTCAAAGTATCATAGCATCGGAAACACAAGGAACAGTGGATTTCTCTCGTACGATTGCTAACAGTACAGAAACACCTGTTGAAAAAACCACAGCTTTATCGATCGTTATGTCAACAGACTCATCCTTCCAGGCGAGCACAGCTGCCGGCGAGGAAATCTCCAGCAAACTGCAAAGCACTGAAACTGCGATAAACACCAGTTATGTAAACGTCGGTGAAACGCCGGCTGAGCTCAGCTCGCAGGAAATTACGATTCTCGAGAATAATTTAAACTTTACTTCTGCCTTTGAAAATCAGACCAAGTACTTGGAAAATTTCACTATTTCAACCGAGACTCTTGAGAATTTTAGTACTCACCGTGAAGAATATGAGAGTAAAACTATAACGCATTTGGAAAGTAGCACTTCTCCAATTTCTATGAGTGGTACGAGTGAAAAAGGAAGCAGTACTTTCGAAGAATCCTCTGAATCATTCCTGAATGTGGAATATGAGAATGAAACGTCGATGTACTCGACAAGCTCGAGTTGGTATAATGAGAGTTCCATCATTCCGTTTACTGGAACCAGTGAAGAGGAAATCATGTCGATTTATTCGGGGAGTACTAAAAGCGAGGATAGTTTTGGCACTCCTGTTGAATTCTTTAATGTGTCTCAGAGTATTAATGAAGAATTGATATTTTATAATGAAAGTACTACGACTCCATTTGCAATACAAGCTAATTATTCAGGAAGTGCTTCTCCTCCTGATTATATGAATAATATCACAGAAGAATATATTAACGAAACATTACCAACATATTCCGAGACTCCATTTAACATAATAAACGAAAGAACAATAGAAACCCTAATTAATTTGTTAAATGAAACCAAGAACATATCAAACGAATCATCCACACTTACCACAGTAATAACAGAAACTCCTACGATCGAGAACACCACAGAGTTCACAGCAATTCGAAATTCCATTTCAACTGAACTCACTTCAACCATTAAAGAACCATATTCAACGGAATTAACTCCATCAATTACAACGTCCGTGGAAATTTCCAGTACAATTACTCCAATTTCCGGGACATCGAGTTATCCAGGAATCGAAATGGTTTCGACAACTCCCACAGGAGAGATAGCACGTGCAACAAGTGAATCACCGACACTTTCACCGGAAGCATATGTCCCGGAAATCACAGGGATATTGGAAAGCACTTACAAGGGAAAATCATCTGATATCTCTGACATAAATTTGCATTCACAAATGTTCACTGAGACATCGAACTTCGACTTGGAAAGTACTTTGACTGGAGCAACAGTAAGTATCGATGAATTTGGAACACTTGAAACATTGTACGATGAGAATTATAAGGAGGGATCTACGGAATCGTATGATTATTATGAGGAAGATAGTACAGTTAGTACAAAATGGTACGAATATAAAGAGGAGAATGTTACTAGTACAATTGAAAGTAGTTCTGGAAATAGTGAAAGTTATTTAGCCACGTTATCATCGTTAGAAGGATTTAGTAGTGATTTTATAGGAACAAGTACAAGTGTACATGAAGAGAACTTGACAAGTACACAAAGTTCACTTGACAGTATTTATAGTACAGTTAATACTAGTACAATAACTGAGGATAATGAAAGTTACTCAGAAGGTATAGTTTCAACATTATCTTCATTAGAACAATCTACCAGTGAACAGACAACAATTACATCGAATACAACATCAAAAAGCTTCTCATTCACAGAAGACACATCCGAAACATACACAAGTGGTCTCGAAAGTACTAACATTTCGACCACGGCGTCCTTAATATCCGAATCCAGCGAGACCCTTGTATCCACATTCCCATTAAGCGAGACAATCAGTTCTGAGGTCGAGGAAACAACCTTGCCAAGCACGGAAGAAGTTAATGAAACTTCCGGTAATATTCCTCTGGGAACTTCTACTGGCTCATCGTTAAGCACGCAATTCACTGAATCCAGGACACGAAAATTAATTGGTTCATTTAATTTCTCCACCGAAGAGTACACATTGTCTGTTACGTCAAGTTCTGTCGAAAATACTAAACCTTTGTTATTGTATGATACAAAAGAGTCGAGTATTTTGGAAAGAGAGATGACGGAAACGACGAAGGAGTTCGAATTGACTCTGCCGAAGTTTGTCACTAAACCTGTTGAAAGGAGCACTGTGAATTATACCGGAAGTTTGGGAATGTCGGAGATGGAAGAGTCATCGACATCATTGGAGGGCGAAAGTTCCAGTGAGGGAATCCCTGATGCAACAGGTTCGTTCATCGAAGAGGAAGAGCGAAAACGTTTGCAGGAGAAATTGAAGAAACTTGGTGATAAGGAAATTTATATTGTTAAGAAAGAAAAGGAATTAAAGATGGAAGATAATGATTGGGGGGATCGAAAGGAATTTAATAATTATTCTGAAACTAGTACATTTTCTACGACATTGATTTCAATATCGACGATCGATATGGATGATATCCAAGCAATGGAAGAATATTTACATCGAAAAGAAAAAGAATTAAATGACAGGGAAAAGAAATTGATGGAAAGAAAAAAGAAACTTGAACTTGAAAAGAAAGAAGATGAAACAGCAATGACTTCGGAAAGTACACTTGAAATCGAAGAATCAAGTATACCAACAGGAAGTTTAACCACTGAGAATTGTACCGAGGAATCCTCGGGAGCTGATCCTGGTGAAAAGGACGACAGTGAAGGACGAGAAGTCCACACAATGTCAGCTGTTGCAACAACCACATCTGTTACATCCAAAAAAGAAGCTGGTATTACCGTATCTGAAGTATTTACTGCTTCTACGGAATCCACAGGATCCACAGGATCTTCAGGATCTTCAGGAATTACAGGATTTGAACCAACAGGATCAAGCAACATCCCAGAAAAAACAGAAGAATACAAAACTAGTTCAAGAATAACAAATGTACCACAAACAATGCCAGTTACAAGGAAGATGTGTCTGAATGTCCTTGAAAAAATGCCATCAGGAATGAAGAACGAAGGAGTAGTAACAGAAGTAATATGTTTACCGTTCCATCCTCGCATGTCAGATGACAAAGACGAAACTAATACAAAATCGAAATCAGACGATTCCAATAAGAAAACAACAATAATCAGAATAAACAAATTAATCCTGGGCGAGCATGAATGGGAAGAACACACGGATCGAAATAGATGGAAAAAGGAAGATGTTGGAAGTACAAGAAGGACCAGAAGGATTTTGTGGTACTACGATACGAATTCCAGACCTCTTTTATGTGAGAATCTAGTTTCTACCTTGGAACCAGTTGTTGATGACACAGAATACAAGATCATGGAGATCGACGAGGATTCAAGGATGCCCCTTGGAAGCGGAGCTCTAATTGGTCCTAATCGGTTTACTCGGCCGTCGAGTTGGAAGTTCTTCCCTGCCAGGAGCCACAGGACATTCGGTGTCAGGAAACAGAGCTTCTCTCAAGGCGAGAGTATTAATTCCGACAGTGATTCGTCATTCGATAAAGACGATCCTTCAGGCGATGATTCCTCTGAGATGCAACTAAGTCAAAGTGCAATCTCGGATTCACCCTCCGATTACCAAGATAATCCTGTTAAGTCTCCAATCAACGATATCGAGAGGGAGCTTTTCTCATCGACGGTGAAAAGAGTAGCTCGTGAAGATAGCGAAGAGGATACGAGTGAGTTTCAATTTATAATTTATAATATATATTAAAGAATTTAATCTATCCTGTCAGGTATAAATATTTTATAATTTTTCAAAGCAACTTAACTTACTTTAATTCCATCAAATTCGAATGACAGAAAAATCAATACAAAATCTGATGCTAATATTATTTTTAAAATCATACCAACTGTTATCGAAGGAAAGGTTCTCTTTACAGGAAGACAATTCGAAGAGAGTAAAAATGCCAAGACGAGAGTGCCTCCGGGTCCAGAATGGCCAACGGAGGAAGCTAGCACATACCACGTGGGTGGAACTAAAACGTGGATGCTCGAATACCCTGACGATTCCCCAGGGCATCACAGAGACGAAGAGACTGGCACGACTTGTGTCTACGTTGTCGTCGAGGAGGACGAAATATCTGAGGAAAGGCAAAAGTCCACCGTCGAAACGTACGACGTTTACAATCAAGAAAGCCAAGACGACCAATCGGAAGAAGAGTACAATTATCTCCCAGAGTGAATTAGTTCATTTAAAATATACGAATGAATTTAGGATCATTCGATGTGATTTATTCGTAATTGTAAAGTACATGTAAATATGTAAACAGATTTAATAAATTATTTAGACAGAAATAGTCATTGTCAAAAGATTTTAAGTCGATGGAATTCAGGAGTTATTTGATTATAATAATAAGAGCGTTAAAATTACAATATTCCTATCACTCCTACGGGACACTGAATCCTTTTGACCCGTGATGGAAACGGCTTGAATTAATCACACAGTCCAAGAAAGAATTGACTCTGAGCCAGCTGGCGGTACTACGGCATATTTCACAGGAAATCCGAGGTGGTCTCAGACACTTCCCGACTCGATAATACGATTTACTTTATTCCTGATAAGCTCCGAACTTATCATAAAAAAGAAATCGAGAACCATTCCTTAAATACAACTATTATTATAATCCCTACAAAAACAATTAAACATAAAAAATCCCTCAAATTAATCCACATCCTTAAAATAAAAAAGAAAATTCACAAGAATCCGAATCAAAAATAGCCCCGCTCCGCGGTTTTTCTTATCACCCTGCGGTTTTCCGGATTCCCTTTTTTTTTAGTAGGTCGATCTGAAAAGTGCGAGCCAGTCTCGGTCATTCCTTCGTTAGCTCCGAATCGCGTCAGTCCCATCGCTTTTTCCGTCGGGCAGACCAACGAGGAATAAAATAAAAAAAGAAAGATTCGTTAAGCGGAAGGAACGAGAATGCTGGCGTCGAGGAAGCACTTAGCCATCGGCTTTAATCTGCTTGTTCTAGTTCTTCTGGTGAGTATGCCACAAGGAAATTGGCGATTCTCGATGGTCTACGTGTTCGAGTGTGTGTTGGTAGGTCGCCGAGGAAGTCGAAGGTTTCTCCCGAAAATGGTACAATTCGCCACTGTGGAAACAAGCCGAGGAGAAGAATAATGCTGAGAGTAACAAGCCACTCGAACCATCCTGGCAAGTGTCCTTCGAAGGACGAGCGCAAAGGGAGAATATCCAATATCAACCAGGTATAAACGCGGTAATAACGATCGGATCGATTTCGAGTGGATGCGAATCGAAAAGGAGTCAATCGTATTCTTTGGTAGATTCGGCTTCTCGAAATAATGGGCAACTGAAGGAGGCTAAGTTTGTCTTTCCCGATGGTGCCTTCGAAGCACGACTACACCAATCGGTGCCCACTTGTAAGGGGTCAACTTTCTGCGAGGATATCGCCGGATATCCCAATGATCTTGTCAACAAAGTCGTCATGCAGAACAGGAGTCAGAAGAAATACGAGAATGTCGATATTGTGAGTATATTTTATCATCTTTTTATTAAAGATAATATTTCCTATTATATCTCTATGTTAATTAATGCATTTAATGACACATTAAAACATAAAAGATGGATTCGATCTCCCAAAGAATAGACTTGACTGAATCGGAATCCCTGTGTCTCTCTACGGTAAGATCACTTTGCTGAGCTAATATCATTAATCTCCGCTCCGATCTTAACGATCATCGGATTGGCTTTGTTCCCAGGAAAAGATAGTTTACCCGAAATCCGCTGAGAGTATGAACAACGAGTGGTTGTTCATCGTAAATCATCCGAACTACACTCAGGGCATAAGAATCGAGACTTGCGTGTAAGTCAATACAAATCATCAATCATTCCAATTCATTATTCTACAATGTCAATAATTATACAATAATTTTAATTCAGTGATCAAGGCAATTCTTGCAAGATGATCGAGGATGTCGCCGAAGGTTATACAACCAGTTGCGAGCAAAAGTACATTTACCGTCAACTAACAGCGATCACCAACGACGGGACACTCAATCGTGACTTCTTCCGTTTCCCAGCGAGTTGTTGCTGTCACATTCAATTCACCGGCACGCAATCACGCATGCGGCTCTTTGACATTTTCCCGAAGCCGTCATCGGCATAATTCCCCGGGGAAACGAACATATACCGACTAACATTAAAACTACTCTCACAAGAATCCTACAGGAATAGATGAAACCTCTAAAATCTTCACAAAGGAATTCCAATGTATTTTCATGCTGCAATTCTCAATAAATACAGTGCTGACAAATTGTTCTAGTATTTATAAATAATATTAGTTAATAAGAAAGGATGAGCCGAATTAGATAGAATGGTCGTAATTGTTTTGAAAATCGTATTAAATAAGGTTTCGACGGTGTTAATAGCGACCTCCGCGACCTCCACGACCTCCGTTGTAACCGCTTCGACCTCCACGGCCTCCATTGTGACCTCCATGACCTCTGTGGTGACCTCCATGACCTCTATTGTGACCTCCATGACCTCCATTGTGACCTCCACGACCTCCATTGTGTCCTCCATGACCTCCATTGTGTCCTCCATGGCCTCCATTGTGACCACCTCGGCCTCCGTTGTGTCCTCCCCGACCTCCGTTGTGACCTCCCCAACCTCCACCTCCACCGCCACGTCCTATTCTTGGATGTATCTTGTTTCCGTCGTCCTTTGGCTCCGGCTGAGCAGGATTTTTCATGCCCTTCTCATCCTTCGGCTTGCCAACTTCCTTCTTCGTATCGTCGCCCATTGCCAGAGCAATTAGCAGCAATGCGAAGAGAAGCACCGGGAATTTCATGATGATCGATGACTTTCAGAATTCTGACTATTAAATTCTGGACTGTCCGATCCGCTTTTATACCGGTGGCAATGAACAGGGTGCACGATCATGTACTTTATCGCTGATAATGCGGTATATCTTCAAGTGTCTCGGTGTTTGGATGGTAAAATCATAAAGAGCGTTAATCCATTGTTGCATTGAATGATTCACCAAGTCGTTGTTTTAAGGGAAGTAGTAACAATTGCAGAGAATTGTGAAAACGTTGATGGTTTTTCGATGTGGTTACATTTATATGATGGAAGTTTGGGAAATGAAAAGGTTGAGTGTTTCTTTCGTTTTTGGATGTTTTCTGCATTGTCACGCCGCGGATTGTTATTGTCGAAATATTGAGTAATCCGCGAGAACTCGTTTCGAGAAGAGAATTCCGTGGAGCGAAAATTGGTTGTTCGTATTGATAACTTTGAATTGGAATATTTCTTGTTAATATAAAAGGCGAGATTTCGCAACAACCAATTATTTCTTCAAACCAATATTTAATAATTAAATTAATAGAACATTAATTTCCTAGAAAAAGGGTCGAAATAAAGGATTTAAAAAGGCAGATATGAATGCGAGGATGCATAAATATATTTCTTTCAACACACTGTGAATACAGCTCTTGAATAGAGCTTACGTCTATCTAAATAAGGGCGCCCTAATGCCTAAGTCGTCCGGATTCCAAATGGTCCATGGTTTCCATTCCAAGTGGCAGTGGACTTAATGATGACCATGTCCATGATGCCCATGATTGCCATGGTCCCAGTTGCCGTGGCCATGGTCCCAGTTGTCACGGCCATGGTCCCAGTTGTCGCGGCCATGGTCCCAGTTGTCATGGCCATGTCCGTGCCAGTCTCCATGTCCTTTGTCGTGTCCATGTCCACGATCATTCCAATTTCCATGACCACCAATGTTACCAGCCAACGCCATGGCGAACAGAGCGAAAAGAGCGAAGAAGATCTTCATGGTTTCTTTGGATACTTTCAGACTGAGACGACTGATGCCCGAAACCTCAACGGACCATAATTTATACCCCAGCCTCTTATTAACATTATCCCCGATTACAAAGCATCGCGTCAACTTATTTTCCCCTCTTGTTTGTTTGAAGCCGACATGGAACACTTCGCGCGCACTTGTCATACTTTATTGTTGGCCACAACAATGATAACGGCCATTAAAGCCTGGACACGTTCTTTGGCTAATGGGAATTTAAAAATAGAGACTGTTCTAGATGGATTTGAAATAGGACGATGGTAAGATTTGTATGGGAATCGGGGGTGAACGAGATTGTTAATTATTAGAAGAGAAAAGTTATCTCTAATGATATAGGAAATAATGATCGAGAGAAGTAAATTTAGACTGATTCATTTAACGGGAATAGAAAAGCGGAAACCACTACGATTTTATGACAAAATGATCGAGTTTCAGGAACCAGTGTAACCAAGGGAAATAGTATTACAGAATTCGGTGCTTCCTAGCACTAAAAGTTAGATTGCGAAGCATTAGAATGGAATGAAAGTTCGTCCTGTAATGAGATCGAAAAGTTTCCCGAAAGCTCCCAAAGGACAAACTTTCGTTGACCTATCCAACCTGGAAAACAACGGGCTCGCCTGTTCGAGGGCGTGTCACTGAAAAATAAGTCCGAGAGGAAAATTACATAATGCGGCAACGAAAAAGAAGAAAGGTAGGCGGGGTTTAAAAGATACGAGCAAGAGTAAATAGGCGCCGGAATTCTTGGAGAATTGTTTTCTCGCCAATGCAGAAAACAGCTGACACGCCCGCCTGTATCAATAATGTGCGAGCGTATCTCGAATTCCATTGTGACGACGGTGGCGCACGCACCGAACGCTACTGAAAACAATAAGAAATTCGTGCGCGTGAGCGATAAACACGCGTGCCAGATAAAGCACGACGTGTCACGAAAGATGTGCGAGAAGATATAAGGGCGAGATTAACGATGATCGACTTCAGTCCGGCGAGAATCGACTTGCGATCTGTGTAAAGGAGAGACCAGTGCTCTTCCGACAGATTTCTGTTTTGAGTAGACCGCGTGGACAGTGAAAAATAATAGTTAAGGAAGAAAAAAGTGTATGGCAGGCATATATTTGTCATTCGAGAGTTCCATTAGTTTTTCAATTAATCAATAAAATCGTCCTGCTTGAATTTTTAATTTTATAATCGACTATTAAAAATGCCAATGAAGTAAAAACAGTTTTATAGATATTTCCTTTAGAATCTTTTGCAATCAGTCAAAGAACGCCTTTCTTTTTATCTCCTTCTTTCATCAACAACCCAAATAACAAACCACGCGGTTGAATACGTGACGGAGAATAGTTTACTTTATTTCCACGCGTCGATATGTTGATGCTCCAGTATTTTTAGCATCTTTGTTTCTCCTTTTTCGTACTGTTTTTCTCAGGTATCTCTCGCAGTGCCGCGCGAGTGTTTCCGGACGAGAAAAATATTCCAGACTGTCGCAGTAAAGTCTTTACAGAGTTTCCTAGTTGGTGGCATCCCCGAAAGATTGCAGAGAAAAATTTAACCCCCCCAAAAAACATAGTTCAAAGACATTTTTCAGCTGTGCTTGCTTAACTGATGACAGTGTCACCTCTTGCAGACTGTTTTATACTCCTCGATATCCAATTGGCCAAACAAAGCGTGCGATTCAGTAATATGCAAATCATACAGGATATGAAATCATAACTGAATTTGTTATGATTCTGATGTTATTCTATGTAGAATTATCATTTGGTAAATAAAGGATATGAAAATGAGACGACGTTTTGGATGATGAAAGTTTCGATATAGTTTCCTAATGAATTTCATATTTTTATGATATATATGACGAATGAAAATGATTTTCAAAAAATTGTTTTCAATTAATTCAAACGAATTGGAATGAAAGATGTCGTGATTATAAAAGACTGGAAAAGCCATGCTTCAATGGAAGCGAACTTTCCATGCCAATGAACAATAGCAGCTTTTTTCCCGGCAACACGATTCGCAGCATCAGCCTTAAACACTCGAAAAAAGCTGGATGGACAAAGTAAGAGAGAAAAAGAATAGTGCGTGTGGATTTCGCGCACGTACGCTCGCCGCTCTAAATCATTGCCCGAATTCGATGCTTTTCACGCACGCGTCATGCATTTTCCACGAACTTTTTTTCCGTCCAGACTAATTACTGCTTCGATCAGAAAAAACATCTAATATACGATTATTTAATATATTAATATCTTCGAATGTAACATAGATTAATTAATGAAAAGAAATGCTTGGACTTTCGAATCATGCTTCGCAGACAAACACAAGTCGCAGCTGTTCGCAGAGTAACAAGTTAACGTTTTCGCGACACGCGCGCATTATCGAGTCGTCAGAAAAATGGAGCGAGAAAATATAGGAGGGAGAAACTTTGACAGGTATTGACTGCCTATATCCGATATTCTCTGTCCCAACGTTAATATCTGCTCCAGGATTTCCGTTCGCCCGGATGCGAGTGAAGTAACGTCGACAATTTCATGCCAAAAGATCTGCTTATATTTTTGAAATACCAAATTAAGATACAATTTTCAAATCCTATTGATAGTAACAATATATCATTGAATTTATACTATTTCATTAGTATAACATTATATATAAATATTCTATTTATTTATATTGTTTATTTCATTAAATTGGAAACTCTCAGAAGTATGTGGCGATCTTCAGGAATTCTGGGATGCCGGAATGAATTATTTTTTTGTTGCTATCGGTAAACTTCTCCTGAAGGAAGTTACATGATAATTGGAGTTGGTGGAAGATTCGGTGGTCTTGGATCTATCAGAATGTGATCGTCATCATCGCCGTTTCCAGTTGTAAGTTCTTCAATAGATTCTTCGGGTATTTCTTCGTCAAAACATTCTTCAAGTTCATTGAATCCTTCGGAACAAAGATCTTCTTGTATTTCTTGAATTGGTCCAATAATGGGAATCAACTGGGAATCTTTCAATTCTTCCTGGCCAAGGACAATTTGCCATGAGACGAAGAAGGCGACAAAAATAGTCGCAAACTTCATGATTTGAATCTCAACTTTGCAATGTAACTGTCAATACGATTTCATGTGAATCATGCTTGACTCTTGGACACCCTCGCTTTTTATGCTGGCGCCCGGACAATTGTGACAATATCGGAAGTGATTGTTTTGTTTGCACTCCTCGTGTCTTCCGTGATTGATAAAGGCGCCGGTTAGTCTCCTGAGATTCGTAATTGACGAATCTTGCTAGCTGAGTATGCCTGATTTATTTGATTTTTTTAGTTTTTTATGTCTTCCTGATTGTTTCGGGGGCTGTAATTTGGTGGGGAATGTTTTTTTGCATCAAGGAAGAAGTGGTATAAATTCCAAAGCCCCAGCTCAAAATTCATTTTTTCGCAAATTTTTTAAGGTGTACCCCTTCTAAAATTTTCGATTTTTCGAAGGTTCTCGGACTTTGACGAACGCTTGATAAATCGATTGTTTAAGTATCAAAACGAAAAGAAAACATGAAACCAGTGGCAGAAATGCCGGAATTGTGCCGAAAACACATGGAAAACCGATCCTGAAAAATTGAGTTTCGTGGTTTTTCCTATGTTTTCCATACTTCCCGACATTCTCCGGGGCTGTAATTTGGTGGGGAATGTTTTTTTGCATCAAGGAAGAAGTGATATAAATTCCAGAGCCCTAGCTCAAAATTCATTTTTTCGCAAATTTTTTAAGGCCTACCCCTTCTAAAATTTTCGATTTTTCGAAGGTTCTTGGACTTTGACAAACGCTTGATAAATCGATTGTTTTAGTATCAAAACGAAAAGAAAACATGAAACCAGTGGCAGAAGTGCCGGAATTGTACCAAAAACATTCCAAAAAACCCTTATTAATCATATACATATATAATGATCACCCATCATTACCCCATAGCTATCAACACAATCAACACGCGCACGTCTCATTCGTTCACTTCCCATTTCATTGATAATATTCTTTGTCCGAGCATCTTTTATAATGCCAGACACATGAATGTTTCTCGACGCGCAACAATATAGTCGTCGTGCGATATTCCTTCAAAAAAAAAAAAAAAAAAAAACAACGAGAAAGTATTAGCGACAATTGTATCGACGAAAATTTTGAGACGCAATACTGACGAAACCGACGACAACGCGTGTGTCGAAAGATCCTTGTCTCGTATAAGAAGCCGAGTGGCCGGAGCTCGTGCGACAGGGAGATGAGGAACTCCAAGATATCGCTGCTTCTAGTTGTCCTGGCCAATTGCCAACTGGGCCTTGGCAATCGGGCACTTAAACAACTCCAACAATTAAATAATCATCGATTCAACTTGATCAATGATCGCAATTGGCGTCGACCATTACATTGGAATTCAATTTGGGACTTACATAATCCCAACTACAACCACCATTGGAATTCAGCATCGAATATCATCCGAAATAGTCACTTAAACTTCCCTCGAAGTTGGCCTTATCATAGAATAAAAAATACTGAATATTACGGTAACAACGGTGACAGGAATTATCATGTAACTTGGAGTCATTTGAGTAATCGTGGTGCTGATAATTATAACGCGGATAATTTGCAAAGGTATGTAGAAAGCAGAAGTCAAGAAAGAACAGAGGATTCTAAAATTAATGAGAGGAATATCGAAGATCCTGATGATGGTGTTTGGACTCACATGGAAATAAGGAATGGACCGGAAGACGAGTCAAGGAAGAGTCGAGTGATGATAAGTACAAGTTGGCGTGGAAAAGGTGAGGATGGCAAAGAGGAAGAGCCAAGAGGAAAAGTCGTAAGAGTGGTTTGGACTGATGGTGAACCTAAAGAGCTTGCTACTAAGGATAATCAGGTTGAACAGAGGAATACTGTGAAGTTAATACCGCAAAAGGAGTCCAGAATAACTGATCAGCAACGCGAGGAAGATGAAACGAAAGACGGAGTGATTCTTAAGCCGAGTCAAAGTAAGCGTGACTATGCCAAAGAGGAAAGCGAAGGTATAGAAAATGTAGAGAACGTAAACATCACTAAAGACCACTTGAAAGAGAAAGATCCTAGTATAAATCCTGTAGAAAATCAGGAGGAAAGCAGTAGCATCAAGGAAGAAATTAAAAATCCTGTCGAAGTACCTTTGCTTGAAACTAAAATCGACGAAAATATTTCAAAAGATTCAGAGGCCATTAAGAAAATTGAAGATGACAAAGAGAAAGTGATCGAAACACCAATGATTCGAGAATTAGAAGAGTCAAAAAACGAAGATACTACAAATCTTGACAAAGTAGAAGATAATGACGCCAACAACAGTGTAATCTGGAGCCAGACAGTTACCCGGCAAAACGACGGTGAATCCAAGGTCACCGTTACTAGGAACATCATTCGGGATTCCAAACAGAATAGGAGCAATGTCGTCAGGATGGTTTGGAACTCCATGGATAAGAAAGACGTTAACGAGGCGGACACCATAAAACCAGAGGACCTTAAAATGTCGGACAGTCTACCGAAAAGGAGAGCTAGCGCAATGCTCGACGATATTAAAGCGAGACGAAACCTCACTGCCAATGGAATCCTAGAGAGTGGAATTTGGATCAATGGGGTTCGAGTGGAAGATTTGAATTCCATAGAAGAACCTACGATTAAAACCACAACCATCGAAGAATCCTCTAAAACAAGCAACGATGAGAAATAATAAAACAGGATCAAAATAATATAATTATAAACATACTAATATTCGTTTTGTATAAAATATTAATATTATTAAGAAATCATCGCACATAACAATCGCGTAATCGATATTCATTCATTGATCATTGAGTAGTGTTCTAGCTGGAATTCGCAGTGCGGTTCCATTAATCTATTAATCTCTCTTAAAATGAAAAAGCGTCGGATGCAGTAACGGCTGGAGCCGCAGAGTAACCACAAGAGATGATTTACCGCAAGTGATTGCTCGGTGAAATGATCGTACTATTCTCGTATCCGCACTGTCCTATATTGTATTACTATCTCGCTAGAATCGACGCATCCTCCATTGTTTCTGTGTTTCTCTCTCTCTGTGTGTGTTTCGTTAAATATATTTATAAACAAAGATGCATTGCTCTTGTCATTTCTACAAGCTTCCTAGGGAAAGCTTGCTGCACTCTGACCGGTCCTCTTTCACAGAATCTATTTATAGCAATCGAGAAACGATTATTCTCGGTATTTGCTAACTATTTGAAGGAGGATCGTATTATTATTATCGAACACTTTCTTCCTCTCCTTTTGGCAACTCGCACTTCATCGGTAGACTTGTTAAACAAGACAGGCACACCTGTTTAATTAAAAGGCGACGATGCGCGGAGATACGACGGATTCGACGCGCATAGTTAATTATTAGTTATACGTGAAATGCCAGACACGTGTGACAACAGTTGGAAGAAGCATTTGTTTCCCATTAATAGGATGAGCCTAACAAGACCTGGAACTAGTTAAAAATTAATAATAAACCCTCGCAAATTTCAGTGCGTATCAACAATTTCGAATATTAGTCGCAAGTTAAAATTTGCAACTGTTGTCGGAAATTGAGAAGACTCATTGTTCATTTGCTCGATCGAATAACACGCAGTTTTTACACGGGAAAGTTGTCCCTGAATTGTCGTGTGTCTGTCGTGCAATATCGTCGAAGAGACCGATTAAATTACACCATGACATTTAATGAATTCCGAAGTCGTGAGGGGGAACTCCTTGTAGGGATGAGCAAAGCTAAAGTTTTAGGGAGGAAGGGCCAGCTCAATGGGCGTAACATTTAATTAGGGGCCAGCGATAAAGTGCGTGGGATAAATCGAAGTAAACAAATTATTTGCAGCCGTGCGGCGTTACGCGGAAATTGTGCGTTATCTGGAAATAATGTACTTCGGAAAGTTATGTTTGTGGAAAATATGAGTAACGCGCGTTGTAAACAAGGCTACAGCTGCATTGGCAAAATAGGTGGTCGTAAAAAGTATTGCAACTCACATTATATCGGCAGGGAATAATTTTAACGATGTATTGGACGATAAGTGATAATATTTAAGTGATGGAAGAACGCAAGAGAATGCATGGAGATCGTATTACTGTGTAAGCAGTACGCGGCAGTCGTCAGCTGGACCAGTCCCCTTTAGATTATCGATCGCACCGTTGGAGCCTGGTGGGTCGATAATCTTGAGTGTGGTCATGGTTTCAGCGCTACGTCACTCTTCTCCCACTCTGAGATCTCCCGTCTTTCCCCATCCCATAGACCACGTGGGCCCTGCTTCGAAAGAAAACATGGCTGCTCGCCGCAACCCGTCGCTTCCTATGTTACATGTAGCCTAATCGTATGAATCCACCGAAGTGCATACATACAGGAGGGCAGGAATAATTGTTAATTCCGAATTACAAGAATGTTCATATTCATTTGCAACAAACTACGCGTGTATTTAATGTACTCCTAGAATGAACACAGGCGGTTCGATTGTACAAGAAAACAAATCATTTAAACACTAGTAAATTAAGAGTGCGTCTGCACCGAGTATTGTTTACGTTGAAAGGTTGATTTAAACCTTGACGTCAGAGTTCTTAACTTCAGCGGGAGGAGGTGACGGAGCTTCTGCTTCCTTGGCATCGATGCGAGGGATGAGTACTTCGGGGATTTCGTGTTTGACTATTTTGTGAGGACTCTTCCAGTCATTGCCCTTCCAGCTGTCTTTGCCGTCCTTCCAGCCATCATTGCCCTTCCAACCATCATTTCCCTTCCAGCCGCCCTTGTTGTCCTTCCAACCATCATTTCCTTTCCAGTTGTCGTTGCCCCAACTATCCTTCTTGTCGTCCCAACCATCATTTCCTTTCCAGCCATCGTTTCCCTTCCAGCTATCTTTCTTGTTGTTCCAGCCATCATTTTCTTTCCAGCCATCATTGCCCTTCCATCCGTCCTTCTTGTTGTTCCAACCATTCTTCTTGTCGTCCCAACCATCATTTCCTTTCCAGCCATCATTGTCCTTCCAACCATCATTTCCCTTCCAGCCGCCCTTGTTGTCCTTCCGACCATCATTTCCTTTCCAGCCATCGTTGCCCCAGTTATCCTTCTTGTCGTCCCAACGATCATTTCCTTTCCAGCCGTCTTTCTTGTCGTTCCAACGATCATTGCCCTTCCAGCCATCTTTCTTGTCGTCCCAACGATCATTGCCCTTCCAGCCATCTTTCTTGTCGTCCCAACGATCATTGCCCTTCCAGCCATCTTTCTTGTCGTCCCAACGATCATTGCCCTTCCATCCACCTTTGTTGTCGTTCCAACCATCATTGCCCTTCCAACCATCTTTGTTGTCCTTCCAGCCGTCGTTGCCCTTCCAACCATCTTTGTTGTCCTTCCAGCCATCGTTGCCCTTCCACCCATTATTTTTTCTATCGTCCCAACCTTTGTTGTTTCCACCCCAGTCGCCAGCAGAGACGGCGTGCCAGCAAATGGCTAGCGCCACGACGAGCACCAAAAATCTCATGTTGTTCGCGTTGTACTTCCAACTGATGCCAACCATCCTCCAAGTACTTTTTTATATAGCATCCCCGCAGACAATTGTGTAAACAACACTCGCGCTCCCCTACCCACTGTTGTTTCGCACTGCCAACTTCCAGCCGAGTTGTTGTTGATTGTTTACGTCTCTCACGTTGATATCTTGTGCAGTCGAACGAGCACTGGCCCAGCAAAGCGGATTCTCCTTGCGAGAGTCATTTAAAAATAGTGATGGTATCACAAATAAGACCTGTTGTTCTTGTTGTTACTGATAACAAACAGCTCTGTAGAAACAACCATTTCAGAAGGTGGTTTTAGGTGATTGCGACGCGAGATAGCCGAGAGAATTTTCATTTGAATATTGTAATCGTTACATTTCACAATTTTTTTTCGAACACATCGCCAATGTTATTCCTATCGATAATTTCCAATCTCCTGGTTATATTTTCTCTTAGGCTTGGCAATCCTTCAAAGTATGACTCACCCTCCCATCGACTGTTATCTTTTAAAGTATTGTCAATAAAAAGCGATTACGGAATTCCTTTGTTATTACAGTGCCAGTTAATGCTAGTTCCAAGCTGATGATGAGAGATCGTTTTAGTAGCTATTCACTCCAGCTTTCACTATTCTGGAGGCTTCAAGCTTGTGTAAAATGGTTGCATAATTATAGCAAATAAAAGCTTGTTAGCAGACTTTAATATTATTCCTCGTTCTTCCGTCCTGATACTGTTATTGTTTGTTGCATCTCCGAAGTCTTGTGTACCAATTTACATAACAACCAGCTGCGCATACATCGTCAAAGGTCGCCTTGGTGTAAGTTTCCTGCATATAAATTGACTGCACCCGTTTTGCACAGTTCTACTCTATATTAGCTGAACCCCGAACTCCAAAGATCGCCCAGTGATCATCATCTTTCTCTCTCTCTCTCTCTCTCTTCCTCTCTCTTAAGAATTCGCCCTCTTGGTCCAGCGTTGGGCTAATTATGTTAATGTAATTTCTTGCGGGCATACTTCCGCCAACTTCATCCACTTCCTCTTCTTCCGGACTGCTCCTGATTAAACTCGTAGCCGCGCTGTCTTCTAGCTATATCACCGGCTTGGATAAATAAAAACCCCGACGATCCAACTTCTCCTCTATCGAGAGTTATTTGCTGAATGGCAACACGCGCGCCCCGGGGCTTAGAGCGTATCTCTCAATGTTTTCAATGATCTTAACTTCATGGAATAATAACTATGACATTGCCTGATTGAGATATCCAGGCATCTGTGTGTACAGGGAATATCTGCATGAGGGAGCAATGATCAATACTGAATAAAAGTAGCAGTTAGTAAGAAAGTCATCACTATTCTATAAATTATATATATATATTATACTATAATAGTTTTATAATAATATTATAATACTGTAATAATTAAATTATAAATATTAACCGAATTATTAAGAGACTCGCTGGGGGCTGAAATTGCATTTGTAAGATTATTAAATCCTCCCAAGAGTTTAAGAGAGATAGAAATGCTAGTACTAATAGAATGAGTAATATATTAAAGAATTTCCCCATTCCCCTCTTCAAGCTCTCCCTTTTTTCATTCGTGGATATTATAAACGAAATTATACGCCGAGAAGACCCCGGTTTATAAGTGATTCGACGAAAATAGTCTCGTAAGAGTCTTCAGAGAAGAGATGATTAGTGATTCTCGGCAATTCCTTCGATTCCATAATCCCCAATGGAAAGTCCATCACGTAGGCCGGATAATGTCGAGATAGAGAGCGGGATTGCATTCCTACGAGTGAGTTCAGTCGGCCGGCGCCGTAATATCGGCCTTTATTGAGGCGGGAAAAATGTGGGCAGATTCCAAGTTTGCCCTATGCAGTCGAGGTTAAAATATTCATCGAATATACAGTGTATCTCTGTCCACAAGGCACTGGCGCTTGCATACAAAGGGCTGACATTGCGGAATATTAAATAGGGCTACCGAAAAAGGGTCGATAAAGCCATCATACAACCCACACTCTTCAAATATTGCCTCTGAAAATATCCTTCCTCTCTTGATAGCCGTTTTATCCTTTCAAAATGACTCTTGACTGCTGACTTGTAATTATTGAAAATCCTCGAGCGAAACTGCTGAACGTAATGCTCGCTTTTAGGATTTAGTTCAACCTCTCCCATTTCAGTTTTAGGTGATCCCTGATTATTAATGGTTCAAGTAGCTCTCTGTTCGCTCGTATATCCTGGCATAGAGAGGCTTGGCTGAAGAAGTGACGTCGAATTTGAATTGGAAATCGGTGAGGACTGATGATTCAAAGATTTCAACACTCGATCGTCTCTTCTTATTCTGGCAGGCATATAATTCGATTTCCTTCCGATGTTACTAACATTCTGCAAAAGTGAGGGAATAAACTGACCAACTCGAAAGTATGTACATCGAATGGGGTCGAGCGGAAGAACAGAAAGCAGAACGACAAGCATTGGTTGCGGATGTTGCTTGTAGTATCTGCACTGACAGGACAAACAAGTATGTTAAAAGACGGGAACTGTAGGAAGACAGTGCAAAGGGCAAAAGGAGAGAAGAAGGTGGAGATGAGATTTTAATTGCAAGCGAAAGAGTAAAAGGAGACACTATCGCATGTGCATCCCGGTAATTCTACGACAAAGTGCTAACGAGGAGGAGGTCTTCGGGAGGGTCTAACGATGGTCATATAATCCCTACAGGCATTGATAATGGACTTGGCGTGAAAGAACAAGATAGTTCGAGTCTGAAAAGGCTATTCCATCAGACAGGGATTTCGAATAGAAAGCTTAATGGATTTTAATTATTCCAGTTTAATTATTTAACTCCAACTATTATTAAAAGCTTTATCCAGCTTAGCCAAAGGAAGGATAAGACTGTGGCAAATTTTCACTATAAGCAGTGTAAAGTACTATACTCGAAGGAGCAACATAGTGTTAGGGAAGAGTTCGAGCAATCAGGGGCATACTTGGAAAGAATGTTCGAACAAACAAAAAGAGTAGATATCTGCGTTGGTAGAGCGTGCGCTCTAGAGAATGCGCGTGGTAGAGCGTGGAGCAGGCTTTGGCGCGCTTCTAATAGAGCTCAGTCCGTGACGGGCGTCCTTGCCGAGCGCACTCTCTGTGACGCGCTTCCTTCCAAAAGCCCTCGATCTCCTAACATTATAATATCATTAACAAGTCTCTTCTGATAACAATAGAGCAAAGTGTGGGTGTACGATTGGATCACTCGCAGATCGAACTTTTTTCCCCATAATGTATTTTATATTATTTTTGATCGTTTCTTTTCCATTGTTAGTATTTTCTGATTGAGTTCTTTATGTAGATTCATGTTAGACTGTGGTGACAGGGTGGTTGATTGGGTGCCCGAAGTACATGGGGCTTGACACTTGATCAAGGGTGACTTCAAGTCATTCCAGTGTCGATCGCAAAGTTCATTAGAGTTGGTAACTTTACTTCGTCTTAATAGGACTCACTTGTCAAGTGGCCGATAACTATGATTACGTGGGAACGTGAAAGCATGTGTGGTGGAATGCTCGTGCCATTCTCTCCTATCAATCTCTAAGAGTATGTTCCGTGGCAAGTAGCCCTTTGTCAAGTTCGATTGTGGCCCCAGTGCACTTTGGAAACTGCTTTCAACGGAGAGCCGAAAAAAACACGATGAAAAGTCAATTATCCAATCTCTCTGGCTTTATTCTCAATGGCTAACTTTCTCACGCGTAATTAATTGGATATTTTCGCCAACAAATGCGAAAATGCGCGCTCGACTGGAAGTTCGTTTTGCGGCGGACATTGCGAACGATAGAATCTGTAATACCATCGCTGGTGCCATTGGAATGCTTTCATTTCCATTTACGAAATTCGTTTTCATACGCTCCGAACGTTTGTAATATAGTTTATGAAGGAAGATCTAGTCATCCGTGAATATTACGTATGCGAATATCGGCCTTCCACGCCAGGCATAGCTTCGGGTTGTTTGATAGATCATCCCTAATGGGGGCTTAACCGAGGATTTCCCCTACGCCACTCTCCTGATATCATCTCTTGTTTCTTCTGGCCCAGTAGGTTTTGCATAATTCAGCGAGAAAAACTTGAAAGCAGTCCAACCGCACTCTTCCACCACTCGACCATATATCAATGGTTATTACACAATTCTTTTTTTGTAATAATTAATTGATTTATTCATTTGGTTTATTCCATTTACCCACCGCGAGAGTATGATTTCGTAATAACAATATATCGACGATGTCACTGATTCCATTCAATATCCTGGTGTCCAGGGTATTAATCCCTTGGTGGATACGCTGCATAATTGAAGGCGTTAATGATATCGGATAGCTAGTGCTTCGCCGAAGTATTGGATAAACAAGGTGATTATGTCCGGAATGTAAACAACGGGAATACGTCGATTGCGAAAACAGTGGGAAAGAGCGAGGATATAGGCTGAAGAACAGGAAGATCTCGCCAGGGTGGTAGGATCGTCTACAGTTTGTTATACCAGAGGGTAAGAAAGTTTGTGGAACTTATTTTACCGCCCTTAACGATAGATCCAAGCTTCGAAGGCACTGTAATAGGAAATAAGGTGTCCTCTGCAGAGATGAGCACTTTACTTCATTATACCTTCTATCTGGAAGGTTCTTATCAACTTGCCCACGCTTTTCAAACATCCGGATCGCTCTTGCCTTCATTTAGCTTTTGATACCATTCATATAAACGTTCTGTCTTTGCCGCACACAATGCTGTGTATTCTATTCTGAAAACGGCCCGGGCATTAAGATTCAGATATATTCTGCGTAACCCGAGCTCGTAATTCCACGGGGGAAAGTCGATATGGCTGGTAGCTTGGGAATTAGAAGTTTGCATGGGCGTTTAAGGAGCAGTGAGATATCCAGTTTGTGGCAGAGTTGAGTGGGGATGAATAGAAGATGGTGATGATCGAAGAACTACCAACTCTATTCTCTTCGGAGATGTTTTCCTTAGGAATCCGCAGGGAACTTCCTTTCCTCCGTTGAACAATTAGGTTTGTATTCTCATCTCTCTCACCAGGAAGCTCCGGTCGGTTTTGCCGCCGCCGCCGCCGCCGCCACCTCGGGTTTTTCCTCATTGCTTCTCACGAGGATGAGATTTCTGATCCGCTTTTCCCTGGTTAGATTAAATCTCGCTAGCTTCGTGAGCAGCGTTCACGATCATTTAGTAATTGATCGAATTGAACCGCTACGTATCACGTGCGTCAGCTCCCCGTGACTTGTCCTGCTGCTCTCATACATTAGTCCTGTCGGACTGTGCACCTCGAGCGCGTCGCAACTCACCATTGATTTCTCCACTGAAGCGATACCAAATTGAAATATTCCCATGAAACAGCATCGAGATTTGCTGGTTTATCGTGGAGTCCTTCCACTGTTCTCGTCACGGAGGCCGACTTCCCCAGGAACAGGACATCCTATTTCGCCTATAGCTTTTGTCGATTGCTTCGATTCGTCGGAAATTCAATACTAATAATCTCGAAAGCGGAAGCTCTCGAAAGCTCTCGTATATCTCCAATGCAATATGTGCGACTTGAAAGCTACGTAATTATTCGTCTAACTCAAGGATTCAGTACAAAGGTGATAACAAAGTACCGCATGGGAAACGATCATATTCTCATACATTCATTACTGATCATCTATCAATGCATTGATCCATAAATTCTCTGTGTCAGGATCTCCTAAATACGTGGATTCCAATTACGATAAGCTAACTACTGTCAATAAGCCCGCATTATTACTTCCCTGCGATTATTAAGCTCCACAAAGGACCTAGTCAAATCATCAAGCCAATCAAGCCACTTTGACAGTGTGTAATAGCTCGTCAAGCGATTCAATGATTCCGCGATCAAAGCGACGACAAGGGTGACGAAATCGAAGGTGTTAGCTGTATAATTTCATTGCGAAGAGACTACTTAGCACGATTCAGTGCACGCTAAGCGTAATCGTGAACTACACGGACAGCGTCCGGAAATAATAATTAGGAAGGCAAGCTGCCCCGGAGGTCACGGGCAATTTCATTCGCCGAGGCGAGCCGCTAGTTTTAAGTGGCATAATTTGTCCTGGATAATAATAAATTCCATCGTCGCCCTATCCAAATAAATTCCAACAGTAGCATTGCCTTCTACCAGCCGAAAAGTACACCAGCCACGTTGAGCTAATAATTTTCAACACTTTTCCGCCATATAGCAAACGGAAACGGGTCCAGTAACTTTCCTCGGATAACACCCAGACACGTATATTGCGAGGTAGTACCTTTACCACGAAGGTCTTGCATGCGATTGTCGTCCCAAATAGCCAGGCCTTTCCAAGAGATAATAACGTTGAGCTCAAGGCTTGAATTCGACTATTCCACCTTTGAACTACTACCTTCCATCAACTAGACAGATACAGTTAAATCCAGCTCGTTGAATACTTAAAGTTGTGTCTTATATTGGTACTAAATCCAGGAATAGTCGTAAACCCTCCTTTCTCTAGTAAGATTACAGTTCCCTGGAAGAATAGGTAAGTTAGAGATCTAACAGGATTCCCAGAGACAATAGACTACTGTGATACTTACCAAAGTAAAAGCTCGATACATTCTCTCTTATCTTCCTCAAACGTTTACACTAGACGGTTTCTGGACGAATTCCAACGGTGTGTGTAAAGTGCATGTAAGAGTAATCGGGCCGACCAATAAATCACAAGTTTCGCGCGTAAAACTGTTGGCAGGCGGACTAAGTGCGTCGGAGTCAGGCTGTGCACGAAACATCGCGTGTCACCCGGGATCGCCCACCTTTCCAACTCACCGAAACAATACATAGCACAGTCCAATCGACTAAATGTTAGGTAGTCTTGGATTGTCTGGCAATGCAACTACTAATGTAACGACTCAAGACTGAAAATGGAGTCTTGAGAGTGAAAAGTCAACTCTGAATTCATGATACATGAACAATATGTTCATAAAACTTATAGAATGCAATTAGATCTTGTTAAACTTAAAGAAAAATAGTAACAAGTTCATTGCGTACAACCGGTGTAAGAACTTAAGACTCATAGTGGAGTCTTGAAAGTCAGGTCAAGTCTTAGTACTTAATACAGAAATAAGAGAGTAATGGCTCATAAAACTTATAGGATACAAATAAATCTTATCAGAATTAAACAATGGTAATAACATCATTCAGTGCGGTACAAGTAGAACTGCGTCTACTTTGAGACGTTCAATGTTCAATGTACATATTCCATAGTAAATCCTGCCTACGTTCTACACAAGATTATAGAAACTTGTTGCGTATGATGCTCTAAATCTCTTGTGCTTTAGCACTCGTATAAATATATTAAGAATGCTTGTATAAAAAGACAAACATATGTGATACACAATAGCAATAACAATTCCTTGGGCATACATGGGATTTGGCCCACTTAATACAATAAGCAACCAACGAGTCATGCAGATATCATTACTCAAGCGATACCAGTGGGTAAACACATGTAATTGCTGTGAAAGAATACGAGAGTCATGCATGATAATGAAAAGTATGCAACAATTGACTCACCAAAGTTGCCACTCCTGTGGGGCTCAAAGAAATCGCAGGTATTTCCAAGGGAAATCAATCAATGATTGTCTCGTTCACACTTGTATCCTTGGTACTCCATTGTAAGATCACATTGAAACACTCACTTCACTCGAACAATCGAAATATAATAAGAAATATCGACAAAAAGCCCGATCACGCACTTTTCACCCTTTCGCGGCGACGCCATCTTGGAAAAAACTAGCTACCGCGCAATCCGTTTGAACGCGTTCGATTAATATCGATCCGCCTCTTTTTTCGCGCGCTTTACACTTCGATATATATCGATCGACGTTATGTATCATTGCGCCCCTCCGGCATAACCTCGTACGCCCTTTCCAGTGCTTTACACGGGTATTTAGTTGGCCGGTGATTTTCCTTAATCGAATGTTAGTTAATCGTGCATATCAAGTGAGTGGTGAATCAAATATGATGGGTGGGAATTCGGAATCGGTGATGAAAGTGGGTGTTCGATGGTGGAGTCAATTGCAAGGTTTTTGGAAATATGATTTCGGAGAGTTCCCATTGTACTTCGTAGCGCGTCTAACTTCTTGGTGAGTAGATACACATAAATTATAGTATTTGCATGCTGGAATTGTGGAGTGTATATTATCTGCGGGCGAATCGCGTATTCGAGTACTCCTTGCGACAGTGCATATATTATGATTCGATTGGCTTGCTGTCGAAGCATACTAATTTGTATGAAACATATATGTACTGTGATAACAGAGTGTACCTCTCTATTGTTTATCGTGTGCACTTGGTACACAGAGCTGTGTAACTGAGTCGTATTTGTTTTGGACATTGAGAATGAGTAGGCCGTTAGCATTACAGTCTTCGCAGTTAAGATACGGAAAATTAATCGATACGAAGTAGGAAGGTGAAGGGCAGAGGGCGTCCTGGCATCAAGCCAGGTTGCCGAATTAAAGCAGAAGTATGATGAATGGGTTTGAAAACCCCAACATTTCGCCTGTAGGCGTAAATTTTTACGGATCACGCCCCTCTCCACGATTAGATCGTGCAAGCAAGCTTCGGGTACGACCTGACACGCGATCGCCGATGGCGATTGGCATTCTACAACAGCGTGGGAAATGATTTATCGATAAACCACCGGCTGTTCCACCGAGAAATATTATTGGACGCGCCGAGCATTCTTGCCAAGCTGGAATACTCTTTCACGGGATTCGCCTATCAATCGAGCAGGCGTTCGTGGAATCTTTTGCTAGATTCGACGACGAAGAGCCTCACTGCTTTGAATATTCTCTCAAGGAAGGACAGGCATTTCCTTTTTTACCCGAATGAAATCTGAACTCTTGGAAGCGGCCCAGGGGAGGGGAAGATAGATTAGATCGAGTTGTTAAACGTGACCCGATCAATTTTAACCAAGCTCACATACAACTAAACGATCCCCCTTTTAATAAATCGTACATTCTATCTTCTCGTAATTTCACTACCATATCCACGATAATATATCGTCACTCTTATTCTCTCGTCGTGAAAACATTTCGTTCGTGTTCTCTCGCCTATCAATTCCAACTCAAGCAAGTGGAGGGTGTCGAATTAAAACGAAGTGATCGCGTGGCCACTAATTTGATAGTAGAGGGTCATTAAACCTGCCTGTTCTTTTTTCATGACGGCAGCCATGACCCTTTCGAGTCAAGGCTTCGGAATAAAGGGTGGTAAAAGGTAGTAGACAACTAAAGAGTATGAAAAAAGGATGGGGCGCTGAGTGGAAAGCCATTCATGACACAGATTGCCTGGGGGAATGACGTTAACGTTCACCAAGCATTTTGGCATATATCGATTTCTTATCGTGATCGCGTTTCGCCAGTAATTTAGTGGCACGCGATACCATTCGCTCACGTGTCATGCTTATGCATTAGCAGCGGCATGCATGCACCGCCGCCACTGCCGTCGCCTTCACGCATCGCACGTGCCAATGAGGAACGAGAGAGAATTCAGGGATAAATAATGTGCAAGTGGTGCTCCTCGCTTGGAACACGATAGTCTTGTGAAACTGCAACCTTCTCTGACATTGTAAGACCGAGCAATCAGTCTTAAATTAATATGTTCATTTAAAAGGTATCACTTATACTTTTCAATAAATATATATATACTCGTTTAAATCAATTAATACTGATGACTATTTTTATTAGGTACTCCAAACTATGAAGTATGCTAAGACTGTAAATCTACACTTTGAAGTATCGTGAGGGACGAATACGAATGAAATCTGGCAGGATTTCCCTCGATTTTCTTGAATGTTTGACGCTTGGTTGGCTCAGTGTTAGGCGTCTTCTACATATGTTTAGCGGACCTCGCCTTTCATATACGCCGAGCAATGCAATATCTCCTCTGCACTATTTACCGTGCATTGTTCCTTATGACAAGCATGAGTTCGACCCTTTGGGAGCTACCAAAGGAAATAGAGAACCACTATCACGCATACAAGAGGCTCAATCGGGATATACATCTATTCCCTTGGATATAAATCGAACACGCCGTATTGTGGAAGGTTTTTACACCTGAAATTCTTGGGGAATTGCTTCAGCAAGATTTTATAAAGTTCGCCAAGTCGGCTTTCAATAAAACCCTTTCCGTATAGCATGCTACGTCTTTTCTCGTCGGCACACCAGCGCCAATCTTCCAATAACTGGTAGCTTTCAATGAATATTGCTGACAGCAGAAATCCTCTGTGTTTGAGCTCATCCTTCCTCGGGAATCGATCGGTTCCCTTAGATGTCTGCATTTTTAAAAAGTCTGGACTTTTCCTTTCTTCCCTGCGATTGGCTGTCGGGGAATTTAAGATTTGTAAAGACTGTCTAACAGATTACATTTGGAATGAATGCGTCTGGTGAGAGATGAATCTTTTCTATTTTCAATGGAGATACCATTTTCTACAAATAATTTCAATCGGATTGTGGATATCTCGAGCACTTGTTATCGATTCTTGAGCTTCTTACGAGAATTATATTGTTCTTGCTAGCTTAATAACACGACATCCTATGAAACGGATGATTCCCATGGCCCATGGGATAAGTAAAAGGAGCGTTTCGCAGCTGCTTTCCAGAAGGGCGGAATTGACATCGGGAAACTGAAAAACCATCCGTTCAATAAGATTTCCCTCGACGAGAATAAGAAGAGAATGTCTCAGCGGTAATAAATCATTCAAAGCAGAATCTGTAATGGCAGATGTAACCGAACTTGTGGTACTTTATTGGTAATAATCTAGTGGAGAAGTAATCTACGTCAGAAAGATTGGAATCGATGTGAGACTGCCAATCCAAGCTTTATTTCCTTCGTTAAAGAAATCTTCTATACTGGCCGTTCTATGAAAGAAGTCCTGTATTAAACGTTCCACGTGGAGGATGAACACGCACTTCCTTTCTTGTATTCTGCTTTGTGTATTGTTACGAGCCAGGAAATTGTCTTTCACGGCCCACTGCTGTGTGCGATGGAATCGATCGACTTTTGTAGCCCTGTTATTCCATGTTACTCGCTCACGAGCATTCGATATTCGATATTCACGTATACCACCAGATTGAAATTAATATGGTATTATTAGCGTGATATTTGAAAATCCAGACAACCGCTTGACCGATGTAACAATGAAATTTGAGAGGCCTGGTTGAAATGGAATGTTGAATGTTGTACAACCCTCCTATTAAGCCTCTTTGTGAAGAGAAATATATTTCACGCTGTTGTTGAAAGTGGTTTGAAAATTGCAAGTGGGCGAGAACAAGAGCCATTGATTTACCGTGGCTCCAATGAAATACACAGTTTCTGTATTGTAATTCGAAACAGGTAACTCTTTCATATGGAAACCAACCTTTAGAGACGCTCTTTTCAAGAGGGTATTTGGTTCACAGGACAATTTAATTCTCAATTAATTTTAATGCTCGCTAGCAAGCAGACGAGAATTAATGACTAGTAGAAAAGTGGAAATGTCTTTGAAAGGATCCGACGTGGTTATCTGATAGCGTGTTGGAAGAAACCAGAAGGATTTGTAATTTGTATTCAGTCATTTCTCACAGCTATTGCTTTCACGCAGCACTATCTTCTTATTTCTACAGATATACTTACCGTATGGATATGCAATCATATACACAACTAACAGAGTTAAAGAGCTCGAAGACTAATTCCTTCCAGGAGTAATTCCTAATATTAACTCCCTCGAGTAACAAGCTGGGCACCCAGCAAGTGCGACGCAGACTTGAAGTTTGCTTGTTGGATCCAATTAAAGTTATGCCGTATTTTATGAAACGAGTGTGGAACCCCCTCTCTGAAGAATCAATGTCCTAAGCTGAGCTAGCTCACGGAGTCTGAGTTCTTAAGAGCACAACTTAAGTTCTCCCTAAGTTCTCGAGCCTCTCGTAAACTTCCAGTCATTCGGTCTAAAGCATTGGCAGTTAATTGTTGGAGGAAAAAATCGCCCTCTTCATCATCATCCTCTTTATATATTTGGAGCTCAACAGGATTTCGAAGTTGATTGAAAAGCCCTTGGGAATGGAACGGCGGGCATCGTTCGATTTTTTGTTTTTTCACTGGTCTGCTCGATGGTTTTACGGAACGAGGGGCAGGCAAAATAATTCCGGATTGATTTCCAATTACGGCCAGCAATCGGTGGCAGGCACACACAGACATATACACACCTGTGGTGTATTAGCACAAGGAGAGGGACGTGGTGGTGGTGAGCGAGTGGCAATATGAATTTATCACGCACTGATTGCCAACGGTACAACAATCCGGTAGAGCCACCGGCTGTGACTATAATTGACGTGTTTACGTTTCTTTGTTGACAGTCGCTTTCTCTCCTTCTCTGTTATTCTAGCTCTCGTACTCTACAAGTTTCACCCCTTCGTTCACTGAAATACAAATACCTTGCATGAAAAGGCAGACGTCTTTTCCATATTTTACCAGTGTTTTTCTTATATTATACTTGAAAAGGGTTGTGCAGCAGAATGTCGCGATATCGACACAGACACACACACACACATATTCACCTGACAAAAGGCAGGGGTTATTGAAGCAAGAGCAAGTTATTCAACAAGTGAAATCACGCGGTACGTGACGCTCGGTGGATTCCAGTAAACAGTGCTATCTTGTTGGCTCACACAATGTTTTGCCGCTCGTGTGCTGACACATACGCTGGACGCCCAGAAGCTTTGATTAAACAGACGAGAGAGAAAGAAGTACTATTGAACGAAGGATTCTCACCGATTAAAATTTTCGAACAACCGTGTCTGGAGAATTCGATTGTCCAATAAATCGATCGCGCATAAAAACCGTCGGCTTTATGGAAAGGGTTGATCGAAAAATTGATGGTATAGAGAAATACAGAAATTCTTGATGAATGAAGAATTCATTCAATCCACCATTTCGTTGGCGTTTTACAAAGGAAGGAAGAATGAGAAGAAAAATCCGAGTGGTCCTAAATCTGCGGAAACACGAGGCCGATACCTCGGAACAGGAACACTCACCCTCCGCTACGGGTGAGGAATCGTAGTTGGAAAATTCCATTTCTCTAAGCCACCGCTAACAAAAGGATAAAAAATCTTGTATTGTTAGAGGCCAGAGGGCGAAATCTGCCCTTTGCTCAGTGCTCTCTCTATATATATAAAGACAGTAGATGTATATACTTCTTTGGTTAGACATAAAAAATATGAGAGTAAAGGCAAGGTGAGTGTACGCATTAAACACGAACGTTTTCATTCGTCATTAATATCCAGCCATTTATTTCCCTTCAGAAGAACGAATCTAGCAGAAGGAAAAACGGTAAAATCCATTCCTAACTCGGACAGTTACTCGAAAGTGGAAGTGGAGGGTATTCCACCTCGCATGAAGGATTCGCAGTTGGGAGATGAAGGAATCTAAGTGATATCGGGATAAAACGTTCTCTGTAGAGGGATAAAAATGTGCCAGGAGGATTACCCGCTTGCTCTCATCACTTTCGTCGAATATTCTTGCCAAGCTCTACGCCTGATCCTGAAATTAGTTCAGAAATTACTTTCACCATCCCCTGGCCAGTCCGATTTCGGTAAAGCTACCAAGAAGACCACTTTTCCTCGTGCTTGGCAACGGAATCCGGCTACTGCAAATCACTTTGAGATGGATCGCATTTGCCAAGATCCTTCAGGAATAACGAAACATACGAATTCCCGTGGGAAGAGCAGCTGCGAATTAGAAGTGGCAAATACAAGTTCTTAAGATGCAAGAATTCACGCTGGCAATCAGTTATATGTATATATATACCGACTTCCTGAACTTTGGCCGACGTGAGATGCAGCCAAGACTCACAATCCGACGGTGCGAACAATCAGAAATTGGATTCCTTGCAGGATCGAATTGTTTCTTGGCTTAAACAACCTCGGCTGATGCTAGAAATATTCATCGGCGAGGTGGTGAACCAGCTATGAGTAAAGTAAGGAGGATAGAGAAGCGGGGAATAGCTGAAATGAAGTTTATAAATTCCTCCTTTTCCCCTAAGATATTTGCTGTGAAGGTAGAATCGTGGGGTAGCATGAAATAGGTGAGTGAGTGTGTTTAAGGAACGAGGAAATACCAAGATGGTGATTTAGCCTCAGGTAAACCTTGTTAACGGCGCCACCATATCCGGCCAAATAAAATTCCGCTGTCTGCCACGCCAGACTTCTCATTTTCTGGGTCATTTGTTGCTCGATCAAGCAAACGAAGAGCGAGAGCGAAACTAGTCGTTGATTGACCAAGATTTTCGAGGGAACCACTGACAAAAGTGGAATGGACGACAAGGATAAGCACCCGGATAATCGTCATGATCCCTGTGCTCCAGACATTCCTCACTTTGATCAACCATTAGTACTAAATCCTGTGAGATAGACACGAATTCCTTTACGGAAGAATGAATTCGATCGTAAGCGAAGTCCGAGCTCAATCGAATAGAATCAATTAAACGCTAAAGAAGAATAAATCCTCTTTTAATAGTAATCGATGAGCAAGAACTGTGAGGACTCGTGGGAAAATGAAGAATGGGAGTCGCTTTTGTCGAAGGAAATTGATTTAATTGGGGTCACCAGATATTATCGAGCACAATTTTTACTGGGACAGAAATGAAGATGGATCTCTGTCGAATCTCCTTTGATCGCAGCCACTCTCCCCTTTTCTATAGTATCGCTTTAAAACTGCTCCGATTTCTGTGTGAGAGAAATCATCCTTCTTCTTCGAAGACATTTTCACATTGGCAACGTCGAGCGGGATTTCCCTCCGACTAATAACCAAACTCGATCGATTGGCAGAGGGATTTGTCGGATGGAGCTCGAAATAGAAATGCGCGAGCCACTGGTGGCCGATGATGTTTACCATCGTTGCAAAGTGCAAAGCTTATTTACACCCAAGTTATTACCAATGGTTTTCCCTGGGGAGGGTGTCTTCTGGTTTGCGCTGATACTCATCCATGCGCACTGAATTTATGTGAAAATATGGTTGACCAACGATCCGAAAGCCCTTTTTACCGCAGCATCAGCATCAGATCGCCACTGGCAACTGAAGGAGCTGAAGAGATTTTTATGGGTTGAAGTTCGAGCTCGGATTATGGCGAGCACTTTGCGGCTAAAGCAACAAAGAGAGGGGGGGAGGGAGAAAACCTGGGCGGAACTTGGTGGATAGAGGATGGATGGAGAAGGAGGAGAGTGAACTTCGATAAGCTGTCGAGATCGAGTAGTGAATCTATCTCTCTCTAAAATCCATTATCGAGAATGGACAAAGGTGACACGGGTCGAACATTGAAGCCGCAGACAATTTCTCCAAATACATCTTGGCAGTTCATCCCCATCGTCGGAGTAACAAATTGAATTAAAGCACATTGTACCAAAGATTATTTTTCATACACAAACGTTCTGTACACCTGAGGGAAGCTCTTAGGAAAATTTCCTTGGAGAATAAACGTCGGATAAATCCGGAGATCAGAAAAGATCAACGTGGCTGCGGTCCATGGAGCCAGTAATCCTGACTGCTCCGTTGTTGGATGGCGAGTGCTTTATTAGGAATTGCATAGGAATATTATTTTTCTTCGCTGTGAGAATTATTATTTATCAGTGGTGGTAACACAGCTCTTTCTCCCAGGCAAACATTAATTACGCTCGGTTATTGTGCTGCGGAGAAACATCCGGGGCATTTCTCAGCTGATCTCTGCTACTAAGTTCAGAAAGATTTCATTCTCCTGCACACCTCCACTTTACTTCCAACTAACAATGGTTTGTTTTTTTTTGTACGTAAAGGGTTAAATGAAAGATTGAACGAGCATTATTGTCGTGCGCCTTTATTACAAACGACCAATACGAGCTCATCAACGCCACCGAACTATGTCACAGCTCATAATTTATTTCATACACTCTTACAATAATTTCCGGCGATAATTAAGAGGAGGCCAAGGCCTGCATCCTGCACTGGCTGATTGCATGAAATGCAGAGCTAATCAATAGCTGGACTGGATTCATTCCTGGAATAACAAACTACTTCGAGTGCTGCGAATGTTGGAAAGATGTCGTGACCACAGGAAAGTCAGTGATCAATTGTGATGGGCTGCGTGGCAAAGGTCGTCCACTAATACCTCGTATGGGTGAGTATATGTATGTGTGCCGCGCAATTGCCGGGTTAACATACATAGCCTGTGGTCGAGAATAATGATGCTGATGTAAGAGATTTTTGGCTTTCTTATCTCAATCGATTGAGGAATTGGCCACGCGGGAGTTGTCCAATATTTCACCGCTCTTCCACTGAACTCTTACGAATGGCAGACAAATGGACCAGTAAACAAGTAACAAAACAAAAGATTTAACATTATGAAATGATGGCAAGTGTTAGTAATCAGACGAAGAGAGAGGCTTGGAAAAAGTGCCTGACGAGTGCGTCATGTGACGCCAAGGGGTTTAATATCACGCGTACCTAGAGTTGGCAAGGTGAGGCGGGCGAGAGGAATCCAGTGTGAGGCCGATCAACGGCTGGACACGCGTGATTATCAGCGGATTCTTTCGCCTTTCCCAGCGATAATTCGAGTTGCCGGTGGTCACGAACTCAGCCAAGTACACCGGTTGAAACCATGACAGTAGCACGCTGGAAGCCCACCGTAATGCCAGGCTCTCGTCCACCAGCTACACGTATCTTGGAAATCGACGACAGATTCGGTCTCGGAGTGCCAGCACAATAGGGACAAGTTAGGAGATGCGGCTGTCGTACGTTCGATAGATTTCCAATCGGTTTGCCTTGGCAAACAGCTCTTTGCGTTAAGAAGCGACAACTAAAGTACTCTTAACATAGCGAGAAATCGAGGCACCAGGGTGTTTGAACTTCTAAAGGTGCTGCAGTGACAGATGACAGGATTTCAGCGGGTGGAAATCCCTACCTCAAAAGGAATCGAGGGGCAACGGATTCCCTGAGTCCTGTGTTGGCTTAGTGTCCCCTAGAGAATCGTGGAAAGACTTGAAACTATTTAAAATAAACGCATTGTCATTGCAAAGTATCTAATTGTCGAGGCTCGTGACTTTGGCAGTTAAAGAAAAGTAGAAAGCTGAGGAGGGATTAGTGGAGGCGCTGGAGGACTAGCAGAAGATCATCTATTTCCAGGTGGCGATGTTATCTCGCCGAGGCTGATCGTTATGAGTGGGAACAATAGCGACTGGCATTACACGGGTGACGACACGATCTACTGGAACGGCAGTTACTACAACAGCAGCATCTGCACTGAGTTCGTTAACAGCAAGAGCATCCGCTCAACTGCCTGGTTCCAGGGGATCATATATTTCCTCTATACAACCATCTTCGTGGTGGCTCTGATAGGCAACGGCTTGGTTTGCTACGTCGTCTACGTGGGCCCACGGATGAAGACCGTCACAAACTTCTTCTTCGTCAATCTCGCACTTGGTGATATCTTGATGACGCTGTTCTGCGTACCAACCAGCTTCATCAGTACCATTATTCTTCAGTACTGGACCTTCGGTGCCGAACTCTGTCCCAGTGTTAATTACTTCCAGGTAAATGCGCGCCCTGATTAATCCATTCCGAATGATAAGGTGTTCTTCGGGAACGATGCAAATTTCGTGCAAGATGAATGCCGACAAATAATCGCTCATCAGAAGTTGGCGACTCTCTTTAGCGCAAAGTTTCCTAACAGTTTCCTCGAATATGAATAATAATTCGTGAGAATGTCGCCAGCGATGCGAGATACTTCCGTTCATTGTTTCCGAAGACCCGTAATATAGCAGAGTGGCATTGTTACCATAAAAGTACAGAATTTTGGATTTTTAAATATAGACTCGTCCCATTCAGAGCATCGTACGTAGTATACTTTGACTCTCGAACGAATATTAAATCACTCGCCGTAACGAGAATCCATTCAGTTTGCGGGCAAAGTAGACCACACCCCGTCAATAATTAGCCGTTAGTTGAAAAGCCGACAATACCGAGTCAAAGCGTTCTGGAATTGCTCATTAACTTTCCTAAAAGCTTGCTAGTAACTAAACGAACAGACCCGTCGATCAGACCACTTTGTTACATCGTGCACGGTGATCTAATTGTTTGCTGACGCAACTTCTCGCAGTCCTCGAGTGCTGACACGTCGAATTTCTATCTGTCATTCATGCCTGGAGCGTGCAAAAATACTTCCACGCAGTACGGAAGTGTCCATTATTTTTCTGCTTATTATTTATATTTTCTAATTGTTCCCACAGGCAGTGTCGGTGCTAGTGAGTGCATACACCTTGGTGGCAATCAGTATAGATCGCTATATCACCATAATGTGGCCACTGCGACCCCGGATGAGCAAAAAGCAAGCGAAACTCACCATCGCATCAGTCTGGGTAACCGCCTTAAGTATCTCCGCGCCGATTGCCATCGTCTCCAAGCTCTCACAGCCGGCGCAGATGTACAAAATATGCGACAAGTACGTCTGCGAAGAAGTCTGGCCAAATCAGCACAGGTAATCTTAAAGGATTATAGAGCTCCTAAATTAGCCTGACTATTGAAACTTTTCAACCACAAAATAGCTCTATTTTGTCTGGCAGGTATTACTACTCAATGGCATTGTTGGTCATCCAATATCTGATTCCGATATTAGTGCTGGTCTTCACGTACAGCAGCATCGCCATCATGGTCTGGGGCAAAAGACCACCTGGCGAAGCGGAAAGCGACCGAGATGAAAGAATGGAGCGGTCCAAAAGGAAGGTAGGCTCGACAAAAGACATCCGATCGACCTATTAAAGTACCATTCACCGACTGACTTTTAATGGAGCAAGATTGAATTAGGTGTTAGTGTTGTACTCTCTATAGAAGCCCCAGTAGGGACTACAACTGGGACTTGTTTCTCCACCAGGGTTAGAACTATAAGGGAATATTACGTGACGAATCGTGTTATTCTCCGGCGATCTGGAAGTAATCCTTGCCTTATTTCAAAGCTCTTACACCTCTTTCTCACTCGAGAAGCTTATACCACCGAAGGCATGAACGCTTGGTTTCCCTTAAACGAGTTTAGAGAGAACGGCTGAAGGTGTCAAGCCGTCGTTAAATTACAAATCGACAGCCAAGAGAAATTATGCAAGTTTTCCAACCAAGTCTCGGGTTAAGGTTCGAACCGACTACTGTGCCGTAATGCCTTCTTACTACACCAGAAAATCCTATTTATTTTGTCACAAAGTTTCGGTTCCCTGAGGAAGATGGATAGAATTTTCCACGCCTCCCACACGAACATTCTTAGCTTGCGGGAGTCAGTGCCATCAGTCAGTGATATTCAAGCAATACTTCACGTACGTGTGTATTATATACATATGTGCTTAAGTGATTCTCTGAGGAAGGAAATAGGATGCGAATATAATTGGGCGAAAACATCCGTGTGGCTCTGGCAAAGTGGAACATAATATTAACTTCAACAACTAATCCATGGAAATTCATGGAGATATAAACCACAGAGAGAATACATTCCCTACGCTTTCCTGTTTTAACGAAGCCTTTATTATTATTAATTGTTAATGTTTGTAGAATGTCGAACAAATCAGGGCGTATTTGGCCTGATTTACCAGAATGCCTCACAGAATGCAATATGCTTGCAGTCAGGGATTGAAAATTCAACTGTACAATACACGTGTTTAATTTAATTCCTTTATAATGAGCTCGGCGTAGAATTCACTCGATTAGCATTTGGCTTTTAGTTGATTCCATGTGTAACTTAATTGGACGCATGTTGGAATTCTACTGGGGAGGGAACGAGCTAATAATCCTTTTTAAGGTATGTAAATGGAGGGAAGGCCATTAATCAAGAATCTCGTAAACAAGATAAAATCCCAGGCAGTGAAGTCGGAGGTCAAAGAAGGGAGAGAGTTCGGGGAAGTAGGTCGAGAAACGTAAACAAATCTGGAGCAGTCGTTTAGCACGATACGTTTCTGCCCAATTTCATCGAGGAGAGCCACAAATCCTATCAACGCTCGTGGCATTCTTTGCGTGCTGAAAGTACCCGATCGCGGTAGTATCAGTTGAATAACTTAGCAAGTTCGTCCGGGGGGAAAAGCCGTAAGGAATAAAAATCTCTTCCGACTTATTGGCGCCCGGCACCCACGTACAATCCTCTTACGTATTAGCTTATGATCGAAGAATTTCCATGAGAATTTCCCTCCTCGACGAGTTGTGTTTCCGCGGACTGATAACAGGCAAATTTCACCTGCCAGTGCCAATTAAGGGGAAGGAAACGATATTTTGCCCTAACGGAAGGAAAAAAGAGCAAATCAGGACAACTTGTAGGCCACTCGTAACTTTGGTAAGATGGGAAGGAGACAAGGATCAGGCACAATAAGGAAGAACGTATGAAAGTGGGGAAGTAAGCCAGGGGGACATCCTGCCGCGAACAAATCGGATTAAATCAGAAGGCTATTTGACGGAAACAACGAATGCTTAAAGTAGTTGCTCTCATAGGGGAAACTTCAGGAATAATCGAAAAGGCAAACTAGAAGTAATCATTAGTCGACTTCGTATTGAAGATTTTATATTTCTAACAGACTCGTGTGAGAGTCAAGTGTTCGTATATTTGATCGTTTCGTGACAAGTGCACCATCCAGTGGTGCAGGTTGAGGGGTTTCCAGGAAATCGTTCAGGGGAAATCGAACTTCTACTCGTGTGCAAGCTTCCTCCTATCTCTTGCTGAAATCCCTTCGTTCTTCAAACCGAAAGGACTCTCGGCACGAGTCTTTAAGAAGTACGTTCCATTCCTAGAAACAGACATTTCATCTTATCACACAAACTTCCTTGCAGGATTGGCATATTGCAATTCTATACTAACGCATTGGTTGGTGTCGCAATTCCCATAGGAATCATATTACCATCGCTGCATCTGCCCTTAGTAAACTGGTAGTGGCTGGAACACTCGACGCCAAGGAAGGAATTCTCGTCATCCAGAGACTCCGCGTAGAAGCGCCACGATCTATGATGGCTGCAAAAGTCTGCCAAGCCAAATACAAACAATTCGAAATTATCTTGGCGGAAAGTAGAACTCGTGTTGCATGCTTTTAGTTGGTAGACGTGCGTGTTTCCACGTAATCTACCGAAATAGTTTCGAGTTATACAACTACAGCAAATGTTCTACCCGAAATTTCATTAGAGATTCTACGAATAACACGAATTTCTCTACCACCGCGCATAGCAGCTTTTGCGTGGTGAAGATTTTTATGAAGAATCGTTGTGCTTTAACAGTTTCTGCACCAGTGAAACTGCTAAAATAATCTTTGCGATTTACGATCCGTTAATGGCAAAAGTACTGCCGCGTCATAATCCGTTTCTTAATTAAAACCGCTCCCATCTCCACATAAATCCATTTTTTTCCTTTTATCGACTACACTCGGTGATTTAATTTGAAGCCAAATTAAGAGGCTGATCGATTAATCAAATGACACGAGTCACCAGTTAAATTCAAATGAGGAAGAACGTGGACAAGCGTTAATACGATTATCTCAGCTGAAATTAATTACAACTTGGCTAAGTTTTGATAAAAAGGAATTTATGTGGGTGCAAAAGTTGAGCAGTAAAAGTTAGCGATAGCGGGCCGCGGCGCCCGTGCGTCTCTCCTGCGGGATTTTAACCGGCAATTTTCTGGTTGATTTAATAGACGATCATCCAGCAATTCGATGTTGGGTAACCAGCGACCCAAATGGCTCGGCAATCGTGGCAATGCAGTAGACGGAAGATCGCGTGCAACCAATACATACTGCTTCGGTCACCTGATTTAATTAATGTTAAATGAGTCCTTAAACGATCTCCAGAATAGTCTGACCATCGATCGAAGCCCTCTGCCAACTACATTTGCAACACTTCATTGACCAAGAATTGTGTCCAATACTATTCCTGTGCAAGGAGCAATTTCATACGTTGAGTACGAAAGAGAAAAAGATCAAACCTTCGTCACTGAAGAAAGAGAGAGTGAGTGGACAGCCAGGTTGTATTCTACGTCCACCATTTGGGAAGAAGTCGACACTGCCCGTTGTCTTGGCGATCCCGTAAATCCCGTAATCGGTGTGTATTATGTCGACGAAACGAGCGTCCGAGGCCGTCAGATGAGATTCGAGGAAATTAAAAAAGGGACCCGCTGGATCTAAGCCTGGAACAAATGCTTTCTCACTAGCAACCTTCTTCTCCTCAACACATTTATACTGTTCACTGGACTGGCTCCAAGTATCAAGGCAATCAAGCTTTAATATGATAATCCCTATCGATTGTAGGAACCCATGCGAGCCGAATGGACTCATGGAAGAAGAGATAGCCTGGAAGTAGCAGATTTACGTGCCTGTTATCCTGGGGACCTGAAATCCCACTGTGCGTCCGATGAATCCTGCCACTTGTGCGCCCAGAGAGTGTCCGACAATGTGAAGCTTTGTAGGGTCCAAGCCTACTTTGATCATCTCATTTAAAGTCTCCGCCAATGCAATACCTACGTTGTTCGCTCTCTTCGCAACAATAGGATACAATTCTCCTGCGATTTGCCTGTAATCAGCTCCAAGTACATTGTGGTCCTTGCGCTTGAGGTATCCTGTAATCAAAGAAAGGAAATGTATGTGAGAAAGCTGTTAACACTGTAACAAGTTTGATTCCCGGAGTTTTACGGGTTTTACCGTTGAGTACGGTGGCAACGCTCGGTCTCTCGAGACTCTCGGTAAAGCCATGAATGTAAAGGACCGTCGGCTTGCTCGGATCCATCTTTTCCACCAGATGCGACGCCTCGTGAAGATCCTGCTGGATGTAGACATCGATTGTGCTCCTGGAAGGACAGAAAGTTCCTTCACGTATCCTTCACGAGGATACACACAACATTCTCGTGCGTGTGTGTATGTGTGTGTGTTCACGATCCTCGCTAGATTGTCCGCAAACTTGCGATTTCCCTACCATCCAGAGACGACCTCCGTGATACACTTTCGCGCTAGCCCGCAAATATACTTTGGACCTTCTGCTCGAACCAGCTGGTGTTTGAACGTTCCCCATATCTGGGGACGCGTTTCAATTTTTCCTAGTTTCGACACACGCTCACTCTGAATATAATATCGCCAACCAAGGACGAGGGTGCCAGGGACAGTTAACGGACAAATCTCTGAGGCGTCAGCGGGGAATGGCGAATGAAAGAGAAAGAGAATGAAGTTTACCCAACATAAAGCCGTAGAAACATTGTGTCCAAATCGGATTTGAGCTGGGCGCCTGAAAGCACATAATCACCTTTTTATACGACGCATCTTCACTCAGTAAGCTGAGGCAACAAATGCTGACGAGAGATATAAATGAAACATTTTTCATGAACTCACCGGCGAGAAGGACGAAGCTCGCAAGGATCGAAGCGACTGCTACGGTATGCATTTTCCACTGGCAATAAGGAAGCACAAAGTGTTCTAATGGTGACAGGTGGAAAAGGTATAATGGGAGTCCGGGGCTTAAAGCGACAGCCTAATTTCTCTCGCTTTGTGCCGTGATTACTTTGTATATATAGAGCCGGCTAGTTCGGTAATTTTATGCCGCCCGCTAATTTATGAGGTGTCGCCGTGCGCCCGCGCCCACTATCTTCCCACCTCGGCGATTGCACAATTCCACACATCCAGGGGGCTAACTTTACGGCTCGTTGACTCTTTACATAATTGCCTGACTGGAACTGGAAGCGTGCATCACTCGGGAAGCCTGTTTAAAGTAGGCCTTTCGCGCCCGCCTCCCTCTGCCTTTAATTTCCTCCCAGTAAAATGCAGGGACTCTCCGAGCCCAGGCAAATCTCCCATCGAATACGAAATTTTGCAAGAGAGGCATAATATTTACAGGGAAATCCTCCTATAATACGTATGACTATTCGGCTGAGTTGCAGAATATATCCAGAGATTATTAGGAGGAGCGTTTGGAAGCTGGCAAATGCGCTCCCACAGATTTGGAAGCTGGGATTACCGAGTTGGCAGACTCGCACAGCATGACGTATCCATAATTCTATCAACGAGTCGTGTAATCGCAGCAGTTAATTTATGCCCCGCCCGAATTTATGAGGATGTCAAGTTTATCGTGCTAATAGTAATTAGGTGTATCGCACCGGCGATGCCGAGAAAACGGGCTCGGAGTTATCGTGAAATTGGCTTTGCACCACCTGGCCAGCTTAGACCGCCGATAAAACCCCCTGCCAGCTTCGTCGAACCTTATCAAAGGCCAGTCTTCGTCTTTCCGTCCCTTAAATTGCCCTCTCTTTTGGTTGGCTCTTATGCCTCCTGAAAATTTGTTCCCTCTCACGTTCTCTCGGCCATAGAAAAAGCCAGAGATTTATTGGCCACTGTTTGGAGTGCACACTCAGACGAAACTCCTTGAATAATTCGACGCGAAGTACAAGTTTTAGATACGACTTGAATGAAGGTAACACAAAAGTTCCCAGATGCTTGAGCCGTGTACTATTAAGCGGATCATCAAAAGAAGATAGTAGCAAGTGCTTCCTTTATTTAACTACCAATAGAACATACCTGGAACGACTTTGCCTGGTAATCCACAACTAGAAGACTGTAAAGCGCCGTGAATAAGGAAGTGGCGAATATATATTTTGTGGAAATGCTCGTAAGATCTACTGCTCTATCATCAGATCTTCATGCTCGTTTCCCAAAGACGATAGCGATGGTAATATTCGAAGCGCAATAAAATCAACCACGCCAAAGACGTACGAATATCAAGAGAACTTGGGAAAGTACCGAAGCGAATTTCAGTCGCGTAAGAAACTACCTCTCACAATTTCAATACTATTTCATCCCTTTCTTCAGGAGTACTCGAACACAGACGAGTAATAATTCAAGATGTTACGGGAACACGCCATTTCGTTCAACTGTATTCCAATGAGGGGACACGAGATTTTCGGAATTTGTTGGAAGCCGATACTAATCCCCCAAGCTGTCAGTGGCACCCCTGTTTAATAGTAACCAACCTGTTTACCAGAACTAGTATCAGCCAAGTACACTTAAACCGGGCTAAACGCCAGAGGCAGCTGAGATAATAGCAAGGAAGGAAAGGCGGTTTCGTAGATTATCATCGTTAATCATGGCAAAGGTCGCAATATTTCAAGTACAAGCGACGAGGTTCCCTTCGTAGCACAGTGTTTCTCGACGTATCGAACAATAGACCGAGAAGAGGAGACTCTCATGCCAGGCAGCATAAATATTTGAAGAGCATCGCCCTCGCGAGATGCGGACCCTCCACCTTTTTATGGACCAACCTAGGCGAAGTGAGAGTGGCTCCTTTTGGAGAAAACCCCAAGCACGACCCTCTGGGGATCCAAACTCATGTGCGAACGAACGGACACGTTTGATCCAAGGGATCACCGGGGGTCACGTCACGGACGGACTCTCCCTCCTTCCGCTATGAGAAATCTGAAATCTCGGACACAGAATTGTCAGAATCCGTTCGAACGTCCGAACTGGAAACAGAATTTCCATATTTCTATAAGAAATTTGGCATTCCATAAAAGTTCGAGCTGTTCTGGTGAATAAAGCTTGGAGGCTTAATCGTTATAAAGAAAGTCTCAAGGAACATTAAGCCTTCCCAGATAAAACGATTCATCACTCTCCGCAATTTTCCTTTGGGAACCATGATTTTTCCATGGCTCCACTGACGATCTCAGTCAGGGTCTTCTTAATTAGTATCAATCCTGAAGCACTCCGGGAAAGGCTATGATCCCATTGAGACAAATGGTTGGTTCCCCGCTCCTAAAATGCCAGGACGAATTTATGAACAGTTATAATTGCTGCGCTCGCAACCACCCTTCGAAAGGGGTAGCTAGATTAAGGTAGCAATTCATCAGGATTTCCGAGGGCCAAGTTACTGCATACGATGAGCTCCTAAGTACACAAAATGAAACTATTACATAAATTATCACACTCCATTACTAATTTCAGCAATCCACGTTTTCACACCGATGCAATTCAGCTAGTTCTATTCTCTTTCTCTCTCTATCCAGGATTCAACATCACGTTTATTCGCCACTTCATTACTGCGCTGACGGAATTTACTCGCTCTAAAGTGGATAATCATGGCCTAGTGGTTTCAAGCACCGTGCCACCATTGTTTTACTGATTGCAGTTTAGCATAGCGTTTCGCAGCATTTTCGCCAGTCAGTTGAATAAAATTCTGAATGCCAGCGAGCGCCGTGACATGGCAGCATCTGTTTCGGCGTTAAAGCTTCTCGTAATCATTATTTCCATTTTAACAATCGTGTATGTCGCAATACGAAAATTTGGCGGGTGAAAGATGGCAAAGGTGAAAGAGAAATTGCGAAGGAACAAGAGTGAGAGAGGATGGCAAGGCACCATAGGATATCTCATGGGACAAAAAGTCTCAGGGATAGGTAGCTTAAAGTATGCAAAAAGGTTGGGACAGAGGGCCAGAAAAGGTCGTCCGCGAAGTGCGGTAAATTTACCTGTAACCCTGGGAATGGAAACTCTGTTTTAAGTGAATTTTTTACGCCCTAATCGCATTTGCTGCTGAATCGATAAATATTGTAACAGGCGTATATACCTGCCAGTGGTCCATCTCGCTTAATCCCCGAGTAGGATGCTGACTCTATGAATTTTGAGGGTTTCAACGCTGATTCATTGAAGAACCTTTATCAAACATTTTTTATTAGAAATAATATGTGTCCCGATTAATGGAGTGATCGAATTCTTGTCTTTTTCAGGTGGTCAAGATGATGATAACTGTCGTGCTGGCGTTCACCGCCTGCTGGTTGCCTTTCAACATCTTGATGGTGCGTTCGAAAGTGCTGTCAAATTTCACTGATTCCCTTGTTTACTTATGATAATGCAAGATACAATGCTGAAATGCGAGGATCAATCATGTGAAAAGTATCATTTACATGACCTCGCTTTTGTCGGACGAACTGTTTTCAAAAGTCGCGTACAGTTTGCACGAGGCCGACAGATACGCTCGATTCTCAGAGTGTTCTACCATCTGATAAGCAGGGACTTTCAGCTCGCAAATCCCCGAGGCGAGTTGGAGTGCAGAAAAATATTCAAATCCCTAAAAACACCGGGAAAAGCTTCAACAAAGCTTTTCACTCACTCGTTTCTGCGGTTCTCGGAATATCGTGCAGGTTTTGTCCTCTCTTTTCGCGCAGTACAATAGTGATAATTCCATGCGTCGCATTATTCGTCTTAATTACATCATTGTGCAACAACGTTCAAAGTGAATTACGTAATCGAACTGGAGGGAACAAGTTTTTCGGCGACTGCTCTCGTGAATTGATTCGATTAATTATGCCGTGTCGTAATTACTATCGATCTCTCCGGCGGCGACCGCGAGCTAACATAATTCGGGCCGGAAAACCAGTTTGCTCATTATTATGCTAGTTAATTCGAGATACCGTATGACCAGTGGAATATCAATATATCCTACAAGAATCCCTAATAGCAGATCATACTTGAAAACTATATCAAATCATTCGTTATTCATTATAATGACAAATTAGAGAGTCTGAAAGCCCTGTAAACTCTGTTAAAAGACCTTCTGTTATTCTATCGGCAGTTAGTGATGGAGGACGAACAACTAAATAGCTGGGTGGGTTTTCCCTTTCTCTGGATGGCCCTTCATTGGCTGGCAATGTCACACTCCTGCTACAACCCGGTTATCTATTGCTGGATGAATGCAAGATTCCGGGCAGGCTTTCTAACGGCAGTGAGTCGGGTGCCAGGAATCCGTCGGATCATCCCCAACACCCAGAACAACAATTTCAGCGCGAGCATGGCTGGCATTCCGCTGAGCGGTAAGAAGAAGCATCATCGACAGTTGACATACCATTGGACACACCTGCAATAGGGGCACACTTGACCACTTTCGAAAGCAACGGCCAAAAGGAACACTCAAAAATTCTGTCGCTTCTGCCATACAACAAGATTAGGTGGAGGAGGGTCGTATCTTGGTCCGCATGCGATCGTAATGAGGATTTTGGTTTCAGGCTTTGAGGGCTCGATGCTGAGACGCATAAACACGTGCACGACTTATGTGAGTGTCCGGCGCAAGACCAACGGGAGTCACACTGCACCCGTGAGAAGTGCCAGCTTCCGAAACAGCGAGCCTCTCAAGCCAGTCGCCCAACATTCTCACCGGCACTTCTCCAGCCTTCAGTCCCATTCGGAAGAGCAGATATAAGATTGTTAATGTAAATCACTCGATTCAGGCATCTAAGTGCAAATCATTTTATGCTCAATTGGTCCAAGGCTGCCGTGACTAAACATTGTGGAGGAATCTTAAGCACTATTCGATTTGCACGCAGAAGCGCACCAGAATTAATGTACTCTCTGCGGATCTCCGATAAGAGTCAGAGAACCCTTAGCATAGCGCACTCTATCCAGATATCGCTCAGAAAGATTGAAAGTTTTATTTCCGTGGAAAGCACGAAGGCTCCGCAATGTTAGCTTTGTGGAAGGTAGAATAGAGGTCGGAATATCCCTTGGGTGTTGGTGAAAGAAGATTTCGTCCTATTAACGAGATTAGGTTTCGCTAAAGTAACTAAGCATACGCGTTACATTATTTTCAAAGGGTTCTCGTTAATAGATAATATCGAATGCAAGCTTTACCGTGTAATTTCGAAGTCTTTATACCAGAGAGCTCGAGCAATTGAGTATCTCTTCTCAATCCCGGAATCCAGTGAGCTTAATCTTAAAGGGAGGAGAAAGCTTTAAACAATCTTCTGCGGCCGAGTTAACTAGTCAAAGAATTGTGATCCTTGTCGGACCCTGCTGATATTCTTCAGTTCCTCCGTCAGTCTCTTGTTGATTTTAAGTTCCTGCCAAGCTTTCCCGATTCATCGGACGATTCACCTTAATCCCTAATTCGCATGGGGGTTGTTTCTCAATCTCACTTTATATTAAAGTTGATCGGCGAGGCGGCAACACGTAGATACATAAGCGTTTTACATCATTCACACGATATATTTCTGTAAATATACTATTTCGATGTTCGTTGTACAAAAACAGCTTGGACTCGACCTAAAATCCATGTTCTAAACGCACTAACCAACTATACACGTTGGAGGGCAGTTAGTTAATAAGTTTTGGGTCGAGAATCCAAGGACTCGTTTGTTCGTGTATATCTTCTATGTTTCTTCGTGTATGAATGTCAACGAATATGTAATACCCTTGATTAAATGTGTACATAAGGAGCAATAAAGACATTTTTATTATGTAATTGTATTGCGAAATACGTTCACATATTAAATCAGCCAACATTCCCGAATCACAGCATTATATAAGAGAATCATTAATGATCTCTTGAATAGCTTGGGAAGGGGCAGTGCCATAATTGGTAGTGTGGGGATAGGTTCAGAAGGACAGGTGAATGGAAATCGAGAGTAGGGGCAGGACGAATGAAACCTGTACGGAGGCAGTCCTGAAATACCGTAAGAATGGCGATGCTAATCCTTTAAACTTCAATTCTTCCTGAAATATTCTTTTCTTCTAACTATTAATGTTTCTATCGATTAAAAAACATTAATAACTTACTAAAATTTATTTATTTTCGTAATTAGAACATTCTCGTATCAATCAACATTTAAATAAATCTCGTTTGCCGCCATTAATCATACGGTTATAAAAGCCCGCCGCCATTGGTCGATTTGAATTTCGATTCGAGTGCGCGCGCTTGCGATATATCGAACTCGATCTCGAACACTGGCGGGAAAGAGCGCGATTCCTCAGTCAAAAACGGTCGATTCTCAGTGCAACTCGTTGGCGTCACCATCCTCTTCATTTTCATAATTCCGTGCCAATTTCGTCGGAAACCAGAATCCTTCGCGTTCTAAACTTGCCTCGACCATTTCTCCGCGTTCCCAAGTGAAAATCCAACGTGAATATTCAATGCAGTGATAAATATTGAACGATCAATACCCGCCTCACAATTGTGTCCATCTTTGTTCTCGAAACCGTTTGTGTCGCCGTTCGAATTCCGCGAATGTGTTTCTCGAGTTTGAATCTTGTGTACATTTGTGTAATAAGCCAATGTGATTGTGTGAGTGAAAGTGAATACTGTGAATTGTTCAAATTGGGATTACTATTTTGGGATTACTCGAAGGACGCCGATTCAACAAGTAGTGAGTCACAGAAAATATTTATATTTCTCTTTTCAATGAACATTTGCATGTTGCTTCCGTTGGTATATTTGATACTTGTACCTATAACAGCCACGGAACATTTATAACTCTCATGTATAATATTGTATAATTACTCTGGCGATCGGAGAACAATGGGATATGTTATTGCACTACATATATGTATATGGCGTCACATCACAGAGATTGTTTGGTCTTGAAAACCATCAGAGATATTCGTACACTCTGCTCGACCGGGCAGACACACAATAAATGTATACGAATAGCAGAGATTTTGTCAGGAATAACATTACAAATAATTATTCGCACAGGACGGACTTGAGAGATTCGAAAACAGTGGCATCCCTATAAGCCACTAAGCCTCCGCAATTAGCAAACCCATTTTCAGTGGGCAGATAATTCACAAACGAATCTTGTCGATCTACGCAGTCGGAACGAATGAACTTTTGATATTCCAATAATTCTCCTCCCAAAGATTTAAGTAGAGCTTGCGGGCCACAAGTGTCCCACTTGTACGTAGAACTTTTAGAAAGAATATAAGCTGACGCTTGACCTAGCGCGACATTGAGTATCTTGTAGCCGGCTCCTGCAGGTTCGGCTAGAACGAAACCAGCAGTTGCTAATTTAGATTTGATTTCCTCTTTTTCTACTCTGCTTAACACGGCTATTTGTTGATCGGTGGTGTTCATCTGTATGGAACAAGTACCGATTCCATCTTGAACGAATCCCCAATAACAATTCCCTTTCCATCTGAAAAAATTTAGTGTAGAATACAATTTATATTTACTAGCATTAGATCGTTATATATTATGTTTACCCTGATTCAGAGTTAGTATGGAACGGTTGATTAACTACTCCCACCACTGGAGCGCCGGTGCTTCTAACATACGCTCCAATTAAGACTGTTACACAGCCGAGACCACTGAGATGTATACCGGTTTCCTCGTGAACCACCTGTCCTCCGTTAATGTAATCAGCCGTCGAGTCTGAAAACAGAAACTTATAGATGTTTCTTTGCAACTGTGAAGAATCTTATATTTATTCCACCTACCAATTGGATCTATCCAAATACCGAGATCATCCACATCGAGATGAAAGTCTGTAGGAATTTCTTTGCCCATTGGCACATCTTCCAGACAAACGTCTCTGTGAACTTCTTCAGCTAGGAGTTGAGCAGTTTCCATATCACTGCCCATCACTTTAGCCAATAATTGAGTAGTCTCTTCCACGGTGGAAAGGACTTCGACTACTATGCACTCTCCCATAGTATTACTGAAGGTATTGTTCTCCTCGCCTTGCACCAACTTCGCCAATTCTGGAAACTAGTCCTCTTTGCACAGGCTTTCACTTATCGCAAAGGATAAGTTAAATAGTTTTAACTTACCTCCAATTGTATGTCATGCTTGATGGTTTCTTGAATAAGAACGTCGGCTAGTGTTTTGAAATCCTGGAAGAACCTTGGGTTCTTTTCCTCCGCCGATTTCTCCTGCACAAGTAGTTGGAATAGTGCATCGTTCTGCCTGCAAGCTCGTGCTATGTTCGCCGCTTTCTCCGAGACTTTTAATAAGATCGAAAGCAGTCTGCTGCCGTCGTTCATATTAGAAATCGTGGGGTTTACTGACCCTGGACTAAAAGAAAATTAATCGTAGAGATTGACGATGATTATCGGCAGCTTTAAAAAAAAAGGAATTGGCAATTGGAGCCCGGATAATTTGAAATACGACTGAGGATAATCGAAGTCATTCGGTTCAATTTCGGCGGGAATGAATCCGTAGTAATTTCGTTATATAAGAACGATATCGAATATTGACTTTCTCCACTCGCCCTTTTAACAATCACCCCCGCATTAGAATTCATTTAGCCGAAGTCGCAAAAGATTCAGTATTTAAGAATTGTAATACGCGCGATTGACGCAACCCCAGTCCCACTCTGGTCAGTCATCTTAAATTTAGTTTATCTCTCGAAACTCACTGATTTACAACAATTAACAGTCGCCCCTCCAAACTAACATTAAAAACGTTCTGATTTACTGTCGTGCACTGCCGTTCAAGGAAAGCTCTCGGGTCAGTGTCTGAAATAGAACTGGTTCGGAGTTATTGGTTTAAATATTGATTAGTTGTGCCCACGTAGAGCAGAACTGTAATTGCACCGGCTGTCTCAGCTGGAATCAGCTATGGAGCGACTGATAACCGGCTCGCGCGGATTGTAACCTTGAATTTGTTCAATATATCAAATTAATTATCATTTAAATTGATAAAGAAACAATCAATTCAATGCATTCCTGGCAAAAGCTAAGTAACATCGAACAATAAACATTAGGCGCAACTAAAGAAGGTTGGGTGTGGATAAAGTTAATTTTATATAAGATCATCGGATACAAAAATGATTTATTAAAAATACAAAGTATAAAGTACAAATACTTAAGAGCACAATGGTCGCGATCTTGGGCGGTGGTATCAGCGGACTGGCATCTGCCTATTACCTTTTACCAAGATTGGCACAGCATCCACATCTACGCGATAAAACGATATCGATATTCGAAGCTTCTAAACGCGTAGGTGGATGGATTAACTCGAACGAATTGCCAGATGGAACTATGTTCGAGCTGGGCCCACACTCTATTAGAACATTTGGCGCTCCGGCATTCAATACTTTAAAACTGATAGAAGATATAGGCTTATCGGAGAAAGTCATCCCTGGGACCAAGAGTGCCCAGAAGAAGTTAATCTATTCCAATGGGAAAATACACACAGTGCCTGATTCGCTGAATGCTATGTTTGAGAAAAGTACACTGCTAGGAAAGAAACCCATATCCCTTTTACTCAACGATCTCAAGCCGTTATTCTCTCAGCCCAGTGACGAGAGTGTCTACGACTTCTTCCGGAAGAGATTCGGACCAGAAATTGCTGATAAACTAATCTGCCCTATGATATGCGGTATCTTCGCAGGAGATGCCAGAGAAATAAGCATGAAGAGCTTCAATAAAAATGCCTTCGAAGTTCAAAGAAAATATGGATGCCTGAGTGTAGGAGTATTAGCAACTATTTTATCCAATGCCTTTAAGCGCAAACTAAGTATAGATCCAAACAGTTTAATGGCCAAAGCCAGGGCAAAACAATGGAGGCTCTTAACCCTGCAAGGAGGACTCGAACAATTACCAAAGAAGCTCAGCGAAGTTATCCAAGACAAAGGAGTACAAGTCCACACTGATCACAAGTGTGAGAAGATCACATTTCACAAGGAAGAAGTAGAATACATTGTAAATGGAGAGACAAAGAAAACAGACTACATCATCTCTTCCTTATCAGCGAAACGCACCGCTGATCTTGTGGAAGATCAGCATCCAGAATTAGCTGAAATGTTAAAGGAAATACCTACAGCATCCGTGGCGATTGTCAATTTTCAATTCCCCAAAGGAATCCTGAAATCAGATGCATTCGGCATACTCGTAGATCCTGCGGACGAACTGCCGGTACTCGGTGTCATATTTGATCACTGTATCTATCCTCAGGAGTCAACAGTGCGTATGATTAAAAACTCTCTTTATTTCATCTCATCTTTGGCCGAACATAATACAAACAGACTTAAAACGCGTTACAATAGGATACACACGCACTCGCAATGTAATAAAAACTATACTTGAGACAGAGACAGCGCATTAGTTTATGAGTAAAGATAGATACGATCTAGAGACTAGAAAGGACTCAATGGTTACGTTTTAAGATTGGCTAATTTTCATGGCAATATCCAGGTACTGACGGTGATGATGGGAGGAGCATGGTTCGAGAAATATTTTGGCAAGTTACCGGCAAACGAACACTTGTTGCGTGTGGCGAGCGAGGGGCTCGAAAAGATTCTGGGCATACGGCAGCAGGCCACAGCGTACAACATCTCCGTGCTAAAGGATTGTATTCCACAGTATCGAGTAGGTCACAATGATTTGCAGGAGCGTATTGCTACTTACTGTAGCCAACAAAGGCTCCCAATTGGACTATGTGGTTCCTCCTACCATGGCGTGGGAGTGAATGACGTTATTCTGTCAGCAAAAAGGATTTCCTATCTTTGAGCAATACCATCCCTCTCGCAATACCGCGAGAAACACACCAATAAAAGTGACGAGCAGATAGAAACACTTGCACGAATGTTAAGATTGAAGAAATCATATGTGGGGATGCAAGAATATTGGGAGGCAATGGGTTTGTCTATAGAGCAGAGCAATAAATATTCATACAGATTTATATCTCCGTGAGAAACAGTCCTTTATAAAATCAAATTCATACGTATAATAAGATTTAAACATAATCACTTTGATACATGAACACACGCACGAAACGATTAAGAGTGCAGAAAATAAGTGCCACTACAATAAAAAGAGGGTACCGCTCGGGTACTTATAAATGTAAGTCTTATCTACTTAAACATAAAGAGTACACGTGCATAGAATAAGTTATGCGAATGCCATCACTCAATACTTAGTACAAGAACATCGCTTTCGATATACGAATGTCAGTCTGCCAAGCTCTCAGCACAAAATCACAAGAAAAAAAATAAATCAATAGAAAGACAGGGTCAGGCAACGACATTGTTAAATCAGACGAGAAGAAATTCAAAATCATCTCACTGTATCGGATGCAAACACAGTCTAATCTTAGAACTCAGCGAAATCATAGAATAGCCTTACTGATTGACAGTACCTGCATATTTAACTTCATCGAATGCTTTTCTCGCTTTCTTCAGCTCTTCGTTCATTGTAAGCAGGTCTTTCACCCTCGCATATTTCCTCGCATCTTTTCTCACTAATAATACATATCGTTTATTAGTTTCGAGTGTTTCATACTCGTGTAAAAGGTACTAAACTAAAGTTTACCCAAAAAGACGATGTCCTCGACTTGTACTCTGCCAGTTCTGCCGATTTCCATAGCCCTGTGTGTCATTTCTGTGATGAATTCTATCACAAGATCTTCCAAAAGATCGACGCTCTCCGTGTAAGGGTTTTGATCATCCCCAAAACCATACATCATACATCGAAGTTCCTTTGAGAATAATCGCTTTCTTCCACCGGGTAAAGTTCCTCCGATCGGAATCTCCGCTTCCTCATCCTCGAACTTTATAAACAACACTCGATTGTCATCCGTTCAGAATCGCAGGTTATACAACATTTCTTTATGAATTCAATACCTGTTCGAAACCTTCTTCCGCAGCCATTATTTTATATATATATCTATTAATTGAACTTATTGATACATTAAAATAAGATCGCACGGAGTATTGTGTGACTTAAATCAGCTGATGAGAGATCGAAACAGTTTGCCTCCAACTCCAACGGACCTACTTTACATACGATCAAATCTAACAGTCGGCAATGGTCGTGAACACTTCCAGGTGCCAGTTCCAGTGCAGCACAACAAACTTATACAAATGTTTTCAATATACACATGAGTGAAAATTGCAATTTGCCGGAAACTGCTAGATATTTTTAAACTTTACACAATTCGAGAAGAGGATATCGTGCTTCAGTGAAGACTTTTAAAATACAAGTGCAAAGCATGCTCGGTTTGTAAAGGTTATAATATCGGGATACAAATTTTACACCATGTCGCAAGTAGTACCAGCGAAGAGTTGGAAGGAGACGAATCGTCTTTTCAAAGAACGCCGTAAACAATGGCGAGAAGAGAGATTAATAAAAAAGGTGAAACGAGAAGAGGTGAAAGATTCAGAGAACGAAAGTGCAAATACAGTGGAAGAAGTGCATTTCGAAAAGAAGGATATTTCAACCATCAGTATAGCTGTGCCAGGATCGATCCTGGACAATGCTCAGTCACCAGAACTTCGCACTTACTTGGCCGGTCAGATAGCACGTGCAGCTTGCGTCTACAAAGTAAATGAAATCGTTGTTTTCGATGACAAAGGTGATGTCACGGAATCTGAGAAAAAGAAGATCAGAAAAGATGATGTTCTGGGAGAACGAAGAGTCGGTTGTCTGCAACTTGCTAGAATCCTACAATATCTAGAATGCCCGCAATACTTGAGGAAATATTTCTTCCCTATTCACAAAGATCTCCAATATGCTGGAATATTGAATCCTTTGGATACGCCGCATCATCTTAGACAACAAGATGTTTCTCTATACAGAGAAGGTGTCGTATCTAACAAACCGATCAAAGCAGGCAGGGGTTCCTTAGTAAATGTCGGCCTATTCAGCGATGTCCATGTGGATAAAGTCTTGACTGCCGGACTGAGAGTTACTGTAAAAATTCCACCTGGTCAAGAAAACACCAAGAAAATCAAAGGATTCATTGTACCACCGGATGTTCCTAGATCCGACACAGGAGTATATTGGGGATATTCCGTAAGACTAGCGGATAATCTCACGGAAGTACTCACTCAGAGTCCGTACAAGGATGGCTATGATTTAACAATTGGCACATCGGATAAAGGAGAGTCTCTCAATGATCCTGAAAATGCAAAGTTGGAGTATCATCATGCGATCATAGTGTTTGGTGGACTGTCTGGCTTGGAAGCAGCGGTAGACGTTGATCCAAACTTGGATGTTGATGATGTTTCGCTGGTATTCCACAAATATCTGAATACATGTCCGGAGCAAGGATGTAGAACGATTAGGACAGAAGAAGCAGTGTTAGTTACTTTAGCAGAGCTCAGGAGTAAATTAATTCCTAAGTGTCCTGCGTTGCAAAGCCCTCAATTTAATGCGTTTACAGATAATCAATAGAACGAACATTGTTTTAATAAGATAGACATTTATTATTTTATTACATTCGATACAAAGTTGTAAACGCTGTCAAAAATATGTAATATATATGTACAAAGTGATTTAATTGGAAGATAGAGATTATTTCTGGCTAACAACTATGTATGGCACAATTCACAGCTTCCCTTAAAGTCCTTATAACTTTGCCTTGATCACTGGATCCTGTTACTGCTGTTCCGGAAACAATCATATTCGCACCAGCCTGTAAATGAAGTAGAATGTTAATACTAATTCTTCATCAATGATATAATTAACAAATTTAATATATACTTTGGCACAAGCGTCGATCGTTGATGGGCCAACTCCACCATCCACTTCTATGTCAAGAGTAGGATAATTCTTCCTGAGCCAAGATACTTTTTCCATCATTGGCTCCATGAATTTCTGACCTCCAAATCCTGGTTCCACTGTCATGACTAATACCATATCAGCTAAGTCAACATAATCGGCGACGACATCAACCGGAGTGCCTGGTTTAAGTGCTACTCCTACCTGGAAATGATCATCTTAATTATTTCCAAAGAAACGCTTGTTCCAATTAAGAAGAATTCATCATACCTTCATCCCAGCTTCTTTAACTTTCCTGCAAACCGCTGGAACATCTTCCACTGGTTCTACATGGAATGTATATTGATCTACACCAGCACCAGCCATCGGTTCGATCCACTGTCAAAAACATCGTCATTTCTAATTACAAACATTGAACTCTGGACTCTGTACTATGGAAATGACTTCAATGATGATGAGAAAATTGGATTTCATTCGAAAATAATTGTCAAAACGAACCTGTTCTGGTTTCGAAACCATCATATGTGTCTCGAAGAAAGCATCCTTGATTTTATTTCGAAGACACTTGACCAAAGGATGTCCGAACGTAAGGTTAGGCACAAAGTGGCCATCCATGACATCCAAATGAAGATAATCAGCACCATTATCAATCAATCGTTGGGATTCTTCGAAGAGTTGAGCTAGATCGGCATTCAAGATCGAAGGGCCGATCTTAGCAGTGAGAGACTTGCTCATTTTCGTTGTCTTTTCTTCGATCTAGAAATCCCAATGTACTATGTACCACGAGGTCAGAGAAACACGTGTTCCAGTGGCGCGAATGATAATGAAAACTTCCCCCTGCTTTCTCCCACTGGATCATTCGATCATCCAATAGCCACGAACTATTCCCATCGAATCATTCAACTTGAATTTTATAATAAACAAGAACAGGATGAATAAAACAAGACAATTGTACGAAAAAGAAGTCTTTATTTATACATAAAAGTCTAGCAATTCACATAAGAGAGGAGGACGAATGAAAGTGATGACATACAGTACAACGATTGGTTAATACTAAGGGGTTGGGGTGGAAGGGGTGGGGGGGTGTACAGTGAGAAGGGTGTGGGTTACGCGCGTCAAAGGAAATCGAGCGCAATAAATAAATAAAAATGAGAGATGATCTCACGGACACTTAAATAATGCGCTAATAACTTAAGCTTGAATGCTGGCTGTGTCGGAAGTGTTGCACCATCGATAAGGGACCTTTTTCAATCAAGGATCGAGGTGTGCCAAGTTGGAACCACGGCGAGTCTGGACGATAAGTAGAGTTTCAGGAACCATCGAGCATTAATCTTCGTATTACGTATAGTTTACTCCAGCTAGCCGTGGTAGCCATCCTTCACTTCCATTGTCACTTTGTGCTTAACGTTAGTGATTACAGGATCTTAGGTGTATCTATCTTAGCCGTTTCTCTCATATAATGGGGATCTTCGCCCGCCTCGTCTAGTTAACCCTTCGATCCTGCTCGTTCTCCGGCTATAAAAATAATCAATAATCATTATCTCCTCATTCATCGATTTTTCTTGTATCTTCCAAGAAATCTTACCCGGAAAGGATAAAGGAAAGTATCGACGACTTCCTCGTGGTGTCCGGATTTAACCTTGCAGATGTAACTACCCATGTCTTCCCAAAGAAGATGATCGATCATTAGATCACCATTATCGAGAACCCTGTGTCTAGGGTTGGTCGAGTAGGCAAGAGGAATATTGTAATTATCGACCCAAGTGATCTGAGGCGTTGGTCTACCACTGGCTCTGCATGGCAGCACCACAGAACTTCCAATTGTCGTCATTCTCGTCGGTGAATACATAGTAATCGTCGGCTCGCTTTCACTCGAACAGTTGACGTGCTCTCGGTCACCTATTCAGTTATGAAAGAAGAGTTTTTTTTACGTGACTACGAGCACTCCTTCGTGACATTAGAAGACTGTCAGTTAATAGTATATTCAATATTTACCATTGACAATCAGAACGGTCGGCTTAGATATGACTATCTTTCTTGGGGAGACAGCGGCGCAATAAATCAAACCGGCGTCTTCCGGCGTGGCGCATTCGATCGCTAGTTTCGAGACTACCCTGGCAATTCCATTCCAGTCTGCACCCGTTTCGAACATATCCATCGTGCTAGTGCGCACGTACTCGTTCAGTTGCTCCCTTGAACCACTTCCCGAGAACCAGAATACTTCCGGTGGTGGACTACCACTTGCCTTGCACTCCAATACTACTTTACTTCTGCGAAAGTTGGATATACCACTTGTTAGTTATGTTAATTAAATGATTGATTTTATTCATTACTTACCCCGCAGTTACTTCTAATCCACTCACTGGATGCTGAGCGATCTTTAACCATTGATCCTTCGACTAAGAAGATAAAAAGAGAGATTAGAATCTTTAATAATTTGTAAGAAGGAAAAGAATAAAGATTACCTTTGGTGTGTCGAGTTGTCTAGCTTCGTACTCTATCGGTGAGATCAAGCTATTCGTCTGAAGCATCATCTGTTGATCGGAACTTGTGTCATCGGCAAGGCGATCGTTGCAAGCTCGACCATTGCAAGAAGCCGGCATTCGCGGTAGACTCTTGAACGGATATCCGGCAACGGAAACCCACGTTCCCACCGCTAATACAAGATTCACAAGGAGTAGGATACTCTGCATCTGGAAGTGAAAAAAACGTCCTATCTTAAAAGAGAGAATCCTCTCATAAACGAGAGAACGAACAGGGTTCGGTGTATAAATGGAACGCGGAATGAAGGTCACCGATAACAGAGTTAATCGAATATTGCAGGCTTATTATGACAACGGGACACGTATGATTACAAGTGGCGGTCCGAGGGGAATTTCTGAAATTAGAAGCACGATTTATTTATCTAGTTAGACGTCTTTAGTGACACGACCTTCCGAAAGCACGTGCTCGTCCTCTTATCCATGGTTAAACAGTCCTCCTGAAAATTATCTCTCCTCTCTTATACCTCTCTCTCTTTCTATCCCTCTCGCAGCGATCGCACCCTCCAGCGATATTAATTAATTATCTACTCGAGCGAAGAGACAGAGAAAGAGAGAGAGAGAGAGAGAGAGAAAGCGTGACTCATAAGCGACGGAACTCAACCGCGATTCATTCAGCGAAAGAGTTTCTCGCTGGCCAATTTCTCTTCGTTAATCGAAACCACTCACGATACACTTAACTCCAACTTGATAAAGATATACATATCCTTCGATTACTCCTGCTTCCTTAATGACTCGGATCCAGGAGACTGTTCTCGGAATCAATTAAGAAAGATACAGACACACACACACACATACACACACACACAGGTCTCTTTAAAACAGAGGAAGGGAAGTTCTCGAGTTTCGATAGAGAATACTGAGAATGTTTCGGGACTCGTGCGAGCATCTTGTTTTAATTAGGAGGATAATGGCTCGACCGTTAAAAGATCGACGCAGGTATCTTTTGAATGTAATTATCGAGTTAATTGAGACTATGCTTGAGTGGCCAGACACTCTCTGTTTTTTTTCTCTCTCTCTGTTATACCCATTCCTTCTCTTGCTCACTTGATAGAGCAGCGAGCATTGAAGTCACCGAATTTCAGAGATATTTCTTCTCTGACGATTCGTTATTTCGTTTCTACATTTTCTCTCGTAATCGAGGGAGAATGCGATCATTACTTACGCACTCGAGTCTCATTGAGAATTCTCCGATGCGGAAAAATGCGCATTGCTCGCGAAGTTGTGTATGGTTGGTAATACGTATACGTAGAAGATGAACTTGGTGTTCCTCGAAGATACCAGTTGGTGATATAAAGAAAAGAGAGGAATTCTTCGACTTCGTTATGTTCGAAGAGCGTGTAATTTCCCAGTATTTTATTACCTGTTTCTATATTGTTAATAGTTTTGTTAAATCATCGTAGAATGCTTGTTTTTATTATTCATTGCGTAAGAGTAATAAATTCCTGTTGAATATCACAGGAATCGGATAACGATAAAATATAGAAACAATGATTCGTCGAAGGGATGATAATTGACACAAGTAAACTCGTCTTTCTTTTTCTTTCATTGCACGGCAATTTATCGAGATACGCGGTGTGGTTCTCGCAATGGGAGGGAAAAACAAAACTCGGCAAAGCCTGATTAATTGGAAGAAGGCGTGAAAGAGACAAACCGACGATTTCTGTTCTACGATATGTTTTGTTGCTGGCTATCCCCTATCGCATATATTGTTTACCGCACTTCGTCTGCTGGTCAGTGTGTCTGTGGGAATTTCTGATGGAAATAGTTCAGGCCAGATAGAATATCCGAGAGAGTCTGTTTTTACTCGAGACGCGCGAGAGCCGGCGCCTCGAAATATATCGTACCTTGTCAATCTCGTTAAAAAGCAAAAATCCCCTCCCCACTCAACAGAACAGAATCAACAAGTGGATGAATCTTTCTCTTAAACTTTTCAATCCTAAAAATAAAACATTTATCCACAATTTTCACAGCAATTTATTACTACAAATATATATCTCTCTCTATTGATAATGAATCGCATAACAACTTCCAATGCAATCTTTAGTTTCTACGCTGTACAAAACAATAGCGAATAAAAAGAGAGTATCTCGTAAGTAAGAAAAAAGAATTTATAGAATTGACAACAACAAAAAAAAAAGAGCAACAGAATTCCAGCCAACTGGAAGAGAGTCGAAGAGAGAGATAGGCGGCGATTGGTTTTCGGGTGATCTAGGGAGCAAGGAATCTCAAGCATCCGGCGAGCTATGCCGGTGCTTCCAAGAAAGTGGTGTCTAAATGATTCCCGGTATCGATGAGATAGGCTGCTGGTTCATTGCTTTCGAATGATTATGTATATACGTGGAGAGACCACCCCGGGCGACGCGAGCGAGCAAGCAAGCGAACGAACGAACAAGCTTAGTGTGTCGTACATACGCGTAAATTGAAAGTCTCTCAATAGAAGAGCGCCGCACCGATTCAAGAGAGTAGATTCTCTCTCGAGTTCTCGTCGCGGTCTTAGAGAGATAAAGAAGGAACTAGCACTCGGTAGCAACGAAAGAGAGAGAAAGAGCTAATAAGAGATACATATATATACAATTCAAGGAGCATCTGGCGCGCGCGCGCCTTCTCCAAGTAATCGAATTAGAAAAGCAGAGAAAGAGCAACGGGTGTTTATAAATGGGCCAATCTATCAAATTGGCAATTGATACGAGAATTAATATAATTCCAAATTGATATGCAACCCCGTTGCATGTCATATGTCTGATGCAAGCGTATAAAAGAGAAACGTGTGTGTCTTCGATGATGATCGAAAGTTTCATCGAAGGGAAATCATCTTTTATGATTTCTCTTTGAAATGAAAGAATGACTATGCTTACCTTTGCCACGCGAAGAAAGGCCAGGTTTGTCAGGTCGAATTAAGAGTAAACGGCGAACGAACAGCTCTTTGAGGAAAAAGTCGCGCGCCACACGTTTTACGGGAGCACTCATTCCGGGAGGTGTGACCGCTCGAAAACGAATGATGCAACTTGCCAGAAAGACACGGGAGGGAATACCACACCGCTCGCACTCTACCTCTACCTCCTCCTTCTCCTCCTTCTCACTGTCTCCTACCGTGCTTCTAGGCAACCACGCGCCCTCTCTACCACCGCGCGTCCTCGACGCCGTCGCCGTCGCCGTCGCCGCCAGACCGGCCGCCCTTTGGCGTACTAGTTTAATCTCTTCTGCCAACACTCACTTAAACTGATAAGCGTACACTCTTTTTCCCTGATATTACAATTCCGAATACCATCCCCGGAAATACTTGATACCACTTGAATAAACTACCAGTCATAGAAATGACTAAGACATGATTTTATCATAAATCTCCCTTTCAATTTATAAGATTATTCTGTTAGCTTCTCTTTTCATTCTTTCGATACTATTATGAATTATTTATAATCATATAATTTACTAGGATAAAAACTTGGTGTTGTTAATTATAAATGGCAGGGTATAAAGATATTTATCTGACAAATAAGGGTGCGTGGAAGCAGATCAACAGTTAAACAGGATTAAATCCGAGGTCACTTAAAAAAGACGATAGTACGTTTTCGGATGATTTCATGGAAAGTGAGAGTGATGCGCGCGAAAGAGAGAGAGAAAACCAGGTAGAGTTCCACCGGCGAACAGGTAGTCTTATCGCGAAGATGCGCGTAAAAATAGACTAAGAAAGGGGTAGGGTTTACCTTGGTCCGAGAAGAGATGTGTTGTTGATCGACGTTTCCACTTTTCTCCAAGCCTCCCTCAGGTAGTACGTAGAAGCAGGTGAGAAAAGTTCCGGCAGGAATGAAGCAAAGAGAAGATCCGTGTGACAGTGGTCGTCGACGGGCTCGCTCGCTCGGTGTCGTGTCCGGTTGTCGACGGAGAGCGAATAAAAATCCTGACTGAGCACGGAAGAACAGACACATTTATATATTTCGAATGTGGCATCGGGCGCCCTCACTCATCCCTGATTGGACCGTGCTCGCGAGGAGTAGGGCAATAAAAAAGCACACGAAACAATTGAATTCATTACCCGGCACGCTGAGAAAGAGAGAGCGAGTGAGAGACAGAGAGAGATAGAGATGGATGGACACGCGCTCTTTCTCCCTTTCTCTTTCTCTCTCATCTCTCCTACCGATCGCATATTGCCAGAGATCGTTTCTCTCACTCGGCGAACACCAACCGAGAACCACCGTGTTTCCTTCTCCCTGGCGTATATCTATGTACCGGGCCAATTTACTACTTTTCCACCCTCGTCAAAACAGCAAGAGTCTCACATCGTCTCTGTGTGTGTGTGCGCGCGCCTCCTATGTGAGAGTACAGAGAAAGCCCCATCGATTCCTAGTTCACTCGCCCCCGGGGATATGTAATTAAGCTTTTTATTGATACCGATAGCGTACACCAGGAAGAAAGACATCTCACGACAATTACCCCCGAGTGCGCGACTGGCGGGTTCAATGATACTTGATGTCTTCTGTACCACCCTGGACGAGAAGGAACGTCGAGTCATTGCCACTGTCTACCGCGCGGCCGCGTGCGAGCTTTTCGTAGCCGGTATTTTCGCGCCAATTGGAGAAGTTACTGTTAACGATATTGGACAGGAACCATTTCTGTATTCTTTAATTACTTTGGTAAGATAGCAGTATTGATGACAAAGGTATCATTCAACTCGATCTATTTCTCCCTTTTTGTCTCCTCCCCACTCACCCTCTTCCCTTTCAAACTTTTAAACATATTGGGTATTTCCATTCTTTCATTACCCTGTCAGCCTTATCTTCGATATGATTGCCATCCTGGATCAGGTTTTCCCATTTCGGCGCAAACGACAGATGTGCAAACATCACCCTGACAATGTTCTGTCTAATCAAATATGTCCGAATAATAGTTGGAGTGCAATCAGTCGTTTCATTCTGCTCTTCCTTTGTACTGACTATCGCAAACCTCGTAAATCGAAATCATCCCTCCATCCTGTCATTTTTATATATTCTCTACCTTGTTTTCCCTTCAACCCACTTTCAACTACCTCCCCCCTTCTTCTCCTATTCGGAGGAGACTACCCGTTGGGAAAATTTGCGGCCTCGAATTACAATCAGCACGGTGATTTTCTGGGCAATCGGACTCTGACTACAACGAGATTGGATGTGAGGAAAATGCTGGATTCGAGGAAATGATTGTCAATTGATCATCAGTGGACCGTAAATCGCTTGATTGGAAAGTTTTGATATTGATGAAAGGAATACACGAATTGCTTGTGGATATAGTTTATTTATAAAGATAGATAACATATTTTTTAGTGGAATTATAATTGTATATTATAAAAGTACTTTCTTAAGGTTCCTCATTGGAATCCGAAGGTTGCGCTTTATCGGAAGCAAGTTTCTTCAAATGGATCGCACCGATAAGAGCCCTTACCATGGCAAAATCCTGTCGAACCGCTCCTAATTTCTCCTCCAATTCCATCGTCAACTTTTTCGTCTCTTCCATATTCTAGAAATGAGAAATAAGTATTAAAAGCATATCTACTCTCAGTCGAATGATCATCTAAACGTCGTCTATTAACTATTACATTAACACCTAGTTCTTCCGGGTGATTTCTAATTAAGATAACTCATTTTCCCCGGCAATTATCACCGAGTTGACAATTCGATCAGCCGATAACACACATAACCTTACCACTCTCATCTGCGCGTAGAGTCGCAAGGTGTTTTCTTCAGTAGGCTCATAGGGTTTCTCATAGAAGGACGCGGATGAAGAAGAAACCGATCTATTTGCCATTATATCACCCAATGACAAGCTTCAAATTCTCCAAGCTTCCTCTTAAAACTTTTCCCACTTGTTGCTCGATTCTAATTCGTAAGCACGCAGCAGCATTTTGAATTCCTTCAGTGAGCATCGCTACAGAACAAAAATCCCTGCTGAAGTAAGTAAGAATTCCAACCAAACTATTCTTTACTAAACACATCCGATCTACTCAATTAAATAATTCCTTATAAACAAGTAAAGTATCAAAGAATTAATTCATTAAAAAACATTTCACTTGAAAGATCTAATATATTAAAATTTCTTTTATAGGGTCTACGAATCATTGACATTCTTAGTTGGTAAAAGTTCCTGCGAATAACGAGAAACGTCGCCAGATGGCCAGGCAGAGCAACAGACCTCTTTTTCCCTTCTAGATACCGACGGTAGCTCGGATCTAGTTTCGGGTGTACATACCGTGGTATACTGGTAACCAGAGTGGCTTGGGTAGTCCGTGCGAGTCGGATCGGGGGCCTCCGTGTCCAGTGAGAGAGAGAGAGCGTATTCCGTTTACTGAGTGCGTGTGCATTCGATGGGTTACCTTTTATGGTGATTGCTACGGAAGGGAAACATCGGCTACGGTCTGTGATGCGATATTAGCGAGCAACGACCGAAGGATAGACACGCCAAGAAAAATGTAAGATATCCAGGGTGCAACAGCACTACTTTGTCTCTTTCCTCGGAGCATTTAAGGCCTTGCTATTGCGCCTGGCGCCCGAGACACGGCCACCTAAAGAAAGAGTGAGTGAGTTAGAGAGAGAAAGAGAAAGAGAGAGTGTGTGTGATGGTAGAGCTTTGTAAATATAAAGATGACGGCATCGCTAAGAGTAAGAGAGCCACCCTTGTTCGGGGCTGCAGGATCTTCCATACGAAGATCCAACAGTGGACAATACAAGGAATTATGAATGAAAAGATGGAAGCTTTTGGGAGCAATCAATTCTCCATTCATGGGATTGCGAGAGAGATGAATTCCTTGGGAGAGAGATATCGGTCTGGAGCGTGGGAGATCCTGCTTAGCCGCACCTCCGACACTCTCCACGCTCATCTTTACTCAACTATCCTTTTTAATCTCGCCCCCGATTACTACCTTTCCTCTCCAATAGATCTCCATGTCGTCTATCCAAGTAGTAAGGTTCTCTCGAGCTTCGGTTGATCGGTGATCGAAACATTAGTAATCGGTATTTTCGGTGTTCACGCCCGACAGTGATTCGCCGATGAGTAATAACTCGCGGAAGCATTGGTGTGAGGCAAGTAAATGTTAAAAGTGGATGGTAGATATATTGGGTAGGAGCGACCTGTGCTACTACAGAGCGAGTGAGAAAGAGGGACGACGATGATCTGAGTGCGCGTTGACTCAATCATGTAAGAATAGAATACTCCGCGTGAAATCTTCCCTCGTTTCAGTCACATTTATAAACGAATCGCTTGCTTTGCTCCAATTTTCTGTGATACTTACGTTTGATTAGATCCCTGCTACACACTGCTTGCTCTTGAAGTTTATATCGGCAATATTCTTTTTCTCCATTTACTGATCTGTCGCGGACTGTAGTGATAAGTTATGAGGGCTGCTCTTTCAGAACTCCGCGGAGACAAGAATAGGTACTGAGAAAGTGTAATGTGAGAAATCGTGCGATTCCCCCATCCGGAGTATTATCTCGCACCTGTTTCCTGTCGTTCTAAAATGGAACATCCTTTCCTACCCGAATCGATGATAGAACGATTAAGTATCTAGAATGCGAGGGTGATATGTTAGATTTGATTTCTTTCATGCAGGATGTCGGACAGCTTGAAATGGCTCTTAGCCCTGGCTGTAATAGCGGCAGTGGCGGAGGCGAATTTCCCACCCCCCGAGAGATTGACGGGGATGAATCCTTGCATTAGCAAACAGACCTGCCACGAATGTATACAGACACCGCACTGTGCCTGGTGCGCTGCGCCGGTGAGTAGTTATAGAAAAAGATTGATTTCTATTTCGCGACGATCAGAATGTATTAAAACGGTTGATTATCTTCTTCACAGAAATTCCCTGAGAAGCGATGCTTCTTGCCGAACATAAACACGAAAATCTTCGTCACGTGTCCGTCGGAATTCACGTGGAACCCGGACAATGTCTTCAGTATGATAAGACATCGAAATTTGACGAAGGGTGGTTACACGATCGGGGGTGGTGGTGGCTACAGTGGTTACGAGTACTCGTACAATAACTCATCGAGTTCCTCGAGTTCATCTAGCTCCTCTAGCTCCTCGAGTTCCAGCAGCAGTAGTAGCGGCAGACGACAGGAAGCTGTCCAGATGTGGCCACAGGAAGTTAATTTGAAACTTCGAATAAGTACGTCCTTATAGAAGGGTCGGGCGCGAGTCTCACCAGAGCGAGAATAGACTTTCTTATACTGTCCATTTTTCATTTGTTTTTAGATGAAGCATACAGGATGTCCTTCGCATACTCTCAGGCAGAAGATTATCCTGTTGATCTGTACTATCTTATGGACCTCAGTAAATCTATGGAAGACGATAAGAAAAAACTATCCGACCTCGGTCAATTATTGGTCGAGAGTATGAGTAAAATCACGAGTAATTTCCGCCTGGGTTTTGGAAGTTTCGTCGATAAAGTTGTGATGCCTTATGTCAACACTATGCCGAAATCATTGATAGAACCATGTGATGGATGCGCTGCTCCTTACGGATATAAGAATATCATGACCCTCTCGCAGGACACCAGCCACTTTGCTGGCCTCGTAAGAAATGCCTCGGTTTCCGGAAATCTCGATGCTCCAGAAGGTGGATTCGATGCTATCATGCAAGCGATTGTTTGCCGACAACAAATTGGCTGGCGAGAAAAAGCTCGTAGACTTCTGGTGTTTTCCACTGATGCTGGATTCCATTATGCTGGTGATGGGAAATTGGGTGGAATTATTAAACCAAACGATGGCGAATGCCATTTGGATACCACTGGTCTTTATACTCACTCGTCCCTTCAGGATTACCCGAGTATATCTCAGATTAATTTAAAGGTGAAACAGAACGCCATTAATGTTATATGGGCAGTGACAGAAGAACAGATAAATGTGTACAAAAGATTAACCAAGCATGTGGAAGGTTCGTTTGCTGGAAAATTATCGGAAGATTCCAGTAATGTGGTCGAATTAATTCGCGAACAGTATGATGCGATCTCGAGTTCCGTCGAGATGAAAGATACTGCTAGTAGTGCAATCAAGGTGAAGTACTTCTCGAGTTGCCTTGGTACAGGCCCAGCGATTGAGACTTCGAAATGCGATGGTCTAAAAGTTGGTAATAAAGTCGAATTTATTGCTGAAATCGAAGTCACCAGTTGTCCAGCTAATCGATCCGAGTGGAAGCAGAAATTCGAGATCTATCCAGTAGGTTTTTTCTTTATGAAATCTTTAGAAATAATCTTAAAACCATAAAAAAATAATTATTAATGTTCTCTAGGTTGGTATTAATGAGACTCTCACAGTAAACTTGGAAATGTTATGCGATTGCGAGTGCGAACGCCAGGGTAACATGTACGAGCCGAAATCTCCAGATTGCAACGGTGTCGGCACGCTAAAGTGCGGAGTTTGCGAATGCTACGACGGCTTTTTCGGCAAACGCTGCGAGTGCAGTCCTCATTTCGAGATTTCAGGATTCGATAAAAATTTCCAGTCATGTCGACCTGATAATACCTCGTTGGTTGATTGCTCGGGTAGAGGCACTTGTGCTTGTGGTCAGTGCGAGTGCGAGGAGCGAGAGAACCCGGAAGAAGTGAGTTCAAAACTTTCCAAATTCTTCTTTAGAATAGTTGAACTTTATTTCTAATTTTATTTATATCACTTGTGCAGATTATATCCGGTCATTTTTGCGAGTGCGATAACTTCTCTTGCGACCGAGATCAAGGACACTTGTGCTCGAACCATGGTACCTGTGAATGTGGGCAATGCGTTTGTAATGCTGGGTGGTCCGGGCCATCCTGTAATTGCAGATCATCCAATGATACTTGCATTGCTCCGGGAACAACGAACGGAGTATTATGTTCGGGCCATGTGAGTGACAAACCTTGTTTCATTCTTAATTCTAAGATTTAATTTATTAAAATTAACTGTCATATTTAATTTTCAGGGTGACTGCGTTTGTGGCGAGTGTATTTGTCACGAAGAAGGCAACACTAGATATTCAGGAAAGCATTGCAACAAATGCCCGACTTGCCCGAGTCGGTGCGATGAGTTAAAGAGTTGTGTTCAGTGCCGAATGTACAGCACTGGTAATTATAGCGAGCCGGAGGAATGCGAGAAGAATTGCAAGGAATTCTTCCCTGAACCAGTGGAGACAGTTATCGTGGACGTCGACGACGACGAAGTCCAGTGCTTCGGTACCGACGAGTACGACTGTAAATATAGTTTCGTCTACTATTACAACGAGACCAATTGCTTAAACGTGCGGGCACAGAAGGAACGAGAGTGTCCACCTCAAGTGTACATGCTCGGAATAGTATTGGGAGTAATAGCAGCGATAGTTCTTATTGGACTCGCTCTTCTACTTCTGTGGAAGTTGTTAACAACTATTCACGATAGACGGGAGTTCGCCAGGTTCGAGAAAGAACGAATGATGGCTAAATGGGACACGGTAAATATTGACTTGATCTTAATCTACGTATTCTAGTCTTACTCGGACTAATCAACATCACTCGACTTTTTTCAGGGAGAGAATCCAATCTACAAGCAGGCAACTTCAACCTTTAAGAATCCGACTTACGCTGGGAAGTAAATGTTTCCAGAACGACCCAATGGTGCAATTGGGTAGACTTCATTGATCTATGCAAAGAGCTATGAATCGTTTGTGGAGAATTTTAAAACCTATTAGTATTCGTGAGGCAAACGAGAAATCTAGATGGGAAGAGAGAGCAGCATAGGGAAGAGCTTTAGTGGTAAATAGTCTCTAGCGTTAACAAGTAAACGGTAACCGCGTTAACTATTTAATCGAAACTAATGTAGCGGGACAGTGTTGAGCTATCCGATATTATAATACTGCCATATAACTTAGACTGCTCTTAGAATGTGTGCGGAAATCGTATACAGCGTACTGAGGAAAGTATGCGAGAGCACACCGAGGGAGTATGATAACGTAACAGTTTAAGCGTTGCTATCTCACGATTTATCATAACTTTTATATGCAAGTGCCTTCTCGTCCCAATCCAGGACGACCGACCCTGTTTCTATTGACTTTTAATTATCATTTTCTTTTTTACTCCGAGTTATTTATGAAGCTTTCTTGATGGACCAGATCTTATTTATGCCGGTACAATCGACGCACAAGAAGGGTCACGTTCACTGGGAATCTATCGATCGAGATCTTCCCGTAAGCTTTTATAATACAGAGAACGAACCAATCGCGCACAGAAGAAGCATGTGATAGGTGAATCAGGAAAGGGTAGAAATTCTATTTTCTAGGGCTTCCTTATTCTTCCACGAATGCCTTAAAGTCTTATCAAGGGAAGGGGGAGAGTCACACACTCGAAGCGTGTCTGTAGAGAATTTTTGTATAAATGTAAAAAGGGACAAAGAGTAGCCGTAAGTATAATATTCACGTTGCAGCCAGCGGGAAGTGTAGGGCGGTTGGAGCGACCAAGAGATATCGTAGCTTTCCTTTAACAGTACAAAGGGATACGAGTCATTGACAATAGGCGCACTTAATTAATCGACTGCCTATTTTCTTACAAAGTAGAGTACAATTAAAGGAAACGCAGACGCCGAATGTCCTCCTAATCGAAATATCAGAGTGCCTACGCGAATGGCGCGTCCGAGTCTTAACAAGATTTCAATCAAGACGAACCAATGCTACGTAACTCCTCTCACTAATCGTATGGGTATACATACTAAACGACTTATACTTATATATCGTTTCCTAACTCAGCTGAAAGTCCGGAAACACGAGAATTCAGGAATCTCAGGCGTAAAGAACTTGTTGCATTTTTACGAGATTAAAAACGTCCCGCCAGATAATCTATGAAAGAAGAATTCTCAATCGAAATAATCTCGATCCGCCGATGGCGGTCGCCCTGTGTCTCTCTGTGTGACACATCGGCGTTTATCTAGCAATCTTTTGCAACGTTTCACACACTCATACAAGTAATACCAGAGGCGGACCTAACACATTTGTATCCGCCCGGCATACAAACATCCATCCATCCATCCACGTGGAGACACACACAATCATACATATTTTTACCGCGCCCGAGCGTGCGCATTTACAGCTCGATTTTTGTAGCCTTGTTTTTCTCACGGGGTGTATAACTCTATTTCGGTAGGCGAGAGAAAAAGAAGAGAGCGAGTGAGAAAGAGAGAGAGAGGGAGAGGGAGAGGGAGGAATGTATGTGTGCGAAAGCGCGGCGATATACAACAATAACGAGATACGATACATTAGCCGCATCTGTGTGAATGAGTCAGTGGCGAGGACGAGCCAGTCTGCATGCGAGGAAGATGTGCAAATAGCCAATAAAAACTATATATACACATACATCGAAACGCCTGTTATCAGTGACTCCTGAACAATCCACTGTATTCCGATTGCCACCGGAAATACCGATGCGTCGTGACCCTGGACTAATTTATTCACCCCGGATTATTGCCCCTGCTCCGAAGTTAAAACTTCGTCAAGGTCAAAAAGGAACCTTTTCTTCCGTATCAGAGATCTGCAATTAAACTTTTTCATATGCAAGAGATATTTAAATAGACTCAATGTTATTCTAGGTGAAATATCCTGGATGAAGGAGATCGTATGATTCTACGACGCTGTAAATACACGCAATAATATTTACTGGGAAGCGTTATTTACGGGAGCCTCGACATAGGAGTGCGATCACAGCACATCCACCACATGACTGGAGTGTTCTATGTGTATGTGTGTGTGTATGTATGTATGCACAGACGTATACGGCGCAGTGACGCGATCCCACCGGTTCCCAGATAAACAAGTAGTACGATTTGACGTGGTGCCTTTGCTTTGTTGGGGGAATATGCATTTCTATGCAATTAAATATACGCAAGGCGAACCTCGTTATCTCTCGAGTACACCAACGAATCGAATGATTTCTAATCGGGCGCGTGTATCGATATATGCTCGGCTCTATAAAGTTCACTAAGAAAGTATCGCCTATCACATACAGATAAGGCTTTGGCTTACGGTAAACTGTCTCTCGATTGCAAAAGACTAGTTCACTTGGGTTGCGACTCAAGTTTTTCTTCCTCATCGATCTAGGAAGCACATCGCGTCCTTAGATGATCGATTACTCGAGCGCGAAAAGCTTTTAACAAACGTATCTCGCAAGCAGGAATGATGGAGAGGGGCGGCAATTTTCTCATTTCCTTGGAAATCGTAGAGAACAGGTTGCGCGCTATTCAGTCGTTGCGTAATTGAACGCGCGAACGCTTTAATGAATGCGCTGCACTCTTTTGCACTGTAAATCGCTATCCTTTCCATTATCTAGTCGCTTGGGAATCTACTGCGGAATACCGGTTAAGAGACAGTTGGGAAAAAAGAAAGAAACGGAAGGGGAAAGAAGGAGGTTCAATGTTCTTGGCGGTGATATTTTGCGCGACAGGTTACTAGCGAACTATAAGATTGTATGGGTGACTTGCGCGAAGATCGTTCGAGATTTTGCAAGCGAACGCAATCGCCAAATCGAGGAAAGAGTCGTGGCTCTTCGTGGAATGTCCTTAGCTTTGTCTGGCTCGTGTGGATCAGTCCGGCTTAGTCATTCTTTGACTACATATATAGATATATGCATATCTGACGTAGATTTTTGTATCGCTCGAAAATCATACGATTCCTGGCACCAGCACCACCAACAGCAGCGCCTACTTGGTGAAGCATGCTGTCGACTAATCGAATGCTATTATAGGAGCAATGTGGGAGAGGTCCCACGGAGCAGGGCATCACCCGGTCACCGAACGGTACACAGCGAAATGGTAAAAGTGAAAAGCTGGAAACGGGCCTCGACCTCGCCCGCTGCTAATCTGGAACAACTCTGCCGTACAAGCAGCGACTACCAAGCGAAGCCAGCAAGGATGGATATTCTGTGGAGTCAGGAGCATAGACTAACAGAGAGAGAGAGAGAGAAAGACAGCGCAATGATCTCATGGTGCAAACGATATGGGATGCAGCGAGCATATCATACTCCCTTTACCTCGCTTGCGTATCACGCTCACCCAGTGATCTACTTTATACGCACTATCACAACGGTGATACGAGGAGAGAGAAAGCAGTTTAGCATTTAAAAGGACCGCATTCTAACTATTACTAGGCCCTAGGCCAATTTTCTGTAATCGTTCGAGGAGAACAGCTCCCACTCGTCGCGCTGCCAAATAGCAATCTCTCTCTCTCTCTCCCTCTCTCCTTTCACTGATCTCTCAAGCGCGCCGCAAAGCGTACACCGTTTTCGTCGGTGCAGTTCGTCAGCGCGGTCGAAAACGCTGACGCATTCCGGCGGAAATGGCCAAGACTGCATTAGTCGACCACCTATTCCAGTATATACTTCCCTCTTTCTAGCTTCCTAAATGTTTGCGACCTCAAGGAACGACATTCTATTAAATGGAGCCAAAGCAGTCTACTATAAAAGAATGTGACGATGACTGAAAATCTCGGACGGAATAGATGCAAAGCATGCGAGAAGGTACTCTGGAGATTCTTGTGAGCGCCGCCGGATTTCCACGGGGCATTTTCGCCAGTCGGCACGAATTTACGCAGTACCCGGTCGCGTGTCCGAGCTTGTCACGTGTGTTCGGCGGTAGGAGAAGGTAGTTAGAGAAGGAGAGGGCGAGTTAGAGAGTGAGTAGGTAGGGCAATATGGATGAGAGCGCGAGCGCGAGGGCTCAGTAGCGCGCAAAGAGACCACCACCGCACGTTAACGGGAAGGTGAAGCCTCGAAAATAGTCGACCAAGACATATCAGAGCGGCGCGTGGATCGGTGGACAAAGGAGGAGAGACGTACATACAGTCGACGGACAAAAGGTGCACGGAAGCACACCTGACACCCGGAGAGAGAAGCAGCAGGTATCCGCGAGGTCGATCGAGGTTGATCGAGGACGTACCGCGAGGGTGTCTTGTCTCCTTCTCGCTCCACCTTACCGAACCCTCCACCGAGCACCACCTCCCCTCTCTCTTATCACTGCATCCTACTCGTACATAGTCGGCATCTCTTTGTCAGTTGACTCGGTTGACTCAGTTAACTCTGTCTCTTTCTCGACTCGGCATGCACGTCTTCCCAGTCTGAATTGAGTGCAACTGCATCGCTGATTGTTCGGATCTACGGTGCGCCGCTGGCTCTTGGCATTTACGAGAGCGCCGTTCTCAGGGACGGTGAGACTGCGCTCGCTCCATCCTTCTACTCCGTTTCTTTTCGCCTGCACTCGTCTCTCTCTCTCTCTTTCCTTCTCTTACACTCCCTCTCGCTTTCGGCGCTCTACCTCTCCCTCCCCGGCTCTCACCCCTCGTGCGCCAGCTGGCTATCCCTGTCTCGAGCACGGTGCCAGTTGTCGCTCTCGGTTGCACCCGAGTGCAATATCGGCGAGGTGAAGCGAGCAGAAGAGAAGAAACCCCCGCGCTCTCGTGCCGCACAGCCGTGCGCTTCTCCTCCTCGTCGACTCGCATCGGTCTAGTGTAGAATCCGGTGCGCCTCTAGTCGCTTCGTCGTCGTTCGCCTTCTGAAAAAGGTTCGTCTGTCTTTCGGTTAGGAAGTAAGCGAAGAACAGCAGCTGAAGAAGAAGAGCAAGCACCAGTGGTAACAGAACCAGCGGCTCTCGTTGTCACGCGCTAAAAATACTCCCGCACACAGTCTTCCGAGGGTGTACCATGCCAAAGGGGCACGGGAATTAGGACGACGAAAGCAGTCAAGATCGGCCTGGAACTGTCATGGAACGGCTCGCGAGAGTTGCATGTTATTTCCGATGGATGAGGAACGCGACGTCTCGCGATGCCATCAGCGAAGGTGCGAGCGTCGCCGAGCAAGAGCAATTGCAACAACAAGCTAAGTCTAAGGATGACATCGTCGAGGATGGGACGAGCGTCCCCTGCGGCAACTTGGACGCCTCGAGGCGGCTTTGCGGCATCCTCGAGAGTATCCTCCTCTGGGAGAATTCCGTCAACAGTATCTCCGTTGTCATCGTCTTCAATATACTCTTCTGGTGAGTGCCGCATCAGCAGACACGATGTCTTAGCAAACAACTATGTGACGGAGAGAGAAAGAGAGACGAGAAAAACGGAATATGCGGTACGTGACAGACTTGTTTTGTTGCCTGGCGCTCGCTACGTCGCAGGTGATCTCGCCGCAGCGCTGTGTTAAAGGGCTTATTCTCCGTCGCAGAGAATTCAACGTCGATGCGAAGAGAGATAACGAGAGTAAAAATCGCTTGGCATCGAATCTCGGGGCATTTCTGTCGTCGTAGAAGCGCACGCCTCCGACGTGCCTTACACAACGCCGATAACAATTATGACATTAAATGGCACCGAGAGAGGCTCCACTCTTCGTTATCGTCGATCTCCTCCTCGCTCGCCTGTTATATCGAATTTACGCCCGCTCCGGAATCCTTTGTTTTCAATGATTTTCGAGTGGCCCCCCCTCCTCCCCGGCAATCCCTCGGCGCACACAGCAGTGGTGGCCAGTAGTGACGTTTCTATGTTTCTGACAGCGCGAATTACGCGCAGCTCTAGCTTCGACCGATGGAGCGAGCGAGATAGAAAAGCAAAGAGCATGTCGCGTCGTCGTGACATTGTACGCTGCTCGTATATGTGTACTCCCACACAAAGCCACACATCTATATATCACTTCTATCGGTTCGCGTTCGCGAGTAATCCGCCTTCTTCTGGGTCAAGGTTTGAAGCGTGTGCTGCTGCTGCTGCCTGCCTTCGTCTTTCGGCAGCCTCGCGGAGGAGAGAGCTATGCGACTAAGAACCAACTACGAGAAGAACGCGCTTGCCCATCCTTTTCTCTCTATCGGTTTCTTTCGATTCCAGTGGCAAAAGGAACGAGCGAGAGAGAGAGAGAGAGAGAGAGAGAGAGAGAGAGAGAGAGAGAGAGAGAGAAGGAATGTCGATGGGAACAGCTGTTACTCAGCCGGTCATCGAGTGCGATAGCAGAGGCGCTCGAGCATGCACCGAGGCGCTCTACCAGTATTTCATTGATGGATTCGGTGCGCCTGACTCGCCAGCCAAAAATAAGACTGTTTTTCCCAAGCTTTTCTTCTTGCGTATATCTGTACGCATCGTTCTCTTTCTTGGCTCTCTTTCTCTCTATCTATCTTTGTTCGACGAATGAGTTGCAGTTTTTCTTGCAACACCGCGCACACATACCAGATGGCGGTCTAATGTTGATAATTGAAACTTAAAAAGCATAATCGATCGCAGACACAGGTGATGATCCGCGCGCCGCCTGATCGATCTTTGTCACGGCCGCAATATTCCGCTAATCGTCTTCGAAGAAATTCCTATTGTCTTGAATCTTCCCGTGAGATACGATGATAATTACATAGATTCGTTGATGATAAGGGAGTTGTGGAAGTTATGATTGCAATGGATTAGAATGGATTGTCTTTCATAGGGGTATCATTGTATTGGAGGTCCGAGGCTTTGCTGCAGCCAGCAGTGCTGCGCTGGTCATAGTCCTCTGTTACAGCACCCTCGAAGCTCAAGTTCAAAAGGAGAATAAATGTTCCGATCCGGTCGCGTAAGTATTCTCCTTTCGGAGCGAATTGTACATATGAGAAATAGTTGATAGAGTGAAGAAAGTTGATATCTAATTTCCAGATCACAAGCGAAAGCCGAGCAAATCGAGAAGATAGGAAGGAGAGTAAAATCAGCGATCCACAGTTTAAAACAGCTGAGGAAAGAGCAGCCTGGAGTGGTAAACTATTATGGACTCTTGTAATAGTAGAGATTTAGTCTGAGTTTTGGGTTGTTGTGCTTTCGAAATACATATTCGATTGTGCCTATACATTGCTTTTTCTGTTGCATATGAGACTCTCGTGCGTCTGGTAGACGCGAGAGTCCTCTCGAATACGCAAGGAATCAATGTTCTATTGAAACGATTTTAGTTCTGCACTGCTGTTTGTTCTCTCTCTTTGGGCCTATGGATTATCGGTCGTACTATAAATGGGGTACTTCTTGCGTACACGATATGTATGAGCATTCTACTCGGACCTGCATTATTATTAAAACTACCGGCCAAGATGATATCGCATAAAGGTACATTAAAGAATAAACAGGACAGTATGTAATAAGAAACCTGAGAGAGAGAGATTATCATTGGCCGTGATTGATTGAGTCATCTGGAAAAGCCAATACGATAGAACAATATCATCCTGTTAGAACAAGCCTTCTTTCTTCGTAGAATGGGATAGCGAAATCGAGGAATTCTTGCCGGCAGTGACCGAAGATAATTTACAAGTACTGACCAGAGCCGGAGATACCGGGGACCAGTCACCGACACCAACCAGTGTCGCATCCGAGACTCAAAATGGTATGACTGTAAAGTTCATTTATTACGAGTCTTTACTAGTGTGAGAGAGTATCGTAAGATCCCTCGTAATTACAGAGTTTCTTACCGAAGATGACTTAATAAGCATGAATATGCCATCGCACGAAGAAGGAAGCACCGACGGTGTGGAAGCTTCGGAATTGGATCTCAGTTGCGAGGAGAACGACTTGGATGGCATAAAGTTTCAGAGCGGCCACTTTGAGAAAGGTTCTTCCTCCGAGGAGGAGGCTGACCTGGAGCCTTTGGCAGCGAAGTTACCAAGTCACAGTGATGAGAGTGGTAGCGAATTCGAGATCATCGACGATAAAGAGGTTGACAACTTAGACGTTGTATAAGAGATGCCGGAGGAGGGGCCAGTGAGAAAGAGAGAGAGAGAGAGAAAGAGAGCTGTGCAAAATCACTAATCATAAAACGCCAGAGTCTAGCATACACCAGGCAACTGCATTCAAGTACACACTGCAATTGGACAATGATCTGAATAAACAAGGAATTATTTTGATTTTGCGGATAGATACACCAGCTGACAACGATTGATATCATACGCTGTGATTAGTGAACAGTCGACGGAGATGGGAAGGTGGTGTTTTTTATTTCTCAGGCGAATGACGAGGATTTGCTTCCGATTTCCTCTGACGTTTAAAACCGTTTTTCTGAACGCTTACCGAATTGTGTCGCGTAGAGTTTAGAGTACTTTCTTGATTTCGTGTGAATGATAGCTTCTCAGTAGTTCACTCACATTGAACGTATACTTACGGTAAGGTATACTTATACAACGCTGTACATATTACGTGTAGAAAGAGAGGAAAAAAAGTTTATGATTTCTATTTGTATTTCGGCTGACGGATACGTAAAACCTAAAGTGCAATCCATATTACGTATTCGGTCGTACATTACGTATACATACACAGACACACACAGAGAGAGAGAGAGACGCATACACAGAGACATACACACACATACAGGTGTACATAAAATTTTGGTCACAGATAGCAAGGTTTCTAAACAAGGGATGGGTGAACTTACGGGTGATTTAGGAAGGTGGTCAATATCAAAACTGCTTGGAGCTCTTTCCAGAACACACGGTTTTGTATATACTTGTCGCAAGCAGGTAACGAGTATCTGTAAATTATAAATTAAGACTTTACGAGGTATGTGTTTTATGTTAGTGGATAGCGCGAAGGGAACGAGAAATGTATGTGTCATAGTAATAATCAAGCTGTCTTTTTGATACTGGAAGAGAAGCGTGGTATGCGTTAGCAAGAGGACTATTTAATTGTTCCAGGATCAGTTCGTCTTGATAGAATTTCATTGTTACTCAAGTACACGAGTATTTATCTTGTTCGTTTCTTTTGCTGGAGACTTCTTTTGACGCGCCTAACTATTCGATCTCTTTTTATCAAATCGAAGAGGTTTATAATTCATCGAGTCCCACTTCGAAATCCTAACATTGGAAGACGTAGCCTTGTCCATTGTGTCAATTGAAATTATTGTAAGAACTTCTCTGCAACTTGCTTTAAAGTTAGATGGCTAAATGATAGACTGTCAGGATTTGTTTTTGCTGGGAGATTACTATTACTATTAAAAATGATACCCCTTATGTGCAACATGTAAATGTGTGCGATCCGGAAGTATAGGCCAAGAGTTTGAAGCGCATTAATCGTAATTACATCAATTTTCCCCAAATTTTGCAGAACTTTTTTAATCCGCAATAAGTAGGAAAGCAGTGTTGGTTTGACAGAGTGTGATCCCAGCACTTTGGACTAGTGATGCAAGTGATAGGCAAATATGATTTACTTCGTCAAGGTACAAACGTAAGCTTTAATACGAGTTAATGTTCGTGAGGTTGAAGCTTTCTCATTAAAGCTTATGGTAACGTTAATATGGGATTAAAGAATTGTCGGGGTAATTTAGAATTGAATGTGATCACTATGAGCCTACCGACCTCGTATTACCCGAAACCAACAAATCAAAGGATCAATTATTTTCTAGTCATAATTAACTGTAATACTGTAATGCAATTGAATTACAATACCTCAAGCAGTACAATGTACAATACAATTTTATAAACTGCCGTGTATTATTGTACTTCCCTTTCGCTTTGCATTCAAGCACCGGATCCGGAAAAGTACATCTGCGCAAGGAGTTTGAAAATGTAAGCAGTCGTCGTTCTTGACGACTCGCAAATGTTGCTTTGCAAAATTTGAGAAAAATTGATCGACACTTCAATTACTTGCTTACCATCGTGCACTTCTCTACTTGTAATCTGCATAAGAGATATCATGTTTAAGGTAAATCTGTCATCGTTATTCTGAATAAAGCGGACGATATTAATTTATTCGAGACCGTGATCACTCGAAAAGAGATTGTGCACATATGCGGCATAATGAACTTTTCAAATCTGTGACAATACTTGAATGAAATAGGCTGAAGGAAATAGTGAAACTTTTGGTATTTGCATATATATGACGCGTCATTCAATGAAATGCAACTTTCCTTTGGCAGCTATGTAGTGCGACCACGATGTAAACGTATTTACGTATATGAAAATGGGAGCTTTAACTCGCGCTAAGAGCTACCGTGATGAAAGTAAAGACACGACATGAAAAATGAAAATATAAGTATTTTATATTACCACATAGTTATGTACAAGTGAGTGTTATACTTTCTCCTTTTTTTAATCTACTATTAATGATCGGAGTCATCCAATATGCTCTCGATTTTTATCGGTGTTTCCAATGTTTCATTGGTGCTGCTGCTCACTTCATCCCCAGAAGTATTCGGCGTCACCGAATGTAATGGTTCGTCAATCTCAGGTAAAATGAGCTTAGCATTCTTTCTTTCAGGCAACACTTGTAAAAGTGCTTCTTGCCACGTCTTTCCCTCGGTCACCCTCAACAGTATCTCGAAGACTAGAATTTATATGTTAGGAACTATTTCCCATAAACTTATCTGTATTTTTAACTCACCGTGATCGATAGTTAAAACCTTTCTCGCTTTCATCTTTAAAAATTTATCCAATGGCAATCTCCCATGCCTCACTCCCGCTTCCACTGCTAGCTTATGGCATAGTCCCTACCAATCAGAATATTTTATAAGACTATTTTTGCACGGTTCCAAATCTTCCTTACCTTATGACTATTATGATCAACAAGACCACCTATAACGTACACAGAGTCCTGCTCCAATTCTTCTATGACATTCTCCGATTCGCTCGTAAGATAAATGATTTTATCTCTAGGGTAGATGTCGAGATAGCAGTCCGTAAGAAACTTTACCTATAAAGCCCCGATAAGATATTAGACTTTTATAGAACTTCGTTCGTTCAGAATATTCAAAGTTTATGGTGCAATAGTCACCTACATCCCAGTGTTCGTACCCATTATGCTTCTCCATGTCTTCGGCAGCTTTCCCAGTGAAACTCGTTAGAGAAAACTGCATTGGCGCGGATGCTCTTCTGTTAAGCGTGTAGCATCTAAGAATCTGTTTAGTCCTTTTGGCAATGTCCTTGTCAATCATTAGATCATCGAAAGAAAGATCAATGATAACTTGGAGTTTACATGTACTATCTGCCATGGTACTTCGTTTCAAAGCCTTTCTAGATGGACCAAGATCTATGTTATTCGCACGAGCGAATGCTCGCTTTTCCCTAGCTTTCGCACGTTCCCGCAATCTATGGAAATCGACCAAGTAAACCAATAGAATTAACAGTCATACTATTTCCTTTCATAACAATCCATAATACCTTTTCTCGCCCTTTCGTTCAAGCCACTTTTCTTTCTTTTTCACACGCTTCTGCTGACGTTTACTCAGATATCCATTCAACTCTGCAGATTTATTACATTCTTGGATACTTGCATCGTCGGTTGCTTGCTCCGATGCCTCACTTTCCTGGTCACCCCTGTCTATTTCACTCTCCATGTCACAGCACTCGGATAAACAGATGACAATTTTAAATACCCACGTGCGCCATGGCAAAATCGTCATAGATAAACTCTATTCATGAAGATGCGTTGCTTACCCATGTTTTCGGCTGGAAGTTGCGTGTGGCGCCCTCGCGCAGTTTACGCGAGAAACTCGTAGTGGATGGATACCCAGTCGGTAAAGTAGAACCGCAGATAGTAACGGGTTTGTACAGGTGGCGCCATCGTGCGCTTTACGCGAGAAACTAATAGCGGTCTGGTGCTCCGTCGGTAAAGTAGATCGACGCTATATGCGTGTGAACTTAGCAACAGGACGGGTGTAAAGAAACGGCTGTGGTTGATGACTCTGGGCATGAAACATGAGGTTAGCAACGTGAGGAAGGCGGCAGGAAGCGGCGTGTGTGGAGAAGAGCTATTTCGGTGATGCTCAAAGCCGATTATTTTATAACTTTCATGTGGCGATTTTGTGGCGCGGTCCGTTTTACTTTGATCTCGTAGTGCGTGGTATTGCGCGGTGAGTTCAGCCGCTTTCCCGGTTCTGTGATATTTGCGGGATTGCCAGGAGCACGAGGGTTAAGCCGGGAGAGTTGCTTGAAGCTCGGCTTAGCGGGAGATGAGCCGTGTATTTCTCGTGAGTTCTCACTGACGCTGACTATCGGGAGTAAAGAAACTCGAGCTACTGGCGTATTAACATGCTTTTGCTTTGACAAGCGAGAATGGAGTTCGATCAGAACTTATTGTTAAATTTCGCATCGATAATCATAACGATTCTGTTGCTCCTTGTCACGAGCATCACTGTCTTCCAAAGGCTCAAGTCGAGGTGGCCTTCCAGTGTGAATTGTTGGTTCTGCAACAAGAACACCAATGTCTGGCGGCAGCAGTTGAACTGGTGGCTGTGCTCTCATTGCGAACAGTACAATGGCTTTACCAAGAGCGGAGATTACGCTCAGAGCATACCGGAGCAGTACAAGAGTTCACCCACTAGTAAGAAGAAGTACTGTACGAGTTCTAAGACGACCTCCCAGAGTCCAGGATCACCCGGAGGCGGCCTCTGCCAGAGATGTAATCATTACGAGAGAATAAAGTTATCGAAGCTCTCGGAATTTCAACCAATCAGCGAGAGAAACTTTGACTACGAAATAGAGCAGTTTAAGATTAGTTTGGAAGAAAGGTACCCGCTCTGCGCTAAGTGTAGAAGTACCGTGCACAATGTACTGCGTAAACAGTCGATATGGCTTGCTCAATACAAGATGTTGTTGTTCAAACACAATCCTATCCGTACAATTATTAATGTAAGAATCCAGAGAAGTATACAACGGATGTTTTTAATGATGATTTCATGTACTGATGGTGCTACATAGTTTCAGAATGCTAAGTATTCCGAGACGATATTCCGAATTATTTCAACCATTCTGGATTCAATGGTTGCGTATAATACCGAACTGTTACTGTTACCTGTTACTGGATTATTCTTCCAACTGTGCGCTTGTTGGGCTACACCTACTAAAAAGAAAAGTTCCGATATCGTGCCAGCCTTTTTATGGATCTGCATTGTCCTACTCGTACCGTTTAAAGACTTAAAATTATTGAAGACTGACATCGATACTGCATGGTTTTCTATTGATTATGTTACTCAACATCACATGGCAAGTCTCTTTAGGATACCGTGTATACTTTCAAGGCATTCTTTCAAAGAATTTCCTCTTAATTGTGTTACTTTTTAGATTGTGTTCTTCGCCTTCATTATAGGCATTTTAAATATCAAGCCAAAATCACTTAATAGCGTCTCAGTGCATAACATGTCATTTAAGAAGATTGACACAAGTCCAAAGTTCAGGGAATTAGACGAACAGCCAATTTTATACAGCCAAAGGAGTAATACTAAATCAAGTATACAATTAGAGAGTCCAATAGTTACGAAGCATACACTCTCACCAGTCTCACCAGTCTCTCTGTAAGTATTTATACATTCGATTAATATTATTTCAGCATACCTAAACCCTTAATATTACACACAACTTACAGAGCACGAACGGAGATCCGTGTTAGGAGTCCATCAGTAGCAGAATTATCAGTATGCAAGAATAATGTATCCAATAATTACTCAGTGGGTAATTTAAGTACTTTTAGTACTCTATCGTTAAGCGGTGATCAACCGAAATACACATCGAGAACTCCAAAGATTTTCGAGAAGAGGATCTACGGGACAACGAGTCCAAATTTATTCAAGAAGTCGAACGCAGCTATTAATCGAAAGCCTATATTATCTCCGCCTAAATTGAAATCCGTGACGCAATCATCATGGGTGGCCGGCGGATATTGGCAAGAAGGAATGGACGCCCCATCCCTTTCCCGATCCTCCAGCCAGAGCTCGGGTTTCGGTTCTGCTTGCTCTAACTTCGCTCCGTCCAGAGAACCATCTGTTCACGAGTTCGATCAATGTTCCGTAATCTCGGACATCACACAATCCTGTTATCCATCAAGACCAAACAGTGCGAATTCAGTTGGATCACTGAGTTATCAAGTTTCGCCGTATTCATTTACAGAGTCCAGAACACCCGTGTACAATCAAACAATGAGATTCTCGCCAAATCAGACTTTAATGGCATCGCCAGTGTTACTACAAAGCCACCAGAATAGTAATAGCAAGATTTACTTAGATCCATGTGCACAGAATCAGAAGATGAATATGAGTGATATGAAAACTAGTGATATGCGTATGTTTCCTGGGCACACTACGATCGTAACGAGTCCTGTCTGGCTTCCGGCACTTCTATGTGGCTCCCTTGTATTGAATATAATAGTATTGTGCACTACTTTATTACGTTGAACATTAGGCGCGAGCAGCGCTAACATATACCCTTTTTTTTTCTTTTTATGTTTCTCTCGTTTGAAATGTTTGTATATAAAGGCGATGTTATTTTTGGCGGATCGGTTAAAATGATTGTCGGGGCGAATTAATCCTTGGTCGATACGTGATTCTCTCGTGGTGTTGTAATAACTTGTACAATTGAAACGCAGTCGGGAAAGTGCGACGACTTTTATTTTTAATATATTTTTACGACATCCCGGGACCATTCAGTTTTGATAGTCAACCAAACTGTGGCACGTCACTGCAAACTGGGGAACTTTGTGATAAAGGACATGTTCTCTATGTGTGTTCATTAGTAAGATGTGTAAATATTTCAACGATCGTAATTCTTAAGGATATTCCACGCCACGTAAACACAGCATATTTTAGATTTACATTACCACAAATTCCTGTTTTCTTTTTTGACTTTATCAGCAAGTATTAGACGAAACAGAGATACTTCTATTATTGATGAGACAACTGCCATTTTTTAACAGACAGAATTTCTAGGTCTATGCGATTAGTTGTAGTTCTGCAGTCTTGTACAGTCGTCCGATGAAGGAAAGTACAGCAACTGAAATTTTTGTATCGAAACACGGCTCATAATACAAGTTCGGTGGATCGAAATTTGTCGTGATTACTTCCTCTCCTTGACTTTTGCCAACGAAGGTACAAGTCCGCAGTATCCGGTAACACATACTAAGCTCTATGCTCAAACTTATTTTATGCATTTATCTAGACTCATACGAGAAAATAGTTTCAACATTATTTACATAAGGTAGATCTCCAAAGTGCCATTTAAAGAACGAATGATATTATAATTTTTGAACGAAATAATCTAACGCCGTATTTTCTCGACGACTTGTTGAAACTGTTTTTAATACGTGCGTATCACACACTAACTTGAGCACTGTGTGTGTGTGTGTGTGTGTCTCTCTGCCGACTGTGTCAGTCGCGAATTTATTGTTATTTGTTATATATACTTTCTTGAAATGAAGTCTAGATGCGTGTAGCCAAGACTTTACAAATAATTTCATTTCCACTTTGATCTAGAGTAAGATGAAAACTGGGGAGTAGTTAACGGTTTAAAGATTATGTATTAATCAGCATTTTTGTACTAAAGTAAGAGCTGGAGACAGGATATGTCTCGTATATTAAGAACTTTACTCTTAAAATGAATAAAGTGATATCTTTCTAACACGTGTCTCAGCATTCTATGGAGCTTTCTTAATTTACTATCGCAGTTGGTACTACAAAAGGATAGAAACAAGGATAAATGTCCGGCTTGTGATTCTTGAAGTGTTCGAGATTCGGAGTGTTGTACTCTGCCCGACGTATTTTGAATCTTTGAAGAAGTGAGAATTGTAATTACTCGAAAGAATAACATCTACGATTGCCAGAGTACATCCTTACTTTTCGCTAGCAAGATTGATAGTGGGAGGCGGCGCGGACATACTCATCTTATATGACGTTTGCCATCTGCATACCCGAGCCCTTTCTTCCGACTCTTCGTCCCACTTAGTCTTAAGCATATCCCTTAATCCAAATTGTGTCAAATTGCCAAAACTAATTGTTAGATCTTCCTCAGGAACCCATCCCATTATCCTTGAAGAGAGAACCTCAACAATGGAGTACGCAATACGAACTAATCAATCTCCATGTGGAAATATATACCTTTCATTATAAGTCCTACGTTTTCGATGATCCCACCTCTTTGGTAAAACATTGTACTTCAAATCATAGCCTGTAGCCATGTTTTCGAAATACTCTTTCCCACTATTCTCGAACAGCATCTCCCGTGGGAGTCCCTTGTGAATTGCAAAAGAGATTATTTGAGCCTAGCAATGATATTGTTCATATTAAATGGATCCGATGGAAACCTCGATATTGAGTTGATTATCCCACCGAGTAATTTCGTTCTCTTTCGATGCATTAGAAATATGCGTGATGAAATCGCTTTGATACATTGTTCTCCAATCATTTGGTATCTCCGCGTGAGATTGTCGTCGTTCAAACCAATTTCCTATCAAGACTTGTGAATTATATTTGTCCTCGTTAATTTTCGGAGTACGATCTAGCTCGAATTCCTTGGAAAATAATTTGGCTCGCAAATCAGTGAGCGATGATGATCTCATCGCATTAAAAGCTTGCGTCTCGAGACTCAGGATCTCCATTGTCGAAGGCAAAGAATTTTTCGTGGCAAGACAATATAAGTAAAATTGGTTCTTCGTCAGTCATGCGTATAGTAAATGAATACAAGTATGCCTGTAATATAAATTATTTTTATTATTAAATAAATACGCTATCCGAGGACTTATCGTTTACGAATCAATCTGATACCATAATCGATAAAAGTTAACATGTCGCTTCCGTAGACTGTTTTAATGCAAGCAGTATTTACTCTATAATGGTAATAATAGTAATCATAATAATAATGACAATAAAACTTTTTCCAAGCAAAAGATTTAATTGAAGAAGAGAATGTGTGTGCTGCGTTATAATCTACTTGTTACCTACAGCCTCTCTAGACCCTGCAATATAAATCTATGGACTAACATTAGCAGAACCTTCAAGATTCCTATTCGTAATGTCACTCTACTTGCTGTTTCAGATGAGGTAGATCTGAACTTCATTATTCTTATTGCATATACGATCCGAGAAATTCAAGATTGTGCTTATTGTAAACATATCGCAGTACGTAACACTATACGGCTCTACGAGAATTATGGATCCGACAGTATCTGATACCTTTTTCACGTGTAGTATGCCACAAGTGGTAAAATATTAATTCCGATACATCAGATTTTTCTATGCCCAACACAGATCGGAAGTAAATCGCACGAAATAGCTACGACGATATTGAATTCGCATGTTCTGTACAATTCAAGTTCCGGTGTTACTACACAACACATCTAAAAGAATGAAAAGAATATCTACATCTCTCAACTTATTTATTTCCTTCACATTCGCATATTTCGTACAGCTTACAAAAAAAGGAACGGCAGCAGTTGTAGATCAACCTCCTCTTTAACAGTGTTCGTCTGTGTGCACATATTGCATTTATGGGTAAGCCACAATTTTATAATAGCTCCGAACACGCTTGACGCATTACGAAAATAATCATAACTCTGGATTCTCTGTTGTTATATCCCGTTATAAGATCGAAGATCTTACTAAGGATATTATCGACGGATATTCGATTCTTTAAATGTCTCCTGTTTTTACAATGGGAACCCATTCGAAATTACTTTGAGTTTCCATGCCTCTCTATGCAATAGAGCCAAGCCACACCGATAGTTGGGGAGGCGAAACATGGAAAAATTTTATAAGCGAGTAGTGAACACAGGCTAACATAGAAAAAATCAATTGGCCATCGATTTTGGAATTTCTCATTAGAGGTCAGCAATAGTGGGGAGATCGACACCTGGGCATTAGTTTATAAAAATAAATGTTATTTAGATACAAGAGTGAGAGGCGGACGCTGGAAACTCACAATGGATCTCAATCGCCTAGGCTGAAGTTTCACTTCATGATTCGTGTGTGCCTGAAAAAAATGCTGAACCATGATCCAAAAGTACAGCGAACTGGTTAAAACACCTTCTCTTTCCACTGCAATATACGACGACAGTTTAAGGATCTTAAGGCTTTGAAACATTAATATTAGCAGTATTCTGCGATAGATACGTATATGTATTTGTAGCCTTTAACGAGCATGTCTCATTTCACTTGTTGCCAAACTAGTGGTAATAGATTACGATTATAGTTAGATACATTTGACAAGAATATTTTAATAATAATTGCACTCATTATGCACCACGCGCTTGCCTTTGCACATCAGCAAACACAATTTCACCCTCAAATATCACAAAAGTTAAGAAGCCGAAGATGGTGAGGATCTCGTGGGAAAATACACATTACTGTCTATCGCTCTCTATAACGACGGACGCGAGTCGGGAATAATTAATAAAGGAAATGTCAGCTATGCCTTAGATACCGGCCAAGTGCGGCTGTGTAACAAAAATCTAACATATTACAAGAAGTAGTGATTTTGTTGCGCACAGCTCATGAGAGATCGAGAGAGTAAGAGACAGAAAGAGAGGAAGGAAAGTCTTATCCCTTAAAGCAACTGTCTGTATACGCGTGTGTGTGTATGTGTGTCTGTGGCTGCGTGTGTGTGTGTTCGGTGTTCTCCTGCCAGACATTAATACATCAAGTACGTGCGGCCTGTCAAAATCTGCTACGCGACTTGGTGACAAAATTATTACAACTAAGTACGAAGAGAAGTATACATTGAAAAATTCATTACTGCCGACGACATAATTAAAAAAAGACAAAGTGTTCTCTGAAATTTAGGCGACCGCAGCTCCGATAGAAATCTGCGGTACGTGAAGGGGATAGAAATGTAAGATTGGAGTAAAATCTTGATGGTCCGCTACAGGCTTTAGGAACATAGGCAGACCTGTGCATCAGCTCACAATTGCATGTACAATGCATACCTAGGTAACTTTCGAGCTTGCGCTCAATATAAAGAAACAATGTAAACTAAGTGAACGGTTTGCGTGAACCGAATGGAGAATTGTTTTTGAGACCGCGTCTGGTCGGTCCCTCCATTCGTTTCCATTTCTTAGTGTGAAAGCCTCTAATAGAAACTAGTTAAAAGCGAGAATAAATTAATTTAAATTAGACGAAGAGATACGGGATTAATACAATGAAGACTGAACTACTTAATATAATTTCAACTGAGAACTGATATGAGGATCAAATTGCTTGATGTATCCCCTCTCACAGAGAAGCTAGAAGCACTTAACAATGAACATTAAGTGAGCCCTCTGCGGAGACCTATGACGGTTCAATGTCAGAATAATCTGTTAATTGCAAAGAAGTTTCTTACAATTATAAATACTTATAAGCCACGATCTTTCCTAGAATTTCCATTTAGCCGCATGTCCAATCGCATTTCACATCAATTAGCGATACCTACCCAAATCTTAAACCGAGTTTACCTCGTGTAATTGGTGTTACGCTATGTTACATCGACAAGACTACTATGATTATCCAACCTCTGTGGATGTGACTTGGTAATTTATGCATGAATTCGATCAGCAATTATTTACTCGAACAGCGACCGAATGTTTGGATCAGGATGTGGTACAAAATTCTGATAGAAACAATTGAAATGCCATGTAGAAGAGGCCCTTTGCATGATCCTTTGATAGACATTCACCTTTATTAATCGTGCGTGACATTAAATTAAATAATTTATAAAAATTAACTATATACAAATCGATAGGACATGCAGCACTATTTATATTACTTAATGCACGTATTTGAATATACCTAAAGCACATGCTTGTTTCGAGAGAAAAATAAGAAGAACTGGCGGTGCTCCTTACGGATATAGTACGTCTATTGCCCTTACTGCTTAATTGTAACATTTATGGGTATTTACCATAAATCGTAGCCAGCTCTCGTTCGTCAGCGATGATAGCTTTCTTATTTTCATTTTCTGCAAAAGCGAAGGGATTGCCATTATGCTCTCTCACTCACTGTGCATTGTTAGCCGCGTCTGAAGCAGGACCATGAAAAACAAAAATAAACACATCTCAGAAATGCAACAACAAAATATCACTTCTATAATAAAGTCTGTCAAATCATTGAAAACAGTAAGAAAATAAACACAAGGTTGGAACGTCGCAAGGTTTGTTCGTTTTTAATTACCTGAAAACTATGAATAAATGTCTTCGATAGGGGACTCGATTTAAATTTATACCAGACAAGAGTCAAACCGAAAAGCCAAAGTATTAATCATATCATACGAGCCACTTACTCTAACATGGAGAGCGGCCTGGAGCGATACCTTTTGTACAAAATCGAACAAACCCACGATTTTCCAATCACAATGTAGGTCTCTAATTAATCGGATCTAAAACAAGACGCATACAAATAAGCTAACTGACACTGTCGACAATGACTTTTAAAAAGTTTTCAGTATTCTTACCGCGATTTCCTGTCCTAATAGCGTTTACATTGCTGGTCAAATGGTGTTGACCAGGTCTGATGGGCTTGGCGATCTGTGCACTGGGTCCACGACGAACCAAGCTCTTCTGCCTGACAGCCTCTTTAATTCGGTCGACTTCAAATTGGTAGCGTTTGCGGTCTCGCATTGCACCCTCTTTGGCATCCCGGAGCGCTGTTTCGAGAGCCTTTACACGTTCCATCGTCGCTCGCAATCTTTTCTCGAGCTTCGGCAACTCGCAACGAAGGTCAGCGTTATCCCTAACTAACTGTTTGTGAACCTGAACATGCAGAAGAATGTTGGACTAACTCCTTTCACGGAGACACTGTTTAATTAATTTTAATGAAAGCCTCTTTCCGCGACAAACCTTTGTGAGTTGGTCGAGATTATTCTCGAGGAAGGAGATCTTCTGTTTCTGGGCAAGCGAGCCTCCATCATCTTCGTTATCTTCCGCGTTGATGGTCTTCCTTATCCTACTTTGAAGATCTTGGACGAACAGCTTGCGAAGATTGTGTAGTGTTTGAAGTTCTTTGGCTACCGTCTCCTCGAGTCCCTTGAGATCTTTTCTCGCCTGTTCTCGACGTTCATTAAGCAAGTACATCTCTTGCAACCTGATCGATTTGTTGGCTTCCTCCTGCTTCAGCTTCTCATAATCAGCCTGCATTTGCTGGTGTGCTAGAGTGAATTTCTGGTTCAAGTCCTTCAGCTCGCTGATCAAATCCTGCTTCTCAGAGAGCTCATCTCTAAGCGCAGCAACCTGCAAAATGAGTTGTGCATTAAATCGATGGTAAGTGATTGCGAATAATTGTGCAACTACAATCATACATTAATAAATACCTGTTTCTGATGAGCATCTCGCAATTGATCCATTTGTTCTTCCAAAGCAACTCGCATCTTCGTAGCTGCTTCCTTTTCCTCAGCCTTTTCTTTGTTCGTTACAGCCTGTACTTGTTCCGCGGCCTTTAGCTTAGCACACACCTCGCGCAAAGCATCTACATCTTCTTCCAGTGCCCGTTTTCGTGCTTCAGCCTCTTTCATCGATTCCGTAAGTGTTTGCATGCGTGCTTCGTGCTGGGAGATCAGCAGACGGCATTCGGCTAAATCTTTCTCGTACTCTGACACCTAAAGTTCATGTGTTTGATTTATATCTATGATCAAGAAGCAACAACTTATTATTTTCTGATTTATCAAAACATACCTTTTTATTAGAGTCTACTTGGAAGGTTTCAAGACCTTGGCACCGCTGTACCAAGTTCTTTACTTCCGATTTCATTTTACTAATGTACAATCTTGCTACCGTGAATTCTTCCTCAAGTTTACCATTACTTTCAGGGGCAACCTGCTGGGTCAAGAACTATTAGTACATCGGGAGTGAATCAGATTCGAAGTAAGTATATTCTCATCTACCTTAAGATTTTCATCTCCACCGATTGCCACGCCAATTTCGCCAAGTTCCTTCAAGAAATTAGCCAACATCTCTGCAATACGTTTCCTTTGGTGAGCTGACATATCACGTAATTGTTGTAATTCCGAGCCGGTAGTATTCAGAGCTGTTTGCTTCGATAGAAGTTCTTCCGTTACACTTTCGAGTTCCTTATTTTTCACATCTACTTCTTGCGACTTCTGATCATAGTTGACAGCAAGTTCCTCAAGTGCTTGCAACACTTCCTTCACTTCTTCCTTGGCATTCTCATTATCTTGCTGCGTTCGTATCATTTCTTGTTGCAACTGTTCGTAGTCTCGTTTCAGACTTGCAAGCACTTCTTCCTGCTCGTCCACCTGTTCCTTCATCTTCTCTAAGAATTGCGATTGCTGATTGATTTCTTCGTCCTTATCATCTAATTGCTGGTAAAGTCTCTCTCGTTCTTCCTCTAACTTTTGCCTTTCCTCGTTCGATAAAGAACCAGCCATAAGGCTGCCGCCAGGTGTTGCCGGCATTGGGCCATCGTCAATTTTACCTTCGATCGACAAGTTAATAGGTGTTACAACGTCAGGCACTTCAACCAAATTGACTTGCTCCTCCAAGTTAACTGTTTCACCCTGCCGCCAGCGAGACAATTCTGCCTCCAATTTCTCCACTTTCCCTTTTAATCTCGCTGCCTTCTCCTTCTCCTTTTCGTAACGACGCTTCCATTCTTCCGCTGTCAATTCCTCGTTCACGCATACCACATTCTTAATGGTCTTGGCGCGTTTACCAAAATCTAACGTGGACTTTGTCTCCGACTCATTGAAACTAGCTGGAGAGCAGCAAATAATAATTGTGGTCCTGGCATTACCACCAAGGGATTCCTGAAGGATTCTAGTCAGCTTCGAATCACGGTATGGAATGTGAGTTTTGTTTCCATCAGCTAAAGCTGATATAACATTACCGAGTGCGGATAGCGATTTGTTAATATTCTTCGCCTCGTCAAGAACTGTGCCTTCGGCACCAGTTTTCGAGACTTTCTCCGAACCGGCTAAATCAACTAGATACAATTTTCCCGAAAGCTTCTTTTGATTCTCCAGATTCTCTTGTTTCACGTTTATTAAGAATACCGAATGCGATCGCGAGCTGTGCTCATTCATATTTGTTACAGCAATATGCCTGTTGGACTTTCCTTCCTCTATCACTTCGAAAACTTCTTCGGGACTAGATACAAAGCGTTCTGTTGCACCCTTTACAAATGGAACCCTATTCTTGTCTTCATGTACACTTAAATTTACTTTTGATACTGAAAACAATAAAAGAATAATAGTGAGATACTGATCTACAATAAGAATCTCTTCCTTTAATGTGGTACAAGTTTCATACCATCCAGGAGATCTCTGATTTTGTCCATGTAAATTTCAAAATACGAGACCTTGATGTGAAATTCCAAATTCTCTTCCATGCCATAAATATGATTGAAAATATCGTTAACAATCCTTGGAATAATACCCTGCTTATTTGGGTCTCCGATAACACCTTCCATGGTATGCGTCTTTCCTATTTAACAAGATATTGATGCGTCAAATACAATTATATAAAATATTTCAATCTATAAATCAAATCTCTAAAACTCGGCGAATCATTACCTGAAGATGTTTGCCCGTATGCAAAAATAGTACCATTATATCCAGCCAATACATCTGTGACAATAGATTTAGCTGCTTCATTGTATACTTTGTCTTGTGTAGCATTTGGTTTAAATACTTTGTCAAAAAGATATACTTTCCCCTATAATAACAGTAATCATTAAATCATATCACAGTCATAGCTGCAGCAAGCAGTTTTGTAAAGTGATGCAATAATGAGTTTTACATGAAATCCAGAGCGATGAATAAATTATTGTAGAATTCTTTGATCGGTTTGTGCTATATATTACGCAGGATGTAATAAAGAATAAGTAAAAGTTCTAGCAAGAGGGTGGACAAAGGTAAAAGGGAAACGTTGGCAACTTAATAAAGCATTGTCCCTCAAACCTTCTAGAACAATGGAAATATCGGTACAAAGGCGAAAGATCGCGATCAAAAGAGTTGTTCGCCTAGCGCTGCATTCATAACGGAGTCAACTCTTTCGGAATTCCCGTATACAAAAGAAAATAGATTGTTTCCTCGTAACAATAGATTGGACAAGTACTCCGATTTCCCGACCATCTTGACCGGGCATCGAATCGCGCCGAGTTATTATCATGCTTTCGGAGCGATAGCATCAAGATTGCGGCACGGTGGGGATCGAAATCCGTAGGATCCGTCCGCGCATTTCCGCCCACAGTCATAAAGGATTAATACCGTTCGTGTAAATGGATGCAGCGAACTAGAAAGAAAGAAGAAAGAAAAAAAAAGAGCGAATGGCCGTATCGGAGTGTGCGAGACCAAGGAGCGGAAATGCTCCGGCGATTGATTCGGCGGTTGGCCAGACTAACAAAAGCGAATAATTGTCGACGGTGAGACCGGCGGAAAGTAAAGAGGTAATCATGACGAAGAGCACGCTGCGAGAAGTGCTATGCAGATATGACACAATCAGAGATGAAGTGCTCGTGGAAAGGAGGAAGGAGAGAGAGAGAGAGAGAAAGCAGCTGTCAGCTGTGCAGGATGACATCACGGCGATAGGTTGGCCGAGCGCAAGTTGGACGGGAAATGCAGGGTGGATGAGTGGCCGAGTGTCGGTGAGACCCGGTGGAAGTCATACCCCGATGGAGATGCAGTTCTCGTCGGCACCGGAGGGGAACTTGACGATGAACTTGGAGCCAGCCTTCTCCTCGGAGTCGTTCAGCGGGCGAAACCTGCAGACCACCTTAATGCTATCCTCCGCGGCGATCTCTCGCTCCCTTGGCGTCTCCATGGCCATATTCCTTTCAGCTGGGATCAGCGACTCGAGTTACCGATTACTGCTTGCCGTTCCTCGCACTCAGCAATGACGAGCGAGCGTTCGTAGGGTGCATAGGCGATGGGATGGCCGCGTGAACCGCATGAAGAACCACTACTGTCCCTCTGTCACAAACCACGGCCCCGTCTCTCGGAGCCTGCAAAGATGGCTGCCTCCGCCGCCGCAACCCGACGATTTTGCGGCTGGTTTCGCCAGTCCCCGACGCACGGCACCCGGGCCACACACAGCCACTACTCCTTCTCCAACTAATCGTAACCGCGGCTGAGATGCTGCTGCTGCCTTCCACAGACAACGGGTGCGACGATTGCCACACTCGCTCGCACACCTCGATTCACGCCCTAGTCCATATCTCCACTATCCTAGAACAATTTACCACCGGTGATCTCTGTGCGTGGGACCAACGCGAGGATCCCTCGGTTTTCTGAAAGCAATCGATGAAAAGCCTAGACAAACTTTAACGCAAACTCGCGTCGTCGCCACTGCCCGGAACACCGATCCTCTGCGCGGGCGCGCGCGCGCCAACTTCCTCGACCTCCTCCGCCAACCGATATGAGACTCTGTCATCCAATAATGGATTACGCGATTCACTGTAATAATCTCTTAATGTATTCTTCTTGTCTTCGTGCTAATGCAGTTTCGTTTGTCTACTTCTTCCTGTGAAGTTCTCTTGTCGCCAGGAAATGAATCGCAAAATTATACGAATTCTCGCGTTGTGAAATACTTGATCGAATTGTGTGTGTATGAACTCAACGATCTAAATAACATTCAGCAAGTGTCGGTGCAGTCGGATAAACTTGGGATTCGAACAAACTTTGATGAACTTTCGCACTGTTAACAAAGGGTTTGGTGTCTATTTTTTATACGAGGAAACAGACATTCGCGGTACACAGCACAAACAAACTACCTTTTGTGATTCGAATCGCTTCTCCACTGTTGTCGGATAAGAGCCGCATAAAAAAATGGGCGCTCTTCCGGTTCATGACGGATTAATCGCCATTTGCAACTTCCGCTTTGGATTTTTGAATATTCAAAGGATAGCTATATATTGGTATTATCTTTGCATTATTGATTCCTAATAGATTTCACGCTTCATGTAAATCAATATATAGTTGGGAAAAAAGATATGTTTCGGTAGTTTGATAGATTAAGACAGAGAGCAATTGGTGCGCATCCTGAATGCCCATAAACCGACGAATACAGCGGCGGACTTTCTAATGCGTAGGATTGAAGTGAGGTAATCGACCGATTTGAATAAACGACATTACAGAACTTGAGGACGTAAGACGTCAAGTCTGAGTAACGAATATACTGAGGCATTACAAGAAAATCCAGTTACATGAGATTATTTAACACGGTTCATTTTGCTTACACAACGCGATATCTCATGGCGAGCAGTGAGAAAAAAATGTTCGTTAATACGCTGGTTACATAACTACCGGTTTTGAGTTACAAAGCCAGCGTTGGAACACATTCTGAGATATACTTGCTGCTTGTACATATTTTTAGAAGGAAAAACATGACTAACTTCCCGAAAACTATTCCGGTCCACTTATGTTGGGAGTGATGAAAGTAATCTGTGTTTAACATAACAAAAGAGGCACATTTTATTTCTCGTAACAATAAAGTAAAGAATGCTTTCACACAGTCATGGTTCATTGTAGAAGTTACATTACGTTCTCTATAATTAACATGCCCGTATCGTACACATAATAATAAACTCTACCTTCCTGCTGTATTCTACATGACTAGTTTACAGACATTATAAAGTGTAACTTGGTTGTCAACAATTATATAATCCTAGTGCTTCCGTTTATTCTGTACTCGTATGATTGAGGTCGAAATGACTGCCGAGATATATGAGGTGGTGTTCGGATACTCAGAAGCTTCTCCTTCGTGTAACATCAAAATTGTCATTAAACATTGATAGTTTATCCTTTAATTCAGATCTCAGAAGTTCAACAATCACCTCGCGTAATAATAGATTCTACTATAAACAATCGAGTATAGAGATAATTTAATTGAAACGACATTAAGATTTTGCAATAAGCATTGTTAGGAACCTGTGTGACTGTTTCATAGATTGTAGAGCGTTTATACACTGAAAAAAGAAGGAAATCTATACGGAAGAAGATAGTGTCTCCGTGTTGCGTTTCGACACGCGCGACAGATGAAGTATAAGAGGTAGTATGGAACCCTTCAAGCGTAAGTATTTGTGAAAGGAGATAGCGAGAAATTCTTCCTTACCACATATCGTTCTAGAATGAAAAGTATTAAAGTGCAGGTAAAAAGCAATTGATTTCCCTGTAATAACGTGTATTCGTTGTCCTCATGATGGTCGATTCTTAATCCGAAATGATCGGATCGGTCTCTCATCGGAATTATTTTGTACGGTATCAAGCGGACTATTGTGGAATGTATGGATTTGTTCTGAAAAAGTTTTTCCCATGATTCTAATCCCTTAAAGTACAGACTAGAAAAGTAGTATCTTCGTAAAATAAATAGTGGACTAAATACTCTAAAATAGCTGCACTACCGTTGTTCCTGAAATGCATTGACTCGCGCCTCGCATCATCACTTAAATACGCAAAACTTCTAAAAAAAACATACACATTTTAGTGGCATGTTGAAGTGTCTTATATGGAGAACCGAAATTCAAGAATTCTTCATATACGAAGCGAACTATAAGCATCACGGCGATGTATCAAAATGCGTCATCTTTGTACAAGAAGTGCAGTATACTCGCGAACAATGTCATTTGTGATGGGCTTTACCCAGAAGTTTAGCAACACATGTTCAAAATGTCGAAAATATGCGTAAAGATTTTCCTCCCTAATTATATACATTTTGATACAATTTTTGATTAACGCAAATCCCGGGACGATGCTCCGCTAATTTAGGCTATCGCCTGTCTTACTTTATTCTATACCAAAAGTATTCGTCTCTTCGACAGCCAGCAGGAGCTTTTCATACAAAATCTCAGGCGTAGGGTACGGTGGAAGATCCAATCTATTAAAACAGGTGTGAGCTCTGGAATAATATGAGAAAGAATTAATATCACTTCTCACTTAAATAATCTGCAATATTAAAAAAATACCTTGGTAAACTATTCGGTCTTCCCCACTTTTCTATGCAGAATTTCCGTGGTCCAGTGGAACCCCGTAAAGCTGCGAATCCTTCATAAGGAATGCTCGAAGTTCCAGTCACGAACTGCAGTAGCCGTAACCGCTGCTCATTCGTAAAACGACTTATGCTGCTCCAAAACCACTCGACTACCGGATGTGCATCATGATAACCACTTCTGTATTCCGTATGCGCTCTCCAATCATTCAAATCGATTTCCGCTGCTCCTGCTATGACTAGCTCCAATTCGCGAGCATCGAAAACAGATACTAATCGGGGGTCTACCACTTCGTAAAAGCCCCGAACCAGTGATTCTGTTTGTTCCGCGACGCCCCTCTCTAAGCGCCATCGAACAACTCTTTCAAGATACTCCTTCTTATTTTTTTCCGTCACTGCAATATTACGACCTCCTGGTTTAAGTTCCCTCTCAGCTACGCGACCAAGGAGTTCCTCTGTCACGGAGAAAGTTAACTCCAATGGTTCAATACTAATATCTTTCTCTTTGATCCACATTAGACTTTGATGGAACTCTTGATCCAAGCTTTCCAAGTCGCTTAAACTCGCTGGTATTCTTAATAGAGCCTTGTAAAAAGGCCTCGTAAAGAAGGCATCAAGCAGATATTGATGCACTAAGGCTAAACCTAACACTCTCCCCGAAAATCTAAACCAATCATGATAATTATCTACGAAGGCGGACATTGGCGATACTTGTACAGTATATGTATCATTCGCTGAGTACTCGAACAGTCCATAATATGGATTAAATAATTCTCGGGATAAGTGGAAAAAGAATTCACGAGAAGGACCACCATAATCCAAGCCCTCCTCGTGGTCAAACATCACTACTAATTTCCCTTTCTGTAAATCTTTCTTTGAAGCTGCCATAATTCGGGTGAACGCATCCTCTAAGAGATGCTCTCTTCTAATATGCAATCTGAAACAGATTTCGATTTAGTTATATATAATACAAAGAAATCGAATTATATTCTGTCGAACATACTTCAATTTTCCTGGGCCTTGGCCATATCCTTTGCTTTCTAATTTCCCGTAAAAAGTACGAAGCTTTGCTTCGAAATCTCTTCTATATGGAGCAGGTGCTCGAGCCGAAGCTCTGGTTAAGCCAGGTGAAGCATGTGGGCTACCAAGTGGGGATCTACCCACATTACCAGGTACATATGACATTATTTCTTGTTCAAATAAGCTGTAAGAAGTACAAGGTAAAATTCTGATATATTATCCTTGATGTGGATTGTAAATTATTACACCTTAATAGAAGCGCAAGTGGTACATCGTGTCCCAAACGCTGTAGGGCTGTAGTTCCTTCGATTCTTATAGTATTAACTTTCTCGCGAAGTGCGATATTCTGTCCCAACTCGGAATGGCGCTCCTTCAAAATATCCATTATATTCGGCTGCCGTAAGAAAGCGACTACCTTGTCATCATAAGCAACTGATATGTCTGATGTGGTGGTAACAGCAGACTGTTGGGGCCTTGGCGGTGGCACAGGCGCTTCATCGAGTAAAGCTCTCGTATGAGCTGCTTCAGTAGGTAGTCTGGGATCGATAAAGGATGTTGCCTTCTTCGCGTGACAAATGAAAAAGACTTTCCCTGTTCTATCTAGCTTTGATTCGTAGCCAGCTGGCAAAGCTTTCGCTGGATCAGCGAAGAAATTGATCAGTGTCACCAAGTCCCGGTTATGCTCGTATCTCGGGAATACAATTGGATACCGTCTAATCTTACTGATCATATGTTTCAAACTTGGATTGCGATTATACAATTCCATTGCCTCAGCATTCGTGTGGAGTACCGTGAAGAAGTCGGGCCTTGTTAAAAATAGAACTGGTGGTGTTGTAGTAACGTCAAACGGTACTGGTTCTGTTCTCTCAGTTCGTTCATTCGCTCTTTCTGCATTTTCCGAATGATTCCCATTGGTTTGCGAAGTAGTAGCTTCACGGTCGATGTTGTCTGGTCGAGATATAGTTCTACGAACACTTTGGTAACGTCTATCTAATTGTTGCCGGCGCATATCGCAGCCAGTGTTTCGACTGGCCAAAGTCGGCCTTTGCCACGTTGTTGTTCGATTGATATGATCTATGTAGAATACTCTACCATGGCTATCAATCCTTGCTTCCCAGGCTGAAAGAAAATCATCAAGAAGCTCTAATGATTTTTCTATAGGTTCTTAATACTTTTAATTGAGTATCTCTTACATGGTGGTAATGATTCTTCAGAGGCTACCGGCACATTTGATGTTTGGCACATTGGCAATGGACGCAGGGGTTTTGGGCGATGAGTAGGTGTAGGTGGGCACTCTAACTGATTGGTTAATCCACTTTCGGGCCGCTCCAATGGTCTGTGTTGTCGCGGAGAACTTAATAACGCGATACTTTTTGTCACAGCAGTTCGGGACTAAAATCAAAGTTAATATTTACAATTCTATATCTGCTATATAATTAATTGTTAAGTATATTACCTTTGAATTAGAAGCTTCATCAACATCCACTATCTCAAAGCCGAAGCAATCTTCCGGATGTAAGTGCGGAGGATACTTTTGTAGGTATCTTTTGGGTAATTCAGGAGGTCCGCTTGGCAATGCATTAGTCCTATGCAACAGCCTATGCGCTGTTCTTGGTGGAAGTGGTGGAGGATTTGGATAAAGTGTTTCATACAGAGACTCCGGAGAAGAAAAGCCTCCTGTACTCCTCCACAACTGATAATATTCCACTCCTTCTTTTGTCACAATACCATTTGTATCACATGGCCTCTGAAATTAATACTTCTCATTAGTATTCCTTTTGAATATGGATTGTTGTCCATAAATAAAAGTATTCGTTTACCTTTTTGGTCCCAGTATGAGCTAGAGATGCCTGCTGTGATTCAGTGTCGGAATTACTCGCTTCGCTGCTATTGGATGACCTGTGCTCCATTTCTAGACATTGCGCTTCGTCCATATGATTTTGTTTAGCGGTCGATGGTTGAGGAAGTGCTATTGCATTCTCCTCGATTTCAACCGATTGATGAGCACTGGCAGTATCATGTAAATTCTCTAAAATTGGCAGTTTGAAAGGTTTCCTTGTATCTCCGTTATCATTATATTGTGCTGCATCTGTTAAAGAATTATGTGCCTTTGGTATGTTCTTGCACGGATGCAATGACGAGTGCTCTTCACTGAGTTCCGCCGCATTCTCTCCTGAACCTTTGCTATTTCTTTCAGCTAAGAATAACTGCTTACATATACTCAAACCGTCGCTATAATGTGGTTCAGTTCCTAATGAGCCTTGAGACGTGGAAGGTTCTTTGTACGTACAGGAAGCCAAACCATCCATTGTTAAACGACCATCGCTCGATCTTCCCTCTTTATTAGGGTCATGCTGATGTCCTACAAACCTCTGGTCTTCCGCACTGTTCAAGGGTATATCCCTACTGAAAAATTGTTTCTTCCTAATCATATTTCTGGATGACAAGGAGCCTGGTTCCGAAGAACCTGCTGCTTCCGTACCACTGCCGATATCAGCCAGGAAGAACTTTTTCCTGGTCAAATTCTTATGGTTCGCTAACAACGACCTCGAGCTTTGCGGCGTATCATTAGTTAAGTTATTTGTACCATTGCTGGTGCCTTCGATTTCATTATGGTTTGATCCATCAACATACGCTTTGGTAAACGACAGTTCATCGTTGCATTTAGCTGGCGAACACGATGCTTCGTTAACATTCTCAGTTTCCACCACTAACGCAGTGGCTGTCTCCTTATTTCGTACGCCGTTCTCGGCGCGTCTGCACTCTCCACCAACCGTTACAGACGCACCCTCAACATTCTGCGAGACTTCTCCGTCGTCTGGATGTAGCACATCCCCAGCTTTAGCCGCCACATGCTTTACAGTATGAACTGGATCCTGACTGGTGGAAGTCAGTGCGACTGCCGATTCTTCCGACTTATTCGCTTCATTCTCTTGATCAGACATAGTATCAGTGAGATTTACTTCAGATGGCATTTTTAAAGCATAGTAACGACCGATTTAGGATTTCGCTAGATTCCTACAAATAATCATAAGAACTCAAGTTCTACTGTACTGTCTACCGAAAGTAGTTAGAAAAACAAATCGTAGATATCCGAGATAGAGAAAAATATAAGGTTGAATCGAATAATTGATGTAGCACGATAAATATCAAGTGGAATGCGAGATGAATCATGAAATAGATCGTAGTGAATACTTTACGATGCGTGATGCACCGTGTCGAAAGAGATTGATGTAGAAAAAGTCACGAAAGACCGATATCCAGCAAAGAGAGGTGATAAACCTGCTGGTAATTTCGCGCTGCATACCTTTGGACGCACTCCGAAAAGCTCACACGCGGCCCACCAGCTTATAATGCATCTCGGTGCGGTGAGGGGCGAGAGTTTTTTTCTCGGAGTCAATTAACAACAGGAAGCGCGTTACGGTAAATCCATCGCGGAGTGCGATTGTCCGGTGCGAGTGAGCACGTACACTTTTCCCCGATCCAGTAGCAGTACACACACCCGGCGGTAACTGTCAGTTTTAATTGGCCGAGATGAGAGTGAAGATTCGTCCAAGTTCTTGCGGCGAGCACTTCTTACATCGTTGCAGGACTGGCATCGGGCCCGCGCGCTGATGCGCTCAGCGTAAGCCACCGCGTAGATCATCCATTGCATATCCCGGATTTACATGTCCACTTTTCCGATGCCTTCGTTTAATTGCACGACACACTTGCCGCACACTGACACACTCACCGCGATCCTCTCTGCCACCACCGCTCATCGATGCGAATCCTATCTGTGCATGTGTCTGTATGACTGTGTGACTTGTATCTACTGTAGATGGTGTAGATTCGCGTAGATGGATCGTTGTGGACGCACAGCAATTACGGAGGAAGCATCGCCTGCCGATTTCGGTGCTCGTGCGAACTGCGCTCCGTCATTTTAATGCTAAATCTTTGCATTCAGCATTGCTTGACTTTAATTGATTTTAGATGATAGGATTCAAGGTAAAACAGCGCATCTGCTCGTCCACTTGAAAATACCAGACATTCCGAATAGATGACAAAACCGCAATGACGAATATATTGAAAAAACCTCGCCACGATAGGTGCCGCCTTTACCGAAGGCGGAGCGACAGAGCGTTAATTTGATGAAACATTACTCTCTATGGCAACGACTTACTCCGAGTTCTGAGATCATTATTTGTATGCTATCTGAATCGTGTTTGAGTTGATATAAACAAGTAGTAATAGTCGAAGTAATTATTACAAATTGCCGGAGTAGAGTTGAAGAAGATCGTTGATGTGTTCTGAGTAATTAAAGAAAAAGAATATAGCGTGTCATTGCGATGAACGCGATTAGAGGTGTAACTTACATGGGAATCAGAGGATTCAGAAGAGCAAGAGGATTAAAGCCGGATGCTGCAGGTGTTCGATATAAAATAAAAATACCTAAGGGGGTTGATTTTCAACGAGCTCATTTGGATTTGGACGAATTAGACCCTGATGATCCTGCAGAATTTGAATCCGATTTCTCGAAAGCTCACGAATATTACGATCAACACGTAGGGTAAATATTCTCTGTGTTTTCAAGATGTAATATCATATTTCTCGAGTGTTTCTAATTCATTGTACATCTTTCTAACAGTGAAACAAAACAAGCCAAGGGAAAACTTCGACATGACATTATTAAGAGGAAATACTTTAAAACAGTAGACCCAAGCTTCCTCACTCTGGCAGAAAGAAACGAGATCAAGAAACTACATCAAAATGATCCGGAAGAATGGTCGGTAGAAAGGCTCAGCGAGAGTTTTCCTATTTTACCGGAAGATGTAAGAAAGATTCTGAAAGAGAAATGGAAACCAAAAACATTAAAGAGAGCTGTAGCTTATGATAAGAAAATCGCAGAAAATTGGAAGCAATTGACGACTGGCAAAATAGTTATTAGTCCAGTTTTAAGGGAACATTTGAAGAAGTTTGGAAACAGGCAGATCGACTTGAAAGATAGAGATACATTAGTGGAGAGATTCGTAGCGAAAAAGATGGCACACCCAGAACCAAAAACCAAGGTTTTCTCAACTATTTTAAAGTATATTGATGATAATCGCGATACAACAGCGCAATTACAAATCGCGTCGAAAGAAGACAAAGCTCCCGCGATAGAAGCAGGTGGTGGAGAAGTAGCAATACGTGCAGAACCTGATGAGCTCAAAGAAGAAGTAAAAAAGATGAATAAGAATAAACATGAAGCAAACCAAAAGCTAACATTTACACAATTCGTCGAGGAGAAGTACGATGAGATTAGCAAGAAATCCCAGCAAGAAGCGGAAGTTCTATTGGATATGTACAAGAAGCATGTGGAAAGTACATCAAAGAAAGCCACAAGTGGGGAAAGCACGGAACTTATAACGGAAAGTAACGCAGCAATAGAGGAATGGTCCAACAAAGAAAATAGATTAACAGCTTCGACGCTTGAAGATAAACCAGCAATTGTAGCCATAGAAGATAAAGACAATTATGCGCTTAGCACCTACGTAGCAAAGTGGGAGAAATTGGATGACATAGAACCGACTTATCATTATCCTATAAAAATTCCAAAGGGTGCGTATCAGAAAGGGAAGATTTATAGGATTGGTGATTGTTTCTATGATAGAGATGGGGAGTTCTTGTACAGGGTACCTGGCCTTAGATCATAGTTAATGTTTCTATACTACAACTTTGTAAACTGTAAATAAATCTAGCAAAATAAAAGAATGTCTCTAATAAAAAATTCATTCATTTGTATCGCGAATACATCGAAGAGAGATGGCGTAAACTGTTCCTCATTGATCACGAGTGATCGACAGGATTCACTCGCATTCGTATCCAGTATCAACAATCTTACAGGTCAGTACTGGCCGAGAACCGTTAATAATTCAGTTAATAAATACAGACGACTGTGAAGTATTTCTATTAATAAAACTGTCAAAATGTACAGGTGACTTTGGATATTCCTAGTATGGAGAATAATATAAAAACTATTTGGATCGAAGAATGCCGGTATTCCTAGGTTAAATCAAGTACCAAGATACAAGATAAATCAAGATACTCAATAAGAGCATCACGCGTTTATTTTAAGAAGAAGAAGAAGAAGAAGATGAGCTCAACGATGATTTGTCGACGTAAAATCCTTCCTAAGACTTTGAGCGACTTTTGCTCAATGCTGTTTGTATTATTAATCGTTCCTCTATTATATTGGTTCGAACTCTGGATTGTCCTACCAGCATTGTACGACAGTAACTCTCTCCCTTACTTTATGCATTTCACCTTCGGCAACTTTATCATGCTCAACGTTGTTGGAAACTTCACGTATACGGTACTCTGTGATACAAGTATCAGGAGAGATATAATGCCAGTAAGCGCAGCGAACACAAAAGAAGGATGGAGATTGTGTGCCACTTGCGAGATTCTAGCACCACCGAGATCTTGGCATTGTCCAACTTGCAATGTTTGCGTGCTAAAACGTGACCATCACTGTATCTTCACTGGATGCTGCGTCGGACATCATAATCATCGATACTTCATGATGTTTTTATTTTATGTTTTCTTGGCGACTACTTACGCCTTTACTTATAATAATTTCTTCATCTGGGAAAGAATTCACTTTGAATTCCCTATGACTTTTGTAAAGGTGATCTTTCCATTAGCGATCTTTGTATTTGGATTCGATGGTTCCATGGATCAATTTTACCTGTTGCTGTATGTAGTTTCTCTTGTTGCCATGTTATTTACCGGTGTTCTATTCTTTTACCACTTTCGATTGATTCTCTCCGGCTGTGTTGCAAATGAGAGCAACAAGAAGAACTATACGTATAACTTAGGGTGGAAACAAAATATAAAGGAAGTATTCGGTGACAAGTGGTATCTTGTTTGGCTATTGCCTTATATTACGTCTCAGCTACCGCATAATGGTGTGGTATGGGATAAATTAGATTCTTGGTGTTTATCGAATTCAAAAAGTAAATAAACTCGGATACGGAAAGACTTATGTGTAAATACCACAGCCAAATTAAATTCAACTTCATCCGCTCGAAATTACTCTCTGTATTTTATTAAGAAAGTGTATAACAAGGAAGAATGATAGCATATAAGTATAATAAAGGACAAATGAAACAATATTATATTTACAATTGGAATAGTCTGCCAAGACTTTTACAGGGATTGTCAGGACCACAATTGATACAATATAACTGTACAATAATTGGACTAGCTTAAACAATATAACATCCGTTAAAAGGCCATTGCTATTTTTTAAGTTTTTATATCGTGTTCGACAGAATTAGTTCTGCAATTTTTATTTTAATGTAGAATCAGTCCGTCCCAAAATCCATACTGTCAGGTAAAGAAATATCATGACCGATAAAAATGTATAAATATGTAAGGTATGGATTTTGGTACAATACATTCCGTATCACTTAAGTATTTGTACTCAACTAGAGAAAGTAGTTGAAGTATCGGAAGAATTGTAGTTATAATTTCTCTACTAAATCTACAAGTACAATTATACGATGAATCCCCTAAGAAATTGGTATTAAATAAAAGAAATCTTCTAAACAAGATGTACAAGGTATATATACACTGGATATTTTTAAAAGCCTATGTCGGATTGATAGGGATTTTTAAAAAATTGCAATGACAATGTTAACAAGAATAAAAATTACACTCTCCCTAATAAACTAACGTATGTCTTCTTTTTATAACTTCGCTTGACAGCAAATTTGATGCATACTAGGATAAGGATCGCAGCAGATGCTGCGTAGAGGACAACGCAAATGCTAAAGTCAAATATGGTAAAGTCCCATCCAGATTTCCTAAGGTTCATGTATTTACTCGATGCAAGCCTTTCATGACGTACTTTTTGTCTAGTACTTTCACTACTTTGTTGTTTGTCGACCGAGCCATAATAATTAATTGCCGCATAACTATATTTCTTTTTCAAGTACCTCAATACTTGTTCCTCGTCCCAACTGTCGTTCGCGCGTCGACACAATGGACAATGTTCCGCAGTTGGGTATTGCACTTTCCTGTGTTTTGGATCTTCCGTTTTATCACCCGATAATCTATTATTAACTTCGTTATGTGCTTTCCACAGCCACAGGATATTTTCATCGGCAGTTCGTCTTTCAAATATCTTATTCTTCGAAGACATTTCCAAAAAGTGTTGCGCGCAATCAGCACACCCAAAGAAATGTTTCACGTAACCATGCATTGTTTGTAAAACTTCGGCTGAGTTGATGCGTGAGTTGTCCTCATTTTGCATGGCAAAATTAACAGACAACATATGGTAAAGCGTCCATAATCCACACGGGTAACCACGGTAACCACGGCTACTTCCTTTGCAGCCGACCCATTCCGATGGGCCCGAATACATGGAAGACATTTCTTCCTCTATAGATTTAACTAATTGAACAAATTCCTCACCGGTTATCTCTTCCTTCTTTCCTATTACATCTCGAATCACTTCTAGAACAGAGCTGCTATGTCTGAATGGAAAGTATCCTGCCAATAATGACAAAAACCTTTTCAGAGCTTGCAATTTCTCCCCTTTTATAATTTTACTTAATGGAATCTCATGAGCAATAGAGTATTTTAATGCATTTTCTAAATCCAGCTGATACAGATGATCTTCGCTTGGAGGACTATTCTTATGTTCTTCTGTTGGTGCAGACTGCTGTGCAGTAGCCACAATGGAAGTGGAAGAACTATGTTTCTTAGTTTCTTCGATTAAAATATCTTCTCCCTTTGAAGTCAGATATGTTCTAATCACTTTACCAATGCCCTCTCTCGAAGGAACATTAAGATTTAGAAATCTCTGGGATTCGTTTCTGCTAAAGACTATTATGCTTGGAAACTTGGTCACTTTGTTCGTCTCGCATAACAAATGGTTGTCGGAAGTCACTCTTCTTATTTGGAGTATAGGGACGTTATGTAAATCCAGAATTACTTCTGCACCGAGATAGGAATCCTTTTCCTCAAATAATAGGAAGAAATACTTAACGGTATTAGGTACAGCCTTCCAAATATTGGCAGTCTCATAGTTTCTACGATATATCAAGAACCATTTTGTTACAATGAACTTACGGCTACCATAAACATATTCTCACTCATTTTCACATACCGATAAGGATTAATATTAGGCCAAGATGAGCCTCGTCCTTCTTGCTGTTCCTTCACCAATCTATCTATCAAATTATACTTCAATCCTTCCACGGTATCACCCTTTTCAACCACCGTACCAAGCGACGACGGATGTGCATTTATAGAGAAATATTTCACCATCGGATATTGCATGATTTCATATTCACGACAGATAGGATTATTGTCGTCATCGGCACAATCTATCGCTGCTATCACTACTATGTCTTTCCAAGCTAAAAGAATCATTTTTCTGTGAGAGTTGATAGCCAATTGGAGTGTTTTGAATCAGAACATGTACTTCAATACATACGAAGGACATCAGTGGCCAATGCTTTCCAGGTGGGAGCGAATCTGAAGCAAAATCCGCACCAGCTATTATAAAACTCGACTAGCCAGCCTTTGGAATCGCCGTAAACAGTGGACTTAAAGTTGGTGGCATTTAGAACGATCACATTGTCACTGGCATTGTAAAGTCCTTGACCAGTTGACAGGCTTTGATAGGGTTCTTTAACAGCGGCTCCATTGGACTTTGTTATTCCAGTGAGCAGGCACAAGCTCAATAGGAAACCGGCGGTGTCAAACAACTGCATGTTGTGTTCCTTATGGCTAACCTGTTGTTTGACAACTGCACGGATGCACGCTGCACACTGATGCACCGCGCACACAAATATGATGCGTCGGTTGAACAGTCGGCGAGATTTGCGATGAGAACAGATGGGAAGGTTTCGAACAGCCTGAAGTAACGTGGCAGTCTAGTTTCGAGTAGTTTACCGACAGATGGCGGGTCAGTGAAATTCTAAGCGTGAACACAGCTGTTTTTAACCTATACCTAACTGCCGCTGGCATTCCCTGGCGCGGCGAGCGATGGCTTTAGTACGTGAGACTGCCGTTCTGGTGGCGTTGCGATCGGCGGCGTGAAGAATGCCGACTCCAGCGAGGTTTCTGATTCGTCTACAGTTAGCCACGAACTATGCGAGTGTTCACAAGATTGCCAACTTCAGCGAGGCTTCTGATTGGTCAGAATTTGACCACGAACTATGTTTCTGATTGGTCTACAGTAAGCCACGGACTAGATAAACATCCATTTTTCACGAGTGGGTTTTCCTTCTATCTCTACGCAGTGCGTGTGCGTCTGTGACTTTGATCATCAACCGTAAAATACTTTGCGCTGATCAATTTTGCCAGTTTGCCTGATATTTCTGAAACAAGTCGAACGAACCAAGCTCAAAATGGTAATAACACCCACCGAATATCATAATTACATCTACGCACGATCCACATCGTTCGTTACTCTTGCACGTGCTCCTCGCTTATGCAGTTTATATAGCGTAGAAAAACATTTCGACTGGCCAGCGTATTTGGCAAATCTTCTTATATGATAAATTACGAATATCTCAGAGTTCGATATGTGTTTTAGGGTAACGAAAGCTCGCTGCCTATGGAACTGTGTTCAAACTGTAAGTTAACAATAAAGGTCGCTCTTAATATTTCGGAGTAACCTGTTCGATCCTGTCTATTAAAATACGAGACGACATTTAATTCGATTGCATGTCATTCGAAAATTTATCCGTGCGAAATATATTCGTTCTTTGGTTGATTGTCGTCAGTAAATTATTAGCAAAAAGAGAATGATGGAGTCGTGGCGATTTTATCACGAGCGACTTATTTTTAACGTCCCTTGAACATAGCATATTCGGAAAACATAATAGCGAGGAAACTGCCATGCTCCTTGCCAATATTTTATTGTTCTATTATTGCTGCATTCCCCTGCAAATATAAGCGGTACCTGCGTCTACCATTATAGCATGTATATCGTTCTATGTTGTTCTGATTATGGATACAATGTTATGACAGTTGACGCGGATGAAGTTAAGAGATTAGGAAAAAGATTCAGGAAGCTTGATTTGGATAACAGTGGCGCACTCAGTATCGATGAATTCATGTCACTGCCAGAATTACAACAAAATCCATTGGTCCAGCGTGTAATCGATATATTCGACGCCGATGGCAACGGGGAAGTGGATTTCAAGGAATTCATTTGTGGTGTCTCTCAATTCAGTGTCAAGGTATAACAAAATCTTTGCGAGTGGATATTTTCAGTGCCGGAACATGGAGCATATATGTTAATGATAATTCATAGGGAGACAAGGAAAGCAAATTGAGATTTGCATTTAGAATCTATGATATGGATAACGATGGATTTATAAGTAACGGCGAGCTGTTTCAAGTATTAAAAATGATGGTAGGGAATAACTTGAAAGATACTCAGCTCCAACAAATTGTCGACAAAACGATACTTTTCGCGGACAAGGACGAGGATGGAAAAATTAGTTTTGAAGAATTTTGCATTGTAAGTATAAGGAAGATCGTTCAGTAAGTTTAAAGGAACTTGTGATTAAATATAAACATTTTCAGGTTGTCGGTAACACGGATATCCACAAGAAAATGGTGGTTGATGTTTAAATCAAATGCTGTAAAAAAAAAAGAAATATCAATTCGTCATAACGTCGACTTGACTTTACAAATTCATTACTAACAACAGATTTATTGGATAGTTATAAGTAACAGAGCTCTTAGTAGAGAGAACTGGTGCGGTCGCGATCAAAAAAAGCAGCGATCGTAACAAGCCAATTTATATGTAAGTTTACCGCTATTACAATTTTTTCTATAGTGCAGTGCAATATTAGAGTCCATCGATCCACCATCAATCTTCCAAGATAATGCACTTTTGTTAAGGCACTGTGAAACACTAGATTAATGATTAGCTTGTGTTACTTGGAATATTTATTTGCGCTCGAGAACGTTGCTTATGGTATTATACACCCTTCGTTCTTATTTTATAATTTATTATTGTATTTAATGAATACGTGTACTATATGCATACGAGTCGTGAATCTACCGTTGAAACATTTCGAGACTGCAGCTGCAAAACTTTTCGCTCACACCGTCAAGTACCTGTACATCGAAGTTTACTTAATGATGCTCGTGACTCGAAATTCTCCCGCCACAACGAAGCTTCGATAGCAGTAATTCGTGAATCTTGCATACGACTAACTTTCTATAGGAATACGAAATTCACGCGCCGCTCCGAGCAGCTGCGCGTCTCGAAATTTTCAAAGAAAGTGTCGTTAGAATCTCGTGAAGGGAACATCCTATTTATATTATAAAGAAAGAGTATGTCGTTATGGACCCAGAGACTCTCGGTGCCATAACCGAGTCCTGTTTGTATTATATGTTCTTTATTTATCACGGATAATAATTGCGCATTCGAGAAGGGCGGGCAAAGCTTCTGGTCAGGAACTGTGTTATATAGTTATCTAGAAAGATCACCGGGTATTGTACACGTGCAATAAGACTGGCATGCGGATGAGAGCCTCGTCGCACTCTAATGCTCAATTACCACCGACGATTCTGTTTAGTTATTGTGTGACTAGTAAAGAAGCATATTACTATTCTTCTCACTTCGAGAGATACAAAGATACAATTAACTTAAATCATTCTACTCTATCGTTATAACTGTTTCTACATATACATGTTACACGTTCTTATTGAATGTCCAATCAAAGTTCAAAATCGTAAGTTATATTATAATAAATCTGTATGAAACATATATATATATATATATATATATATCTCTTTCAATTTACTTGATAATCGTCACGCGTATTTGTCGATTGTGTTCCACACTCGCTTTTCTGTTATATCACACTACTATTGTTCTCTCTGTGTGTGGTCGTAATTCCATCATCTTCCGAAGAATTTTATGCAGATCCCCGTCAACGACAACCAATAATTGTCGAACAATTTATTTCACTATGGACAACAAGCTGAAAGTTACAATAAAAATTGCGTTTAAAACCAAATTTGTGCTATCTTTTCCCATCCCGATATATACTCTGCTGCGAAATAAGCGCATATTCGGTTTTCCTTCAAAAAAAGAATGTTTTAGTCCATGACGAACGAACTAGATTCAAAAGGTAGCGTCCCATTGGCTGATCTCTAAATGACGTAGTGACAACCTACCGTCCTTACCGTTCGAAGTGAAAATCGAGAGGTCCGAAGAGAGCGCACTTGGCGAACTTCAGCCGATCCACATGGACTCGACGAGCGGAACTTGCTAAATTTCGAAGTAAAATCATAGCCAAAGGTGGAAGCTAGAAAATCTTGGGATCAGGGAGTCTTCGATTCCAATAAATTGATAATGTGTCAGGCATACGTGGGACCAAGTGACACATTCTCCTTGAAGCGGAGTTGGCAGAACTGAAGGCGCCCCGTCCTACCCCTCATTGTTGCTGTTGTGCGCCCGGTGTGTTTGCGTTTTTCGTTGATTCGCGCAAAGGCGTTTAACCCAAGAGCCGGAGCGGTTTCGAGCGGGCAACATCAAAGCCGATTGCTGAGTGAACGCAGGCGGCGAAGGCGGGGGCAGACGGCGAGGAAGATGGAAAATTTGGAGGAGGTATTGCAGGCCCTTGACGACTTTCAGAAAATGCGCCCGACGGAGATACCTCGGGAGCTCGAGGAGTATTTGTGTTGGGTGGCGAAAACGGGCGACCCGGTCTATCAGTGGTCGCTCATCAAGACACTCTTCAGAGAGAAGCTTACCCGGGTGATGACCGACTTCTACGAGACATGCCCGACCCTCGAGCTAGCGCCCTGTCCCAATGTCGAACACTTCAACTATGACACGATGAAAACCAATCTCCTCGAGCGTCTGGAATCCTTTGCCAATGCCCCTTTCACAGTCCAACGAATCTGCGAACTACTCACCGCGCCTCGGAAAGAGTATAATCGGGTGGACAAGTTCATGCGCGCCATCGAGAAGAACATCCTAGTTGTCTCGACCAGGGAGCCCGGTCCAATCGCTAGGAGAAGCGAGAACGGCGATGGAATGGTAAACGGCTCCGTGGATGAAGAGGCTCCTGCGACTCAACCACCGCAAGACGTAGAGATGGAGTATTGGGAGAAGGATTGTGCGTCCACTGTAACCATTAGTGTACATACAGTAGAGAACGAGACATCCATGTTACAGACAGTAATTCCCACCACTACTGTAGTAAAGAATGTCTTCGGCACGGAAGAAGTTCCTCCGGAAAAGCTGAACTCTACCGCCTCTAAATCCGAGAGCACCGCCTCAACTTTCGTACCTACCACGTCCGAGTTCACAGCGGTTACGACTGTACCTACCCAAACGCAAAGCCAAGAGCCCGCTGTTCCTCCAGCTGCGCAGAATTCACCTACCATAATTCCGGAAGGAAGCGCATCTACCAATGATGTTCCAGAAGCGGTGATGAACGAAGACACCAGCTCGCAACCTAGTTTAGACATGGAAACCGAAGAAGGTGATTCTATTGATTGCACAAAGAAATTACAAACAACTTTCCAAGCAAAGGACTTTACAGATAACGAATCTTCCAAGCCCTACCAAGAGGATGATAAGCAAAGTCGGAAGACAGAAGTAGAAGAGGCAGCTTTAAGTTCCGTGGTGGAATCCGAGAATGTTGAAAAGTCCGACGACCCTATTATTGAAACAAGTCCTAAGTCGGACATTGCGGTAGAGTCTAACGAGCCTTCGACTCCTCCGGTCGACAATTTGTTTCAACATACTGATGAAAAATTGGAAGAAAACGTTAAGCCAAATACTGCTGTCGAAGATGCACAATCTGTTATTGAACCAACAAACTCGCAGGATGATAAGATGGAGCATGAGATTTTCAAAAATTCTGATGCCGAAATATCGTCTTTATCGAATGGTAGGAACAATATAAAATCATTCCCTTTTAATTTGTATGCTAGATGAAAGAACGTGTATATTTCTGTTAGCAATTCTTTCAACACAATTATTTTCTTCACAGGTGACGCTGTACACAGAATACCTAGATCAAGCACCCCGGATCCTGTTATGTCCGAAGATCAACCTGTGAGCAGTGTGGATTCAGAAAATGTGTGCGCCGAAGCAGAATTGCCGGAGGTATCAAAACCCGAAGCAGAAGAACCTGTTCCTAAGAGCGAAGAACCAGAAGATACCGTAACAATGAATCACGAAACAGAAGAAGCAAGCACTCCGCAAGTCCAACTGGATGAGCCAAAAACTGAATCGATGGTACCTGAGCCAGCCCCTATTGTTGACGAACCGAAAGAGTCTGAATCTACGAAGGATCAACTTGCTGTAATGGATGTAGTAAAAGATGAGGCGGGTCTTACTGATAACGCAAGTAGCGAACATGAGAATCAACAAACAGTAATGCCTGTGGAAAGCGGCGATAAATCGGAGTCAGAAGGTGACAGTGAAACAATGAATACAAAGTCAAAGGAGAATGATTCAGTCATAATAGAGACAAACGACTGTAAAAAGGGTGAAGAACAAGCAGAAATGATGGAAGTAGAAGAAGAGGAATCATTGTCGATCTTCCGACAGGACGAACCCATGGAACAAGAACCAGTGGAGTTATCGAAAAGTTAATACCAATATTTGAGGAAGCCGCTTTTACCACTTGATTCTTACTTTGACGAAAACGTGTAAAGACTCGAAACAGGATTGTCTTTAGCAAGAAGACCGTTGTCCTTTGGATTGACGTATGACGCGTATGGTACTGAATTAACCATAACAGTTCACACAGTTGTAGTACCTCGTACAATTCATGGAAGTCCACGATCACATAAACCAAGCTTTGCTCATTTCCAAATTGCAATCGATAAAAGCAAATTTTAATAATTGTACAGACTTATCAGTATAAATACCTATGCTCCAGGAAGGAACACAAACACTGCCTACTTCCATAAGTTATGAAAACAGCGATCAACGGTATGATCACCATTTTGAATTAAAGATCGTGTTGATTTAACGATGAAACTATATAATTTCATTGCTGGTAGCTGGTTGTTCAAGTCGTGATCGTCAAAATTGATCGTTGGATTTATAATAAAGAGAAAATTCTGAAAAACCTTCGAGTGGGGAGGGGGAGAGGGGCGCACGGTTCAATTGTCGTGCGACACGAATTCGCGCTTGGAACAGTCTCATTACCACAGAATACTGAGTGAGTGACTGGAAAATAAAACGTTCCAAATGTACCAACTTATTAAGTTACAATGTAATCGATGGGCGAATGCGTTTGCTATGCATGCCTGCTACTTAGAGAAGGAAACATAGCAAGGGTGGATATTTTGATCCTTTCGCGATTTAGGAAGACGACTAGCACTGCTCTCTTTACGCCTTGCTGTGTTTACGATAGATCAGTATAGTTGCATCGCGGGGAGGAGGGTGGAGATTCGAGCAGGTGTTCCAAATCTGATAATAGCTACATTTCGAAAGTCTGACACACGTACATTCAAAGAGTCGGATTTAATACCTGCCCGAATCTAGACGAATGATAGATTATTCAAGGACTATTGTAGTAACGGGATATTAATTTAAAGATGACATAGATCGGTATCAATATAAGACATGGATAACTTAAAATAGCTGTGTACATTATTTTATAGCAAAATATACTAAAATTATTACCAAATGAGAATTCTGTAACATCTTTCATAATGTCACCCAAATGCCAGTACGCCACCATTCAATCTCTTTTTTGTATGTACATTTGAAAATTTCTTGTGAAAATATTAATATTTAATTGTGACCTCTATCAATAAATACACATATGTACAATATATTCTTAAGACATTATGATACATCCATTCTTAGTATTGCACAAGTGTCATGACTTGAGCTGGCCCGCGGATGTTTGATGTTGCACTAGCTTTCTGAATGAACCATTAACTATGCTCATTAATTCATTATATGTTCCAGTTTCAGTTATTCTTCCACGATCTAATAAAACGATTTTGTTCGCATTCTTTATCGTGCTAAGCCTATGTGCAATAACCAAGACTGTTCGGCCAACTGTAGCTTCTTCCAAAGCTTTTTGTACATAATTCTCACTTTCGGCATCAAGAGCACTTGTTGCTTCGTCTAGGATTAGAATTCTGGGCTCCTGTAAATAGAAATGAATAAGCGATGCTTATGATTTACAACTATTTGATAGAAACATTTCTTACTTTTATCAAAGCCCTTGCAATTGCAACCCTTTGTCTTTGACCACCGCTAAGTGTTACTCCTCTCTCTCCTACATAAGTGTCTAAACCTTGCGGCATACAAATTGCAAATTGCGAAACGTAAGATCGTTCTGCAACACGTTTTACATCATCTTCTGACGCATTCTCCGCACCGTATAATATATTATCTTTAATAGTTCCACTAAAGAGAGTCGGTTCCTGTGGGACTACAGCGATTTGTGATTTCACCCAGAGAGGATCGAGAGTTTTGAGATCATGATTGTCTAGAAGAACACAGCCTGTACTAGGTTCATAGAACCGTAGTAAAAGGGCAGCCAGAGTAGACTTTCCCGATCCCGAATGCCCAACAATTGCAGTAACAGTGCGCTTTGGGATTTTCAGATTAAAGTCTTGTAATACATTGATGCTGTCTCTCGAAGGATATGCGAAATTGACATTTTGAAATTCAATATCACCTAACAAAGGCTTGTCTAATGTTAAACCTCCCATACAAGGAATTAAAGGCTGCCTTTCGATCAGTGCGACCAAGCGTTCATTTGCTCCTAATGCTTTATTCAGGTCGGAAGAAAATGTAGCGAGTCCTCGAAAGGATAGTGCGACGTATGCGGCATATGCTAGAAATGCACTGAGTTCTCCAATAGTGAGAGTAGACTGGGAAACCATAAGGCCGCCATAATATAAAACGGACAATATAACGCTGCTTCCTGAAAGACCAGCGAGTCCAAAGAATACACCCTTGCGTGTACATTCTTTATAACATATTTTAAGTAACTCTTGCAGATCAGCTTCGTAACGCTGTTCCTCCCATTGTTCCTTCCCAAATGCCTTTACTGTTCTAATATTACTAATCTTCTCTTGCGCTCTCTTATTTAGTTCCGCCATTTGATTCTGTATCTCGGTAGAGATCTTCTTGAATTGCATTCCAATACCAAACATGAGAGCGCTGATAACAGGTAATCCGGACAAACTAATAAGTGCGAATTTCGGAGAGAGATAAACCATCATAGATATTCCTGCGATTGCACTGATGGAGGAGCGCAGACCATCGGATACATTATTAGTCACTGCGGAACTGATTTGTTCGGTATCGCCTGAAACATAAATAGATCTAAATAATGAAGGAAAACAATGCTGAATCGAAGGTCTGTGATTGATATAAACAGAAGACACCGACCAGCTATTCTACCAGCGAGTTCTCCGGTGCTATGTCTATCGAAGAATGCGACTTCTTGTCGAAGGATAGCACCGTAAGCCTGTCTTCTCAGAGTCTGGGTGATCCTATACCCAGTGGTGGTGATCAAATATATTCTACAGAAATTACAGAGAGCCCCTAGGACATAGACGGCCAGGAGTAAAAGGGAAACTTTGGTAAGGTTCTCCTTCACTTTATCCTTTTCGGCCGAATTAATAATGTCAATCACCTTGCCGAAACAAAAGGGTGCCGCCATCGTCACTGTAGAGGATACGAGTAAGAAAGCTATAGCACCGAACAGTCTCCATTTGTGTGGAGCCGCTAAAAGTACCAATTTCTTGAGAACCCGAGTCTTTTTCTCAGTCTTCGTCCCTGATCGTACCGTGACTTTCGAGATTTTCGTTCCCACGGCATTGCTTGCACGATATCGTAAACTTGAAAGTATACACGTTTTCGTGTATACTCGAAGCGGCGATCTCACACATGTGTGAAGGAATATTTGTTTCAACGAGATAGCTCCCCAGTGGCAACCTGGCACCTTGAGCAAGGTGCCTTTCGCCAAGAGTTTATGTGCCAGGATCATTTCTCTCTCACTGTCACCCTCGTTTCGTTTTGACTAATTGTAAAATCATCGAAGATAATGTTATACAAGTGATTAACTGCCCTAGTGGGAGAAACGCACTTCTTGAAAATAGGGCTACTACTTCTACAATGGCAAGATACAGCGCGTATCTAGTAATATCGAAAGTCAATAAGAGGCGTCCCGAATAGTCACTCGATTGACGAGTAAACAGAGATTTGCTGATCCAATCTCTGTTTTTAATCGTGTCCGGACGATGACGATGATACAACATGTTCATAGGTATTGTATTCGTGAATCGGATATATTACGGTCACGTGATGCAAAGTACGCTCCGTACATTTTTTGAGTCCTAATGCAGTTCTGAGGGAAGCCGCGTGTCTGGCTATATCAACTATATGTGGGCTCGAACGATGCCGTTTGCAACAGTGTTCTAAAAGCCGTCGGATCTTTATCGCGGAGTGTGTTACGAATTTATATATATATATATAACTACGCAACAAGTCGATATTATTTCCTAGGCACGCATACAGTTTTAAGATCGAGCGTAGTATTGGAGTACATCCGGTACCGTAGGGAGAACGGTTTGGGACCATTTGGGACCTAAAAAGCGAGAGCGGGCAATTCTGTGCAACTCTGTGGATGTTTGCTACGTAACGCTATATACACTTCAATGCTACACAGTCGATGCATCGAAGAAAATAAAAGCACGCCATACTGCGAAGGGGACTCCTTTTCGGAGTTATGTGTGATGTGTTCCCGTGCGTGGAAAAAATGCCTGTTATGAAACACTCGTAAGAAGCATAACGCTAGACTCTAACCTTGGATATACGTGCTTCGTAGTTTGAGGTTCGATGGCTGTGGGATCGTCGCATTTCGAGCGTCTACCTTAGGAGTTGATATTTCGGACGCATATATTTCTAAGATCCACTCGCTTCTTCGGTGGATTATTTTTCTGGCAGAGGAATCCGTGCGTCTTATCTACTATGCAAATAAAACTCGCCTCGAGGATGGCAAAGAGTGACGACCCCATTATTTTTCACGCCAATACCATAGAGGAAAACAAACAAATATTACACGACCTCCGAAGCAGAAGCTATGTAAGCGTCCTACAATTCTCCATGTGTGTAATATTGTTTGTTGCTTGTGCTTACGTTCAATGATTGCGCAGGGTATACGAAAGAGCAGAGAAGAACTGAAGAAGCTGTTTAATAAGCTCAACCATAATTGCCAGATTCAATCTAACAAAGATGGAAGTCAACAGAATCCTACTTGGCATAGTAAAAATGTAAGCATCATTTTCTGTGTTAGTTCGACCAATTATACATTCCTTTGTCTTTGTGTTATTTATTAGGTCATCAATTACACTTACGGGCCAATAGTTGGCTTTCCTTCTGGATCTTGGTGGGGTATTCGAATGGATTGTTCTCGCGATAGGGTACACGATCCCTTCGACGAAGATATTCAAATCGGACCGTTTGGAGTCACTTCCATCTGCACCTCCAACACTAATACGGAAGACGCTGATCTCGGAGATTCCCTTACTCTCACTGGTAATAAATATGTGGAGGACAAGAATCGGGAATCTCCATTCATTACCAATTACGAGAATCAAGTTCCAGTGAGATTAATTAGATGTTATAATTTGTTGAATAAGTATGCTCCAAAAACGGGCTATCGATATGACGGCCTTTACACGATCGTACGTTTCTGGGTTGGTGTTAATGCGAATAAGGAGAAATATTATAAATTTGCATTAGTGCGACTATTGAATCAGGAACCATCGCCATGGTGCACAAGACGAACGCCTTTCGATTCGAGGCATTCGTATGCGACTGATTTTCATGACTCACAATCTTTAAAAGATTACCCCGATCATCCGATATCAAATGCTTATAAGTTCCGGAAGAAGACGCATCTCGAGTCAAGAAAGAGAACAATGAATTCCATAAAATTCTCAGAACCTGAGAATGTAACTGTGATAGAGAAACCGAAGAATACGGAGAGTGTCATAGTGACACGTCATGTTTTCAAGAAGAATAATACGAGCACAGAGAATACACTTAGTCCAAGTACATCTTCCACATCGGAGAACAAGGCATTCTTAAAGATTGATCAAGGATCCAAAGCACAAAGTACAAATATTTCCATTCGAACGGGTCTTTATGATTCATCGAATAGTATACAGCATGATACAAAAAGAAGTAGTCTCACAACATTTTGTAGATCAACCAAGTCCATCCCAGTACTTAAAACAAACTTGCTGGAAGCTCACAACGTTCCAAACAGAGATAAGAGTAAAATAGATGTGAAATTAGATACGATAACTACATCGCATAAGCATCAAGAGAAAATTGAAGTTGCTACATCCACAAGTACGTCTCTTGAAAATGGAAGTCCTCTTAGCTGCGAAGGCAAGGAAAAATTGAATAATAACAAAAATCACACCGCCTCTTCGTGTCAATCAATAAACAATGATGATTCAAAGGTGGTAAACAATGAAATATCAAAGGTGGTAAATAATGAAATGTCAAAGGAATCTTACAATTTGCATAGTTTAAAACCACTCGAGTTACTAGACTCGTTAACACCGGACAAGATTTTACACTTAATCGATAAGGAAAAGTGCCATCCCCTATCGAAGGTATTGATGGGGAACATGCTCGGTTTTACATCAGAGCAATCAGTCACATTGCGATCATTCGACATGAATGGAAAGGAGAATTCAGAGAAGAAGAATTACAAAGCTATCAATGACGATTTAATCTCTTCGAGATGCTATAAATTTAGAAGACGCAAGAGAATGCCCAGGAAAATGTTGGGTAAATCAGATTCCAAGTTGCAATTGAACTTTGCGCCTTCGGTCAGTGTTCTACCGGAACATACGTCGACTAAGAATGTAAACGAACAGGCGTCAAAAACTTTAAAATCTCATTCATCGAAAGGTGAAACGAGATCGCATACAAGTAGAAGTGCAATAGAAAACACTAGGAAGGAAACGACAATGTCATTGCGTGTAAAGAGACGTAACATGGCAAAGAGTACAGAGAAGGAGAGTACCGTAAGGTCCCGACTGAGAAATGTTAAAGCTATGAGAGATTCAGTGAAGAAGCATGTAAATAAGAAGCAAAGGAGAGAAATAGCTAACTTACTAATTGATGCTAAAATAGGGCCAAAGGTACGCGGTCCCAGGAATAGAAGATTACGTTGTATAAATCCTGTATATACGAAGAGGCCTTACGAACCATTTAGTACTATCATTCGCACTTTAAACAAACACACCCTGAATTCGGACATGCAGGAGCAAGGCTCTTTATTTCGAACTAGGAATAAACTAAGAAAGGTAAAGCGACGTACACATTTGAAACAAAGTAATGAGAAGTACACGGAACCTTTAAATGAAGAAGGAAAGCCGAAAATCGATACAAAACTGGAAACAAGGAAAAATACCACACCAAATAGGACTCGCAAAAGAAAATTGGAGGTAGTGGCTACGGAAACTACAAATCACAATACAGAAAAAGAGAGTCTTACAGAAAGTAGCGGAGAGGAAACACCAAAACCTTGCAAGATGGATGCAGTAACACAATGTTCTCTCATCAGTCACGAAACTACGGAAGCATCGAGGAGCACATTGGAACGTATAAAGTTCAATAATTACATTAGGCTTAATGAAAGGAACGGACGACCTACACGTGCGAAAATAGAACGTGCAGATTCCAAGGATATGAAGTCTGAGATACTCGAAGAATGCGACATTTCTGACGACGAGAACTATGAAGTTTACGTTGTACGCAAAGGGCAAGGTGTACCTTACTCAATTCCTTACTCTGATGAAAGAGATACAGCAAGAATCGTTGGTATCGATTCCCCTTCAGCCAGTACACCGAAAGTGGCAGATAATCAATCGCGTGCCATGCAAAGGGTATCGGCATTTGTACCTGTAAATACAGTAGATAGCGATCTAAGGATAGCACGTTTGAGATCGATTGGTTTTAAGCCAATATCATCGGAATCCAATGTTGCGCTGACCGTTGGTAATTATTCTGCAAGTTCTGTGAGCAAAGTTGTGAAACAGGATGTGTCGGAAAAATATAATAAGTATACAAACGAAGAGAATAGTGTGGTAGTTTATATGGATGAGGAGCTGCAATACGAAGATATTGAGAATGAGACAGAGCAAGGAGGAGTGAACGTTTCATCTGTGGAGAAGAGTGGAACACCTTCTTCTAGATCATCGGAGGAATCGTTACTTGACGAGCCTAATGTAAAAAGAGATAAGAGTGAGACAACATTTAAAGGGCACGCTGCATTGCCCGACCAAGACTTGGAAGCACCATGGCATGGCTGGAAAAAAGTAGTTACTAGCAAGGAATCTTATTGGATCGGATGGTAATCCTGTAAAGATTATAGATTGTATATATATAGCTTATAGATTGGAATACTCTCTTGTTATTTGTCGGCAGAAGAGTTGTCGCCGGCTGCTGGTACATTTAATGAAATAGTTCTTTTCAATAAGTCATTCTTGCAAGAGTACCGCTAAAGAATACGGATCTAAATATTTGCTTTTGCAAAATGCACGCAAGTTCGATCTTTCAATCACAAGAGGTGTACGATAATTATTTCTTTTCTTTCTTTTTCTTTTTGTTAATCATGCAAGCGTGTATACATTTGGTTCTATATATGCATTTTTTTTACCACTCAGCGTTCTAGTAGTTAAGTACTTGATGTATCTACCAATGTTGTTATGTATGGAAAGATACTATTCTCCTAACAAAAGAATCATTCTTATTTTGTGATGAAACTAGAATCCTAGATTCTCTTCATAATGTATGATATATAAATTTAAAAGATTTATAGATAGATATATATTTTATGGCCGTACAAAAAACTGCGAGTAAGATTTGAATTTGTAAAGAATATAAGAGGATATATAAACTTCTGCACTGAAAACTCAATGATGGAATATGATTTTTCTTCATACCCTGCTGCTGTTGGTGAGTCGATCCTGATCTGTTCCTCCTTGACTGAAGAGGGGCGCACGAGTGATGGAAATGCTTCGTGAAGGAAAAATCTTTAATTTTTGCATTATTAAATACATTCTATTTTAACGATAATATATACACTTATTTATTTTTTAATCTAGGACGCAAAGATTCTCGTGGCTCAAAGTTACATATGTATATAATACCCAGTTATATCAACCAGAAACATTTGACCGCATATATCCTGCCAAGGAAATAACTTCTTATGAAATACATCTCTTAACGAACAGAGACAGTATAGTTAAACGTAAAAACGTGATTTCGTCGTGTTAAGTCGTGTAAAAATATCGATCAACTACGGCAAAAGTAATAAAGAAACGCATTTCGTGAGTATTCGAGTGTTAAGTACTGTACAGCATATATCCCCTTAAATGAAACTTAAGTCCCCTTGCAAAATAAAATTGTCTGTTACGTTGTATGTTGGTAGAGCCACCACTATAGGTAACACTGACTTGAATGTGTTCAGCATATTAAAATAAATATCTTCTATACTATGTTTAAATGGTATAATGTAATACATGTATTTCTTTAACATGAATGCGACATTATGGAACTATTACATTGCGGCGCGGCATTTCAGCCCGCAAGAGATTGTTATCTATGTGTCGTTTCCTTTTTGTGTGAGCGAGTCAAGTTCCTACATAGCGATGTACACAGACAAGTTGTGTAACAACAAACGCAGCGGTGCTTCCAAAAAGCAGGTGTTATCATTTTTTTTTGTTGCTTCCATTAATAAGATTTTTCACAGGAAGTCCCGCTTTAGTAACGATCACTCGAATCGTGTTTTTTTTTTCTTTCTTTAACTCATCTGGACGAATATGGGATGTTCACGCAAAGCTACGTGCGACTCGGCACTTTCAACACGAGTGGAAACGGACCCCCACACGTCGCACACGTTATTGTACTCGCCTATTGAAATTCATCGTCGCTGCTGAGTAACATTGTTTTCTCATTGTAATTTTGCGAGATGGTTGCAACGCGTTGATGAGAGGTTTGTCGTCTCTGGGGTGGTGGGATCGGCATATTCTGAGGATCGTCTGGATCGAAGCTCGATATCCGCATACCGCGTTGTCCTTTCGGGGCTCCTAATCGTTACATCATTGCGTATTATCGCCTATTAAGCCCATGCAAGAGAACAGAGAGCCACATCGAGGAGCCACTCAACCCGTTGTCGAAACAGGTCTTACTTAATACTTTTGCGTAAGGCGATCAAAATGCGTCTCGACAAGCTAACTTCTCTGTCGCCTCGTCAACGGGGATTACGGCTGCTTCGAAAGCGGCTTCGTTTCGAGCTTCACAACATTCCTTACGAACTTATCGTAAAAAAAAGAGAGAGTGAGAGAGAGAAAGAGAGAGACTACCGTGCGGTATAATCCTGCATATCGGAGCAAGAAAATGTGATATCGCGGTCATGTATTCGTGACGACAGCTCTCATGCATACCATCAAAGGTGAAAACAATAATTTCAAGCTTACTAGGCTCATAATTATGTATAAGAACCGGCTGTACATATAACTTGTCTTAATGAAAATTGCATATGTTCAAAGAAACGCAAGAAGTGGTACTACAAATATCTCATGCCAAATAAATCTGCAACCATGCTTATACCGCGTCACAGTGAGGGGTGTGAAAGCAAAAGAAACACTAAGCCTACGCTCTCCTGTTTGACAATCCAATTATATCAGTAGAATCACACAGGATTACGATACTGCCAAACCACGGTATAAATAGCCATTATTGTTTGTCCCTTGCATTTTTATTGGAAAAGCGAAAATCGTACGCGTTACACCGTACTTTCAAAAGTGCTCTCGTGTTAAGTGCTTAACTTCTATTTTACAGCGACGATTTGTTAATCGCAAGATCAATGCATATATAAGTATACTGACGACAGTCGTGTTGACCTTATTTGTTAATTCTGAGCAGAGAACTCTTTGCCCACCCTGCATAGTGCTTGTAATACAAGATTAATGTCTTAGCGTAATAAATAAAATATGTCTGATTCTCGACCCTCATTTAAAGTCGTGCAAAGCCTGATGTCCAATTTCTTGAAATTAAAAAACGTGATGCCCCGCACGCACTCATAGTTTTTCATATGGCAAGTTGGTATTAACGTCTGAAAAATAGGAAAGAAAGATTCCTTCAAAGGACCTGGTTCGATCGAGAGACTGCACGTATCAATTTGGGTTGGTGCAAAAATTGCCGTCAGTTCTTCTCCTGGTTTAAACATGGCGTGTGTTGGAATGTTATCAATGGAGTATGCATTATGTACAATAGCAAAAGCCTTCATATTAAAGCACTGGTACGTTATCATCTCAATCAAGGAGATTTGGAATCGCGAGAATTTGTCAAAAGTTAGATGTGCAATAGGTTTCTTGGCTATATCGTATTGAGGATAAAGAGATTAATAAATTATGGAGTATGGATGATTTCATTGGCCTCTATGGCATGCTGTATGAAGACCATAGCAAATTATCAACTGGGCAACACAGTCAGCAGATATTTATACACTATATATCGGGAAGAACGTGAAACAGAACGTCAAGAACTTAGAACATTATACATACCCGAACTGTATTGCGTATACTGTTGGTACTGTGGATGAAAATTGTGGATGGCATCGGTCATAATATCTTTTGGATTCATAGTTTCCTGGCGAGAAAGAAACGCAGATATATTTCACTGTTAAATGGGAAAAAGTTCATCTTATATCTTCGATTATCTACCTTTAAACTGCTACTAATACTTTGCATTGTAACGCTCCTTCCGCGCGAATCAGTAACGCAGCCAGCGGAATATACTTGATAAGGGAACGCGTAGCGCAAAGCAATGGCAGCGAATAACATCTCTATGCAAATCAAGAAGTTCTGATATCCAGCGGATACCGTACCCGCACTGGTCGACTGACCAAGACTTATAGGAGAGATAACATTTGCCTTTTCCAGAATAGCCAACAAGACTCCTGCAGAAAACACAATATGATTTATTTCAGAATCAAACGATTCTTATAAAATATAGATGAAAAAATGAAAATACCTTGCCAAAACGAGAGGAAAATCACACTCTTAACTGTACAAAACTTGAGGACTGGTTCGAACGGCGTAAGCAGGTCTCTTGTAGCGAAATAAAAAAGGAAAAGTCCGTACAGAGCGAGAGAGACGCTAATATTGTATATAATAGTAATGTAAAGATAGCCTCCGTCAGGAGACCAATCTCCATCTCTGTAATGGCCGAAGGCTTGTAAGAATATGATGACGAATGCCATGACAGGCTTGACCAAGCAAAATTGCAACGTCGCTTGTTTACAGAATCTCAGAAAGCCGATGGTATAAGTTTTGCCGACTAAACAACACGTTCCATAAAGACAACTAGAACGTATCGGCTTGCCGCGTATCTCGGACATAATGTTGCCTTCGCCACCCAGGTACTCGTAGCATAGGGACAAAAAGTTATATATAACAAACGCCTCGTAGCAGTCTCGTACAGTGAAGAAGTAGACGTAGTAACTTTCACTATTGAAAAATAGTAGAGAGATCCACGAGTATGTCGCATATATCGGAACAATGAACAGAATCCTGACTATCCATCTTTGTTCGGTCGGATTGGTGTACCACCTTAGATGCTGGTATATCTAGGAACAAACGATCGACACATGCCAGACACACCATTCAGAATGCAATATTTACAAATAGAGTGTAATCACAACTGGACATACCTGTTGGCAAGTTAAAAAAAGTGCGAGCCATACGAACGCTCCAGAAATACCCTGTGCGGCGCGAGTTTGCAGGAAGATCGGAGTGGCTTCCTCTTTGGAGATGCCAGCCGGCTCCGCCGCCTCGGTGAGTGCACTTGTTGTCATGTTATCCAGCAGCGAGCTGACAATCGCAGTGGATTCTGTGGCCACGCTACTACTCATATTTCGACCTGAAGAGAATGAAAGGCGCGCCTGATAACAACGTCGATGCCAGGCTGGTATCGCCGAGAGCGGAGACAGATCATCGCGCACGATAAGCACTTCCGCGTTCGGGCAGGCAAAATAGAGCAACGGGAAACAGGTGTATTGGTGAGAGGGACCAAGTTAAGCGTGAACTGTTTAGCCCGCGGCGGGACCGCGCGGGATCGCAGCTCACGCGTTAAAAATCAATATAGACAACAATAACAACTGTACTGGATTCGTGCGCGATTCCACTCGCTCCAAGACGCACCCGTGCTCCATTCGTGGAGTATCCTTCCAAGATCGCGGCATACACTTCACGCTCGAGCCTTGAGTTCGACAGCAGCTCTACGCACCCACGGCTATCTACTTAGGTACTGCTCTCCGTCCTCTCCTCTCACGGCCTCTCTAGTGGCGTACAGTGCCGTACGCACCACTTCCCCTTTCCCTTTTTCTTTACCCAGGGACACGTCCACGACACGCACAGACACACACACAGGCGGTCCTATCTACTTGAGTCGATCGGTGTGCAATATCGTTCGCTCGCTTTTATCCCAGCGACTTAAACGATTAATCACCTACCGAGGCAACGATCGCTGCTCCTGACCTTTCGAAAGCGGAGATATTTTTGCCGAGAATTGCCGTTCGACTCTCATCCGCTCCTTTTCTTTTCGTTTCACCACTTCGCCTCGAGTCGTCTTTGGAAGTCCGCCTCGATCACCGAGTTTCACTTGGAGCGCGCATCTTTCAATCGTAATCCAGCTCTCGCTCGACGTCACTCGCTCTTGGCGGCGGCCCCGTTGCGCTCACGGAATATCGAAGCTACCTGCGCCAGGCAATCAGAATGTAACTGGTTGTTCCAGTACGGCTGCTCCGTGCGGGAATATCCGTATGCGCGTATACTTGGGTTTTGCCGATATATCTCTCTCGTTCTATCTGCAGTTGCCTATATAATTCCCGCTCACTCGGACTCAATGATTGCCTACGATCACAAACGACCGACTCTCGCCAACTACTCTCCGTTCTCCCACTTTTCAGCTGTGAGCCTTTTAATTAATGAGCCGCGCGCATGCGTCGATCTGTAGGTCAAGATATATATCCGTGATCGTTTGCTAAAACGCGCCGACTCTACTGGGGAATAATCATTTTCGGAGCGCCCTGCCACTTAGATAAGAGGTTTTTCCTCGCCAGTGCAGGAGAGTTCGATGAGTATCGTGCTTGGCTTTCTTCGATTTAGCCTGGTATAGATTTCATTATTCCAGAATGTCAAGTTATCTGTCGTATTTGTTACCTTTGTTAAAGCGATATGAGTTGTGTTGGGTGGTTTCAGGCATGTGCCACGGAATCGGCGAGATTTCCGAAGACGTCAGCAGCAGTTTGGGTTACTGTAATCAGTGCGTAAGAAGGAAGAGTTAACGCGGACAACGGATAATAGATAGTGGACACGTTGATGCATATCGAATAGCACTTGAATGTTTTCTCACCAGTGAAACAGAGATTGATTCTAGTCGATCGTTATTGTTGTTACATACCATTGACGAACATGGCATTGGTGCACATCGAATTCACCGATCCTTGGTAAACAAATCTTGCTTTTATCCCGATAACATTGCGAACCTCTTGAATTCTGTGTACTTGAAACAAAAGCATCGCTAAATCGCAATGTTCACCGCCCGTTTTCTACGGAGCCGAGACAGTCAGCTGATAGGCACGAGCTCCGAATGACTTTGATCGAATTGCAGGATCGCCGAGTACGATGCTTGCGAGGAACTCTTCAGGGAAATTATGGAGCAGTTGACTGCTCGGAATGAACAGCCGAAAGCATCCCAGGCGTATGCCAGCTTGTCAGCGAATATAAGGATTCGCTTGAAACAATACACCAGACAGGTGCGGGAGCTCCGAAGAAAGGTGGAGGATGCTTCGAAGTCAGGCGAAATGTATCCTTTCATTATTGCCAGTGGCTAAACCCAATCTGCAATGATATATCATAGCGTCGTTGCTTCCTTAAAATACAAAGACACACGCAGAACTTCAGGAGAAGCGGAAAGAAGAACGAGACAAATAGAAGTCTTAGAGAGCAGGGATGTACAATTGCAGAAATTGTACGATGCGCGTACAACCGAAGTCGCATCTTCCCGTTCTAATTTATTTAGATCCGGAGGATCAGCTTTTGCGGATGGTGGAACAACATCTTGGGCTGCTGACGACGATGACGATAAGCCTATAGATGTTCGTGTGCCCGTCGGCGATCTTGTTAGTCACCAAGATCGAATAATATTGGGTAACATATATTTCTAAAGAGTTAACAGCATTAAAGTTTGTCTCAATTCAATTTAAGTAAAACAAGCCACTTGTCTGACTTGCAGAGCAAGATAAAGGATTGGAGGAATTGCGGAAGGTAATTGCACGACAAAAGGAAATTGGGCAGACTATTAACAATGAAGTCGATCATCAGAATGGTGGGTATTGGAAGGCTTATAGTTGGACAATGAATTGTTACTAATTCTCTCTGTGTTGAATTTAGAAATCATTGATGATCTCGCTGATCATATGGATAGGACGGACGAATCGTTGATAAATAAGACACGCCAAGTAGAAAAAATTAGTGCCAAAGATCGTACATGTGGATATTGGGTAGTTATATTAATACTTTTTATTGCTATTATCGCAGTTGCATTAAGTTGAATCTTAGTCGTAAATAATGTAAGACAAGAACTGTGTTCGCGTTATGAAGAGATAAATGTTTTGTCATACGTTCGTAGCTTTTAAGAAGAGTAATCCTAAGTTTTATAACGTACTAAAGGAAACGCACGGGCCCGCTACGATTGTGTAGATAAATGTAACGAATTTTCAATTGTCTAATAAATTATTTATTTTCATTATCCTGCGCTTGCATCTTCATTGGAAAAATAGACATATTTATCTGTAGCTATACCATGAGAAAGAATTTCTTCCAGTTTTCACCTAATTTCAATAATCAAGTTTTCCCCAGTACTTATCAGATTTATATTTTTAACATATGCACTATGTACAAAGTATATGCAATAAAATTCATCGGTGTTCTATATTTTACCCTTGCTCCAATCGATGTGTTCCTCGCATGTCGGAGACACTTTCTATTAATCCAAGATTACTTAGCAATGGTTGTGGGCAAGGATCTCTGCCTCGGAACCTTCTGAAAACTTCACCAGCTGGGTATGTTCCACCAAAAGCTAAGAATGTTTCACGATATCTCTGAGCGAGATCTTTCACTTCTTGTTCGTTATTCATGGATATTTCATCGAATGCACTGAACAAATCGGCTGCCAGCATCTGTGACCATAGATGACTACCGACACAAAAGAAGCAGATATTTTAAATGTTTCTTGAATATTGTTATTCTATAAATGCAATATGATAACCACCTGTAATAAGCCGCTCCCCAACCCTGAGTGAAAACAGTATCCCAAGAACACACGTGAGAGTTCGCATCATGCTGCGGTATAACATAATATTTCTTCCACAATCGTTTCATGATGTCCATCCAAAATCGAGAGCTACAATTTGAAAATAATTCGTGCACAAGTTGTCGAGATTTAAGTTTTAATTATTAAACCATTGACACTCACGTTGCATTTAATTCCAAGTCTGTGTGAGACAAGTACAATTGTGTACACAACTTATATCCAGCTAAATGCTGGGAATCTTTCTTAAGATTCATAATCATTTTTGTGGACAAAGGTTCACCAGTATCATAGTGGCCCGAAATTTGCTGTAACACTGAGGGTTCGTGCAACCTGTGAAGAATAATACCGTATAATACGAGTGAGATATTGGAAAATCCTTAAAAAATAAGATATACCAATTTGCCATGAAATAGTCCGCAATCATAGCCGCATCCCATTCAACGGACGATGATCCAGCAAGGTCAGCGTGATCCACAGTTGTTAATATGTGACGTAACATTTTTCCAAACTAAAAGTAAATGAGAAGTTTAGTATTGAATCATCAATCGAGTTAAATTGATTTCAATATTTCAGATATACCTGCTGAAATAGGGTATTAACAGCATTAAATGAAAGAAGACAAGGTGTTTCAGACGTTGGCTGATGGAAATTAAATATTAACGCTGCTAATGGTGTAGTATTGGCTACTGTGCTTTTGCATCTGATAGGAAACATCCAGCCATTATCTTCTCTAGACTCACGCTTAACAGCTCCATGGTCTCTCCTGTATGGATCCAAGTAGAAACTTGCTACAGGTTCAGTCGTGGACCGAGATAGATCAAAAACATCATAGTACTGAACGCTTGGATCCCAACCAACTGCGTTCCCCTCTACGATTTTAATATTGTAAAGTCCTTCGACCAAACTGAACAAGCCTGTGACTACTTTCTCGAATGGTAAATATGGTCTGATATTCTCATCAGATGTTTGATAAACATCTATTTTATATTTTCGACTCCAATAAGGTATATCCCATAAATTTAATGGGTCCTTCTGTCCATGTTTTCTTGCAAATTCTGTGAGCTCTTTGATTTCCCGTTCTTGGGCTGGTCGCGCTATAAAGAAACAATTAAAATATATTAATAAGTTGTACTAGTCTTATTCTCTTCATTGCTATCATTTACCTGTTTCTGTTAATATGTCGAAAGTGTTGTATATTTCTTCGAGACTTCCAACCATTTTTGTCTCTAAAGATAAGTCTAGGTATGACTTATATCCCAATGCATTGGCCCTCAAATAGTCCCTGTTTCTAATTTCTTCCAGTTGAACACTGTTCTGTAAGAGTCTCTCAGTGTGTAAAGATGCCGTGCTAACATTTGCCTCCCATACTTTGAATCTTTGTTTACGGTCAGGACAATATTCTAATGAAGTGAATATAAAAAGTTATTCCTAATCAAGTTATCTAATTGCTGGATAATAATTTGATTGAAACATATCACATACCTAAAAATGAGTCTACCAAATAAGTATTTAACTTTAAAGTCCATGGAGGCTCAGTAGGCTTCTCTGGATCTTGCGCCATGGCTTTTATTATATGCTCGGGCAACTGTTTTACACTGCCATAATTCTCAAACTTAGGGGAGAACACTCTAACTGATTCCTAGAATATCAAAGAAAAATATCAATTCAATTATATCAAAACTACTACCTGATTACTTATAAGACTAACCGACAACTTAAGATCGAATTCTGCTCTTTTGTGTAGAGCGACGTTCGCCGAAAACTTGAATGCCTTCAAAGTTTTCTTGTCCAATTCCAAACCATTAAGCTTCCCTTCCAAAACATATAATTGAAGTATCCTTCTTTGCTCGTCAGTGAGATTACTATCCTCTTTATTCAAGAGTTTTTTGCACGCATTGAAAATGGGCGTGGAAATGTATCTCCTGGCAACAGCGATGGAAGCTCGTGAATTAAGGCTTCTGTATTTGTCGAGAGGCATCGTGTTCATGTCGCCAAAGGATAACGTTTTCGCTGTACACCATGTGGTTTGCAGACCAACCATCATAACTTCCAAAGGCTCCAATACCTGTCTAAATAGATCTACATCTGTTTCCACTGTACAGAAAATCATTCAATGATTTATCAATACTTCAATTACGATTTCTACCTTATTGCAAGTTATTACTTTCTAATAGTGCACTTAATTCCTCGATCTTGTCCTCGAAATATGCGCATTCTTTACTGAGCCTTGTTATACATTTATCGGTGGTGAGACTAGTAAATTCGACTTCCCTTTGATTCTTTACTCTCGGCACTGGTTCATCTTCCCCGAGTTCAGGAATACTATGTAAATAATATTAGATTAAGTCACAAACTTCGAGTATCATTGAATGTCAAAATAGAATTTTTACGAACAGAACAATATATCCAGAGACTGTTCGCTTGGGAATTTTTAAGTAGACACTCCTTGACAGGAAGAGTCTTCTCGCACAAAGCGGTAAAGACATTTTGGTAATCGGTAGAAGTGGTGTCAAACGAATCTTTTACTATAAATACAATTTTTACACGAGCTCGTTCACCTGTTCACCTGTTCACCGGTTACATAGGCTCGTGTTATGTACTGCTCTCGTGAATAACACCTGCCATATTGATATTTACGAATAAAACATAAAATACAATTTACAAGATCGCAAAACCTTACTAATGAACGTGAAAGGTGAGTGGCCGCGAGTAATACTCAGGTAACAGCGTCAGGTGGCAGTAGTGTCGCGCATCGTAGCGTCCAGTGTATTAGAGGGTAGGGCATTCTTGGTTGAATCCCGGGTCGCCTATAATTGTACAGAATCGGTGAATTGCGTAGATGCAAGCAGATGCAAGCATAGATCGACACGTAGCCCGAGAAAGTTGACACGAATTTGTTGACATCGAGAAGTTAAGAGTCCTTCGGGAAAACTATCAAGGCTACAGAGTTAGAGTGACCAGTGACCGGATTGGAAGGAGATTGGGAAGAAGCGTGGCAAACGCCCAAGATGCATACAACGCTGAAGTGGGACAGCTCGACCGATGAGGAGGAGATGTCGGACACAAAGTACAGGATGAAATTGAGGGATCCATTAAGGAGCTCTCAGACACTGGTGGAGTCATCAACGATGGATAATGATGCTTCGGAACCTCGGAGGCGAGGTCGGGGTCCTTCCAAACGACCCTGCCTCAATCGCAATGCGTTAATGGCACGGGAGAACAGACAGCGGAAAAAAGCGTACGTCGAAAAGATCGAGAACAAACTTTCCTTCTACCAGGAGGAGAACAAGACGCTCGTAAACACCATACGGAAGCAAGGAATCGACATAAAACGATTGACCGGAGAGGTAGCATACCTCAGGAGCGTTTTGAGCAATAATACTAGTATCGCAGCCCTACTTAAAACTATCAACGACGGCCTTCGCAAAATTGGACCATGCAAGAAGGATTTAGTCGAGTCTAAAGATCTCCCGCGCTCATTCCCCGAAAGTTTCGACGTCAGTAACAAGTACTCTTCTCCTTCGGCTACCAAACAGAACGGTGTAAGATCAGAGGATCATGACACTCCCACGAATGCTTCGGTCGAGAAAGACATGCCAGACTTCAGGCACTCTTTGCCTAATCCAAATTGTAAGAACCCCACAACGAAAGCGGTCTTCTTCTCGTATCCTGAAACTGATCATACTTATTCTATTTTGAAATACCCTATAGTCTACTTCAAGAACGAACTGGATCTGAAAGAAGGCAGCAGCCTTGGGACGACAGTTAGCTCCCTTTCGCAAGAGTCCGAAGACAGTTACACAGACAACATACAGGATCTGGACAGACTATTGCCAATGGCACAATCGAGTCTTGGCAGTATAGACGAGAAAAAGGACGTAGAATCGATGAGCACAGATTTTGATCAATTGCCTTCGTTCAATATGGACATTTTCGAAGATCTTCCCAAATGCGACGAAATGATGGATACCATAGATGGTTTGCACGACTCGGCAACCATCTTCTCCGAAGAAGAAATGTTTCCAAACTTGGAAAGCACAGGGATATGTTTGCACGTCAATTCTGACAAAGTTTCTTTGGAATACTGTTCGCTATGCCAGTCAAACAGTAAAGGATCGAACTCAAACGAGGCGGAGAGCCGATCCAAAGTTTGAAACTATTACCAAGTATATAACCACGGTTACAGGTACCATGGGGCTGAAAACTACTCAAAGTAGACCTCGATCAGTGAAGCATACTGCTATATCAGAGCCAATGTATTATTGCATTACTCGATTTCTACATGTGATATTTTATATTGTCCTCAACAAATTTAGGGTGTAGACATCGGTGTTTTCAGGTATTGCGGGAAGATATTTAATCCGCTGAACTTGTATATGAGCGTCTAGAACACAGCTATATCCTAGGAGTACCAGAACTACGTAGCATTCCCGCATCACCGAAAGTTGCGTTTTCTTCATACTTTTCATACTTATCCAATCGTATTTTATAAGAGACGCATTTTTTTATATCATTTCACTCTGTATCCAGGTCATAATCATTATCTTAAGACAGATGACTATGTAATATATTTTTACTATAAGCTAGCTATCACAACATTACCGCTAAGCGGCAATGATATTTATATCGTAATTAGTATAGGAAGTGAACAGTTATTCATCTACAGACTAGTTGACGTATAAGGAACACACCGATAAACGTGCGAAATTTATTAGCTATGTTTCATTTCTTTCCTTTGAGACTGTAATGTTGCTTTTTCCAGGACAAAGCACCACATTGGCGCGGAAGTCTATCAGGGCCTATGCAAAAGGTGGGGGTCACCTGGAGTTCTATCGGTGCCGAGTTGGTTAAAACAAAAATCTTCTATTCACGCGATATGTTTTTGGTTCAGCTGCTCGGCATCTCTCGTGTATTTCATTCACAATTGACATAATACAGTATTTGTAATTGATTACAGTAACTACACGTTGGGAATGTGCAAGGAGAAATGATCGGCCCCTCCTTTTGTGTAGAAAAATGCATATCCCACCGTGCGCAGGTTGAGTATGAACGTTGCGATGCGTATTCTTCAAAATTCTTATAGCGTAAGAATCACGTAATTCTCTCCTAGTAACGAATTGATGTATTTGTGTACCATACAAATGGAGTTTGTATGGTGGATGAACATTTCATTGCGCCAAATTTAAGTTTCAGCTCCATCCTGAGGACACTCTGCCCTTATGGAACATTCCATCCACTGATCGTGTTCGGCGGTATTTCACGTTCAGGGAATTAATCATAGCGTGATAACAGATACTTCTCCAGTGACTTCTAGTTGAGCATATCCTGCTCCGCTAAAAGGTTTCTATCATTTTAGTGAACTTGTGCTATGATGGAGAAGTCGCATTTCCGCTGAGACTTTTATACTTTCACAGATTGATAATCACGTTTTGTAACAAGAACAGTTATTTTTCAGATCTCAGGGGAAGGCAAGCGTCGCAATGTTACTCTACCTGATGTTCCTTCCGTCAATTCTCGCGAATTACTTGTAACATCATGTATATCAGAAATATATTTCTTGCCAAAATGTGTATGATAAAATATGTTAGGATTTCTAGCGATCGAGGCACATTCATTGTCACTCACATCTCGACACCGCAGAAATAAATCTAAATTTTGTTAAGTTCAGAGTAGTATTACTCTTTATATTAACAATCATTATTAAAAAAAAAGAGCGATTGTAAAGATGCTTTCTTTATAGGGAAATAAAGATTTTTGTGATCGCTCGGAGAATGTTCTAGCAATCTTACGACCCTTTATGTATATATATATATATAGATATATATATAGCATTCGATGACGCGATCCCGGATCCTTTCTCCGCTTTCACACTTCGAAAATCATTCTACTTCTGCGCTACTTTTCAACTATTCGTAAAAACTCGATTTCTTCATTAGTAGAGCATAGAGTAATACCATCTAATTGATTTTATTATAGATGCTTGGGTGGAAATGAAGAGTCAGCAATTCGTCACAAACATATGTAGTCTTTTAATAAGAAAATGTAACAATGTCATTCATGATTCTTTATCCAAGGCGACTGAAAACGTTCGGTTTGTTATAATGCGTGATCGTGGTCGTGTTACTAAAAGTCACTTGCTTGCTAACAGCTCCAGTTTTCACCACACCAAGTCTTGCCTTGGCTGGAATTGAAGTTGGCTGTTCAGACGCTGCAAAGATAGATCTCGTATGATGTTGCTGAAACTTGATTCTACAGATATATTGCCGTAAATGCTGTGACAGGGACTTTACCTAATTTACTTGATACTATGCTATTTTGCGAGTATTTTTTGTTTTTAGCAGGGCCATTATTATATTGGATCTTAGTTACTGATTTCTTCGTTGCCGCAACTAGATTCGTCCTCAACTTTTTACTCTGCTCCTCGTCAGCCCTCATTGTGCCACCAGATTTTGTACTAATTCCCTTCGACGTAATCAGACATGTCCTGGAGATTGGACTTTGGGCTTTTAAGATACCTGCGTTCGTCTTGTCCTTTGTGCCATTTTGAATTAATTTTGTGGGAAGTCTCTCGCTTTTGCTAGCATCCTTATCGCCCAATCTATTAAATACACTCGGTGATCTCTTAAATATATCTTTTCCTAGTCCAGTGATATTAAATGTCGGTGCGGATTCACTCGCGCTCATAGTGGTAGTTTCTATACACTCGTCACCTAGGCGGTCAAAAACTGTTTGTTTTTGTTCCTGGTACTTCCTGAGGATCTGTTGACCCCTCGGTGTTACTCCTTTAGGGAATACTGCATTGTATCCCGCATTATTCTCTGTATGTACACTTTTTAGTTTCTTTGTACTAATGGATTCGATATCTTCCTCATTGTCTATAAGATCATCGTCTTCATCTGTTTTCCTCTTTAGGACAGGCTTCTTCAATTTAGGGACTGCCTCTATAGTTGTACCACTTTTTGCCGGCACCGGCTTCTTCGCCAAGACTTTTTTCACCTTCGAGACTGTTGATCCTTGAATGGCTTTCTTCGTGGTTGTGGAATCCGCTTTCAAGGTAGATGGAGTTGCTTTGGGTAAAGGCTTGGCGAGGATCTTCTTCTGTATTACTTTCGCATTCTTTTTAGGTGCTTCGTCACTCTGCTCCGAGTCCATTAGAAACTTCTCGCAGCTTCTTTCTTCCACAACCTTTTTCGCATACCTCAGTATAGCGATCATATCACCCATTAAAGTGATACCCATTTCTTTCAGACTGGGCTTATCCAACTCGGATAGCATGTCTGGCTTGATACGATTGTTAGAAAAGACTAGTGCATGCCTCATAGCAACCTCGTTGGTAAAGCCAGCCGCTTTGAAGAAGTTGGCCCAGTACGCTGTACAATTCGAATACAATCACCAGTTAGAAAACAAGTGGCAACAAATCGATGGAACGATATTCCGAAATAATAAACTCTACCTGAGAGAGAGCTAGCCATTGCACCGGTAAGGTTATACGAACTTTTCAGTTGAAACTTGCTCTCTATATCGAGGAACTCGACTGAATCATATAATGCCCTTTGGAGTACTCCTTAACAAAGGATGATTAAATACATTCTAAGGTAGTTCGCGCTCGGGGCGAGTGTCAGGGAATCGACTGACGTATACCGCGATCGCTGTGGTCCACTTTTATGTACAAACTTTAACACGAATTCCTTTCAGTTCGCCGTAGAGATGCCACATATCATTTAATTAAACTCGCGGTGATAGGATGAGAAATAATATTTCATTAATTCACTCGTCGATTCTATCACATCCATTCCCTCATATTTTTATTTACTATTTCAAGTCCACGCAATTAAGTTGCTTCTGGGAAGCAGGACGAAACTGTCTGACTGTCTGCTACGACTTGCCTATGTCGGTGTACATATATGCAGAACCACCACACATTAATAAGTCGCATGCGTATATGAATTTCCAAACACACAGCAACATGGGACAAATATATATGCCTATTTCATGATTTCTGACAGAGAGAAGTATGCACACTCCGCCGGCAATGTCTCTCAAACTTTTCGGCAATTGATCCTTTTGCCCGTTTAGGCGTCGCACGATTTGAGAAGCACTGCTACTCGATTTTATCTTATATCTTTAAATTTTAACTCTCCTATTCTCTTTCGAACATATAAAATATATAATGCCATTTTATAAATTACACTACTAAATAAAATTCAAATAAAACCCTAGAAAACTTTCTAAACTAACAACAATAATAAACACAATAAGAAACTCTCGAATTCGAATCCACCATTTTAACTCTGCGACGCTAGCGCCACCAACGTTCGACTTCGATTCTCGAACGTACCATCGATAGTACTTCGCGCGAACTCGAACGACCAACGGCGGCGAACGGTACGTGCTCGTTGTCAGAGTCGGAATATTTCTCAGTGCGAGTGTCCAATACAATCGACAGTGGTGTCTAAATATGCTGTGAAAATCCTAGAACAACAAGTATTTCCTTTCATAGAACCCAAAACCATCAATCAAGAAGCTAATCCTACAGAAACGCACAGGTACGCAAATCGAACTTGAAATTTGTCGACATTAACAATCAAAACTAGAATTCTATTCGATTTTCATTTCTACCTCATTTCTTATCATTCATATCCGATCCAATTCATGATCATAATAAAACATGCGGTATTAATTCGCCTCTCTGGCCGAACTTGGCCGGACTGCCTGGAGAGAAGAAGAGCTTGGCCAAGGAGGGTGTCGGCGTCGTAAGGGGTTAGGGGGGGTTGGCGGGGATTTACTGGCGAGGGGAAGGGTTTGCACGCAGAATGGCAAAGAGAACGGGGAGAAAAGTTGGCGGTGGTGGCATAGAGAGAGAAGAAAGGCGGGTACGAAAGGATAGAACAGAGTTAGAGGGAGGTTTAAAGGCGGGAGGTGGGAGGAAAGTGACCAAAGTAGAAGTGTAGAGAGGCAGAGCAAGGCAGAGCAGCACAGTGGCAGAAGCTGAGTGGCGTCGGAGGGGAGGGGCTCGTACACCGGCGAGAAAATAGTGTGTGATCGTGTGTCAGACTCGTGGCAGCGGGGTCAGCGCGAGGTAAAGAACGACACGAACCGAACGTTTCTCTGGGCTTAACACGGGTACGTCTTGCACGCTTTACGTCGTACTCTCTCTCATTCTCTGATATCTCGATTTCGATCAACCACTCTCGCCGCCCTTTCCTTCGCTTACTCCATACGCTCTTCTCTCTCTCTCTTTCTTTGGTCTGGCATTCTTTCTCTGTCTATCGCTTGGGAAACTATGCCCATCCCGTTCTACCGTAAGCCCTTTCCCACTCCTGTGTCGGACTATACTCGTCTCTCTCTCTGTCCCTCTCGCGTCTTATTTTGACGACGGTGGAAGCCGAGTACATCACACTCCGTCGGCCACTGTCTCGCGGAGTAAGTGGAGCAAGGGACAGATATCCGAGATTCGTGGCTCGATCACGATCGATTGCCCATCCGGAGTCGGCCGGAGTGCGCTGCTCTGATAGCCTTCTGATAGCCGATCCGCCGAGTGACAAGCCTGGGGGGGCTCTGTTTGTGTGCTTGAAGGAACGTGGAGAGATAGAAACGCGGATACTCGAGGATGAACGACATGGAAGCCTACGGGGACGGATACATGGAGCCGGAGGAAGAGTGGGAACGGGAGGGTCTGCTGGACCCGGCTTGGGAGAAACAGCAGAAGAAGGTATGGTAGAGAATAGTTTCGAAGTTTAGTAACTAGTTGAGATAAGGCGCGTGTATTGGCCCGTGCATCGGATTACCGTTGGAGCGGAGACCGCCGGTGCAGCTGTTCACTGGAACAGTCGTTCCCGACGAACCGGCTGTCGCCAGGCCGCACACACGCTTTTCCGCTGTTTCATTGGGAGATCGTCGAGTCTAAGCTCGAGCATGCTGTTCGCGCGCTCAGCTGCACTCGATACTCTTTGAAGGCGGCCTTTATAAGGCTCCGATCAGCAAATCGGCTCTCTTTCTCCCTTGGTTCTATTGTACGCTCTCGCTGCGTCCAGCTAGGCCACCTAACCTCCACTAGGAGAGTGTCGGGGATTGGAGAGGGGCTCTGTGTCGCAGCCTGTTTGTATGTCAATACAAACGGGAACGAAATCCTGACACATTTCTCTCGGCCGGCTCTTTAATTCTTCTAGGACGGACAGTTGTCTAAGGCCGAGTTTCACTGGCAGTCGGACGATTGCATCGGAGATATTTTGTGATTTATACATTGGCTGTACCCGCTCGATCCATCTTGTCAGAGTTGTCTCGAAATAGGGCCGATACAATGTTCTGCCAACGAGTTGGCTGCCGCTATTTGATTGTCGCGTAATGTGGCGGCTCGCGCGATACACTCGCCGAAGAAGTGGATTAATGCGGTGTCAATTGATAAAATGGAACAGCTTCAAGTACGCGCTGTAGACGTTTTCCTCATTTTTGGCAGAGGCTCAAGGCTCCCAGGCCACACTCGGCCGCGCGTACATCGGAGCCTCCGCGGAGCCCTTCGGATTGTATTTTCAGACTTTATGACGAAAATAATCGGGCAATGAGTCATGCGGGGAGAAGACACATGCGATTTCGTCAATCCATCCATTACGCATTCGCTCGCTCCGTATATTGCTTTCCCGCAATGTCGATTATATACGTGGAAATAATGCTGCCGAAAGCGAGTGATTTCCAGGTTGAATCACTGATTCGTTGAAGGAGCGTGGAAACGACGCCCGTCTGGCGTCTATGTACTGCTGTATCGTCGAGCGTGCCCGAGCTGCTCTAATACGGTTATCGAGGTGTGCTTTTCGCGATGGAGGCAGTCGTACGCGATAAGACGCGAATAGTTGGTGGTATCGGATAAGAAGCAGTGATAACACCGGCGAGGGCAGTCTTCGTTTCAGAACACAGCGTCCCTGAAATAGTCTTCAATATTCTAGCGCTTCTCACATTTTTCGCTGCCTCTCTAATTTTAGAATGGATCCACATTTTATTAACGCACGCGCGCGCGCGCCCGCGCGCACGTCCTCTTTGCCTCTCTGTTCCGGAAGAAGAGAACGAATCACGCCCACACTGTAATCGAACATTTATATATGCACCGGAAGTGGAAGGCTCGGTTTACCCAGAGGCCCGCCTAAACTTGTACCAGCGTATACGTGCCGCCCGGCACATTTTCCGATAGATAAACTCGAGTCTAGCCGAGATATAGCCAAGCACATATACACGCACGCATACCTTTCCCGCGGTAGTTTGTTTTCCCTGGCAGCTTTGGAAGCGCCAGTTGGATCGAAATTGTAACGGCGACCACAAAAATAACGTAGTCTCTACCAATAGATTCTAGCGTCGAATACTTAGGACTGACGGAGCAACCTCTTCTTTCTATTTTGACAACTATTTCTACTGGCGAATATTTATGTCACACACGCCATTCCGAAATAACCGGGAGTGCCAGCCTTGGACGGCGGGGGTTCTTGGGACCTGTTGATGAAGGTGAGGAGAGCTAATGAACACCGGACTCTCCGTCGCCGAGTGCCATTAGGTACACGTTGGTAATTAGGGCTGACAGAAGGCGAGCGATCGCTCGCACGTAAAGCACGACGAGCAGCAGCAATCCGAGGATGCACCGGTAGTTGATTCTGGATGCTGCGAAGGAGCAGCATGTGTCGAGCATGTATCAAAGGTGTCCAGGCTATCCGTTCTAGGAGGCGAGAGCGCGTATCGACGCGCTTTCCTCGAACCGCCTGCTTTTTGCTCCACGTGCTCCTCTTAATATAGCCGATAGAACACCCGATCCACACGGGAAACGAGAAGGAGCGAGTCTACTCTCGTCGAGCAGCGAGATAGAGAGAGAGAAAGAGAGTGAGAGATGACGATTAACTGTACAAGTTCTCGTAAAAGCGGGCCTTACAGCCGCTGTCTTTCCTGTCTCCTCGCGAGAGACATTCCTTGGATGAGACGCTCTCGTAGGAATGAATTCTTCTCTCTTTCTCCCTGGGCGCCCGAGATACATAGAGCTAAATGGGTCATGCCTCTCGATGACTCGGTCCCAGTTACAGGTTTTCCCTCGTAGATGGTGCGCGCCTTGATCATAAGTTGTCGGGGAGCGCGGACTCCAATCGCCATGGAGATCCGGTGCTCGTTGAAAGGTATGCCGTTGCAACGGCGACCCTATCACCCTATGATAAATTCCAAGCGGCCTCCCGATGCCCGATGCATTTTACCGTTTCGCCGACGCGGCTATTATTTAGCGGTTGCCTCGTCCCACAACCGCTGAATTTTACTCCCGCTGATGCAAGCTAAGCTCCATCGGCTGCCGTCTCTGCCAATTCCTGCTGGGACGCGACAATTTCGCGCGAGCAACTCGGTAATCCTCGTGTCATAGTAGCCCGATATCCGCGGTTGGTTGGTACTTTTTCTGAGAATGTATTGTGATACTGAGATTCCTAATTGCAGGGCGCTCGAGTGGGCGAGGATGACGATGTTAAGAGAGCGGTGACCGTTCATTAACAATAGGCAGTGGTCAATAGCACATAGTAACGAAAGACGCTACACTCGCCATCAGGAAGACTACCGCCTTCCTTCGTGCTCGTCTGCATCCCTGTGACGTGTGCGATGTTAACGTATAAATAGCCGATATAAATAGATAACGCACGCGGTCGAAAGAGACGTCGATCATAGGCCTGGGCCCTCTCCTCCACATGCTCCGATCGCTCGACCCGACGCCGGCGCTTCTTTTCCCCAATCTTTGCCCCGTAATCCGATATTACATCGGCGCGCGGGCGGGCGCGCGTGCCCGTCTCGTGTAAGGTCGTTCACATGACGCCGGCTATTACACCTGTCTCCAGTCGAGCGAACGATAAATGTTCATTGTCCTGGAAACTAATTGTAGTCGCAATTACAGATGGCCGAGTGATCGTGATTTCGGAGGGCCAACCGATAGAATGGGAGGGAGGATCGATTTGATGATAGTGTGATCCCAAGCTCGATTGATTTCTTTCTGACACGCTGAGGAGGATCGTTAACCTTTGGGAAGTTTAGGCTGCGCGCCAAATCTCAGATTGGAATCGGGTGACCCACACATGCCATACTTCGAATAAGCCGATTGTTATGCAGTGATAAAGCTCTCCTCGGTCTTTATGCGCGTCTCCCGAGATATCTCCTTGCGACGTGTGTCCGGCACTTTTCTAGTGGTGGCACCCGGGCATTTTCACGCCACCCACGAGCCCCGGCTATTTTCGGCTTGGACATGTCGTTTTTCGAAGGTCGCCTTTATAATTACGGATCATTCTCGCTCTCCCGGCGGACTCGCGCTCGAAATCACCGATTGAATGAATTTCCCCCGTATTTTTGTCGTTACCATTGACACCTCCGAAAATAGCGTCGGCGGGCAGAGGGCTATACAACATCGCGTCGTCGTTCGCCCGTTAGACACGCACTAAGAGCGCAGCACACGGTGTGCGTGCGTCTCAGCTCTGTATTTTCGTCTGCGACTCAATAGGCACACCGATGTGTCTCTCTTTGCGTACTACATACATGCATGCGCAAGGAGCTTGGGATGCGAGTATCGTATCTCTCTCTTTCTCTTTCTCTCTCTCTCTCCCTCTCCTCGCTCTCTATTACTCTCGGTATGTCTGTCTGTCTCGTCTCTTCTGCGGTTTCTTCTTGGGCATTGGGTTCGGCGCAGCGATAGGTCATAGCGTAGCGAGCGGCCGACTAAAAAGCCACCCAAGAAGTAGGACAAGCTCTCGGCTAGGAGCGGCGGCTCACCCTCTACGTGAAAGGTGCAAACATGTTCTCACCACTTGTATGAGTGTGTTTTCTCACAGCCTGTGACTATGTCTATGTTTTAAGCGACAGCGGCGGTCAAGCGACCACCTGCTTACGGTCAAGAACACCTGCCCTTTGCCATCGAGCGCGACCATCACTGAAAGTTGGTCGTAAAACCGTCACACGCACCCTGACCAATTCGCGCTCACTAGTAGAAACTCGGTGTCACCGATAGCATCGATTAATAATGTCAAAGTTAGAGACACTCGACCGCTAGAACACATAAGCTGTAGGTGCGCAGGAATTTTAATGACCGGATGATAAGAAGTCCATTGCCAAATTTTAAGAATAGAACAGTAGATTAGAGTGGTAACCCCCACGCGCGCGCGGGCACGCAGAACGTGAAACGCTCTCTCGGAGACATACATCTCGGCTGTGGGATTTGGGTTACGTGAATTATGCGTCTCGCATTTGGAGCTCGCCTTATGTTTAACTGCATTTATTTTTGGTACACCCCCCTGTTTGACGGTGACGGCAAAAACTTCGATGGAAAGGGATCTGTTTGCGAATTCGTACCACCCCCGTCGCGCTCGGCCTCTATGCGTCCATTGCTAGAGCGTTGTAGCCTTGAAAATCGTATTACCGAATCACGGCTTCTACGAATCCTTGCACTATACCTTCTTACTCTAATTGCACTTCGTAAAAGAACAATATTTATAATGTACTGGCATATCCGGCCACATATGTATACAGTATTTCGGCACCTGGCGAGTGTGTACGCACCATCCTCCCAATGACTCACGATAGGTAAAGTTCGTAATCCGTACTCCGGCCATTGTAATCTCACGCGGAGTGTTATAGACCGGCTTATTTACGTAACGGAGACTTTTATTTATTTTGCAAAGAGCTATATTTACACGTTTACACAACCCAGATTCTCTCTAATGAATCAGCGGGACCGATTCAAAGTGTAGAGCGTCCGAAAACTGTCGCCTTTGTCTTTTTTTTTTTTTTGTAAATTCCATCTCATACTTCATATCGGAATATATTCTAAGATCATATTAGATATTCATGGGAGAGTTTAATTGCATGATTATTAAGGATTCTCTATGACATAGGAATTGGAGGATCGTTTAATGAGGACAGAAGATGATAAAGAATCCTTTATTAAAGATAGTGGGGATTTAAGGTAGTGTCGAAAGAAAGAGAGGTGGTGTTCGACTGTTTTCGAAATGCTGGGCTACCCAGCGCGGGAGGAGTCGATGTTTTACAAATAGATCTTAGAGCCTGCGTAGAGGTAAGGGTGGCTCATGTCCAATTTTGGCCAGTCGCGTCTCTCGCTACCCGTATTAAATTTCAGGCAATATTTTTCTCTCTGTCTCTCGTTCTCGTCCCCCTGGAGAAAAATGGTCTTGGCTTCGCGCAATGCATTCCTCGCCCCTCGTGCTTTATTCCATTATGATCTGATAAGGGTCCGGGGGCTGATGTTAGAAGGATTAGTAGGGTTCTGCTAATCTATTCTCTCCCCTTTTCAATTCATCCCCTTTTCGCAAGCTGTTCCAACACAACCATTTAGAAAAACAGGCAATTTTGAAATTAGTTATACCAATATTAATATGGAATATCAACCTTTAATACTTGGTATTAATATTTCCTTGAGTTTCTCATATTACACCCGGATCGAAGGTATCCGTGTTTCACGCAGGATATCTTGTTGTATCGTAGTATTACTGGGAGACGTATCTTTCGTATGTCTCTGTGAGTTTTAATAACTCAAATTTGGCGGGAGGGTGTGAAAAAAAAAATCGTTGGTCAGCGATATCAGGCTGATTCGAAAATCTTTCGAGCAGAGTAATAGGAAGCACGGTTTAAGAACCAGGACAGAAGATAAATATAGCTGGAGGGATCGGGGTCGTTACTAAAATATACACTAAGCAGCAGTCAAACTCAATTCCTCGTTTGAAATTCTTTTCGCCCAGAGAATTCTGATAGGAGTATCGTAAAAATCGATGAAGAATCGAATAATTAGGATGCACGCGTGTCTGGTGGAAACGAGCTATCCCAGAAACTATGATAGTTGAATCTATGTTGGCAAAGGAAATGTTGTTTTAATGCCGTGTCTCGTTCGACATTAATTTGCAGACATTCACAGCATGGTGCAACTCGCATCTCCGAAAAGCAGGCACTGCCATCGACTCGATCGAAGATGACTTTAGAAATGGGTTGAAGCTTATGTTACTATTGGAGGTGATCTCGGGCGAGACACTCCCAAGACCCGACCGTGGGAAAATGCGATTCCACAAAATTGCCAACGTCAACAAAGCGCTGGATTATATTGCCAGCAAAGGTGTAAAACTAGTCTCTATCGGAGCAGAGGGTTAGTAGTTGCGAGAAATGGAAATTAGGATCGCTATTGAAAACATTTGCATTGGCAGAAAGAGGAAGATGCCAAGCGAATTAATTATTGTTTTCAACAGAGATCGTAGACGGAAACTTGAAGATGACTTTGGGTATGATTTGGACCATTATCTTGAGGTTCGCCATCCAAGACATCTCGGTGGAGGAAATGACCGCGAAGGAGGGGTTGTTGCTCTGGTGTCAGCGCAAGACTGCACCGTACAAGAACGTGAACGTGCAGAACTTCCACTTGTCCTTCAAGGATGGTCTGGCCTTTTGCGCCCTTATTCACCGTCATCGTCCCGATCTCATTGACTACAATAAGCTTAGCAAGGATAATCCGCTGGAGAACCTTAACACTGCCTTCGATGTCGCTGAGAAGTATCTCGACATTCCTCGCATGTTGGATCCTGATGGTACGTATTGGCGATCGCCCATGAGAAACCATCCAACGAAGAACTTTTTTTTTAATATGTCGCCATAGGTAGATATTTGGAATACTGGGCAGATGCGGCGTTCGATTGAGCCTTTTTTCTATGTGATACTCAAGCATTCACGGATTCTTAGTATTATGTTCTCTTAATATCTTATAGATTTGATCAACACACCCAAGCCGGACGAGCGTGCAATCATGACCTACGTGTCATGCTACTACCACGCGTTCCAAGGTGCCCAGCAGGTCAGCCTAAAGAAATGCGTGTTGTATCCTCCCCGATATTACAAAACGACCTGTACTACTTTTTCACTAATACTCGTCGATATGCGCTTGTTTTTAACAGTGTTTGCTCTCGCTAATTCCAACAGCGCGTTTAATTGAATTACTTTTTATCGTCACAGACCAGCAATCACGTATGTCGATACACCCGAGTTATGATTACCATTAATCCAAGCTACTTTAGAAATTGATTATATGTAGCATCGATTGTGTGTTTTATTCTCGTCGGCACAAGCATTACATTTTTCTCCCCGGAGATTGTTCCCACTAACACAGCATGGTTTGAGTTTCTTCGACTGTGTTTTTCTAGATATGCGAAATACGGCAATGCCTGATGAGAGGGCCGTGATGACCTACGTTTCCTCCTACTACCACTGTTTTAGCGGTGCTCAAAAGGTGTGTTCTTGCATTTGAAATTAACACTTAATCGATGCGTGTTCACTCTTTGTATGTCTCACATTTTTATATTACTAATTGCATCGTCCATTGTGGCTAATTTTCCATGACAAGGGCTTGTGTACTTCATGGTTATAGGCTGAGACTGCAGCGAACAGAATCTGCAAGGTTCTCAAAGTGAACCAGGAGAATGAGAGGCTTATGGAAGAATATGAACGTCTGGCGTCCGATTTACTCGAGTGGATTCGACGAACGATGCCATGGCTTGCTAGTCGACAGACAGATAATTCTCTTGCTGGCTGTCAGAAGAAGTTGGAAGAATACAGAACTTATCGTCGCAAGCATAAACCACCACGTGTAGAACAGAAAGCTAAACTTGAAACGAACTTCAATACTTTGCAAACGAAATTGAGGCTGAGTAATAGGCCGGCCTATATGCCAACGGAAGGAAAGATGGTTTCTGACATAAACAAGGCTTGGAAAGGTTTGGAACTGGCTGAGAAGTCCTTCGAAGAATGGCTTCTGTCGGAAATGATGCGCCTTGAGCGATTGGAGCATCTAGCTCAAAAGTTCAAGCACAAAGCCGATGCTCACGAAGAATGGACTGCAGGAAAGGAAGAGATGCTTACATCTCAACACTTCCGTCAGTGCAAGCTTAATGAACTGAAGGCATTGAAGAAGAAACATGAAGCTTTCGAATCGGACCTTGCTGCCCACCAGGATCGTGTGGAACAGATAGCTGCTATTGCGCAAGAGCTCAAGTAATTATGCCAGTTAGCTTTATTTTATGTTATCGTAACTAGTGGGACTACAACTGTATTTAAAAATTTATGTTTCTGATAGTACACTGGAGTACCACGACAGTGCTTCGGTGAATGCTAGGTGCCAACGAATTTGCGATCAATGGGATCGTCTCGGCACATTGACTCAACGCAGACGTCAAGCTCTCGATGAAGCCGAACGTATCCTAGAGAAGATCGATGTTCTTCATCTCGAATTTGCTAAGCGTGCTGCTGTGAGTAAATTCAACTTTTTCCATAGTTCTTCTTTACATACATATGTAATAAATACATTTCCCTTTCATATTTTAGCCGTTCAATAACTGGTTGGACGGAACAAGGGAAGATCTAGTGGACATGTTCATTGTTCATACCATGGAAGAAATCGAAGGTCTGATCGACGCACACGGTGCTTTCAAAGCAACTCTTGGCGAAGCTGACAAGGAATACAATGCTATTGTCGGATTGGTGCGCGAAGTTGAGTCGATAGTTAAGCAATACCAGATCCCTGGTGGTCTTGAGAACCCGTACACCACCCTTACCGCATTGGTAAGAAAACTATGAAGTAGAATACAATTTTTTCTATGAGCGAAATCTATTAAACTTTTCTATATTTTCTATTGCAGGATCTCACGAAGAAGTGGAGCGATGTTAGGCAATTAGTACCTCAGCGCGATGGTACATTGCAAGCAGAACTCCGCAAGCAACAGAGTATCCTTTTGTTATATATATTTATTGATATTATTTGGCAGATTCCTATATATCAGACCTACCTTTTGAGGAAATATCTTTCCTTAATCTGTTAAAAAGATAATGAATTGCTTCGACGACAATTCGCTGAAAAAGCAAACGCCGTGGGTCCATGGATCGAACGCCAGCTGGATGCTGTCACTGCTATCGGTCTTGGATTACAGGGAACTTTGGAGGATCAACTATGTCGTCTGAAAGAATATGAACAGGCGGTGTATCAATATAAGGCTCATCTCGAGGAACTTGAGAAGATACATCAAGCCGTACAGGAAGGAATGATCTTTGAAAATCGATACACTCAGTATACCATGGAAACTCTGCGTGTTGGTTGGGAACAACTGCTGACTTCGATCAATCGCAACATCAATGAAGTCGAAAACCAAATCCTTACGAGAGACTCTAAGGTAACTACTAGTTTCTTAATTGTTTATTTTGTATAGATAGAAACAGGAATTTAATCTAATTTGTTTTACAGGGTATCACTCAAGAACAATTGAACGAGTTCCGTAGTAGCTTCAATCACTTCGATAAGAATAGAACAGGCAGGTTGGCTCCTGATGAGTTTAAGTCGTGCCTCGTGTCGTTGGGATACTCCATCGGCAAGGATAGGCAGGGTGACATAGATTTCCAGCGTATCTTAGCCATCGTCGATCCTAACAACTCTGGATACGTGCACTTCGACGCGTTCCTTGACTTCATGACTCGCGAATCCACAGATACTGATACAGCTGAACAAGTCATCGACAGTTTCCGCATCCTCGCTGGCGATAAGGTATGAACCGATTAAAGGGAATGAATGATAGAAAAGTGATGTATATTGTTATTAAAAATCTTCGATTTTTTCAGCCATTTATTCTTGCTGACGAATTGAGGAGAGAATTGCCACCAGACCAGGCTGAATACTGTATCCAGAGAATGCCACCGTACAAGGGCCCGAACGCGTCACCGGGAGCATTAGATTACCGCTCATTCTCCACTGCTCTTTACGGCGAGTCAGATTTGTAAGCGTATCTATACATCCTAAACGGGAGAACATTTTGGACGATTCCTATCAAAAAAGGCAGGTCAAGCGATATACAAAGGTTTGTTCCATATTTTGTTACTCTCGCTCAGCAACATCAGTACAAGACCGGTCATTAAGGGGATATTTTTAATTACACCCGCGCGTACAAAGTAGAAAAATGCCAACTTGTAATCATTCAATATGTACTTTTTGAGCGTCTAAGGAAACATGGCTCTAATTATCGTGCACACACCTGTGTTTTGAGTGTTAACGAAGAATACACTGTGATGTTTCTTTGACACGAGCCGCTTAAGTCTGTACAGTGACAATAAATATCGCAGATCCCTCGTGTTAAAGTGACATCGTCGAAGCAAGCGCGTGAAACTCACATGCTCTCCTAGAAACATATGCTTCATGCCCATTAAACGAATCGCAACCTTACGAATAACGACTAAGCTACTTTTGGGATTGTACATAAACGCGTTCGAAGAATCACACGAGTGTTGGTAGTAACGGGTTCGAAAAGAAAAGGCAGGGAAAAAAAAGTGGAACCGAAGCAGTGCTTAATAACGAATATTGAGTTTATGATGAAATACGAGATCGAAGAATTCGCCATATCAAAATATCGCGAGTATGGATAGCCTACGTTTTGTATACCGCTGTATCGTGAAGTGCACATTACTCTCACCCATTAAATGAACCTTCTGAGAGGGTATGGGTGGGCAGATACAACTAGAAAAACATCATGCAATGAGGCCTTGATGGGATGTTTAAGGTGAAGCTCCTATGTTTTCATGTGTCTACCATTAAGTCAAGTTCCTGGAGAGGCGCTTGTATATAAACCGTAGGTTCGACGCTCGCCTAGGAAAAGGAAATTCACTGACGGGCTTTAGAATGTACACGATAACGAACCTGGGTAATCCTTGCACGCAAATCGACTCTCTCGCTAAGGATCCAGAAAAAAAAAAGAAACGGAACACGTTGAAAACGCCCAAAATCGAATAACGTTCATATTTTTTTATGAAGAGCGGCGCCAACGAATTTTAAACGAGAATGCCGTGTTATACTTTGTAAATCGTATATTAAAGATACACGCGAAACGACGCTAAAGAAAGCAAATTATTTATTTATTTGAATTAAAGTAATTATTTATTATCGTTCCCGATATTCATTACGATAGTGAACGAAGCACTTTTTCAAAGTATATTTATTTTTATAAATATCTGAGAGAAGTGACTAAAGGCCACTGTAATATAGGATCTATCGTATGAGAAAAATTTTGTTTTTCCAGAGCAGCAGCTGCCATTTCTTGTGTCATGTCTTAGACCTCACAGTTTACACTTGCAGCGTTACTCATTACTTAGTCCGAGAATCATTGTCGTCCAACTCTCTAATCATATCGTACCGATCACAAAAAAAAAGGATACTCGTGTGTGAATTGCAATTATACTTATCACCGTGTAAAAGGCAAAAAAGTGGTATACTGTGTATGTTTTTCTTTCTTTCGCTTGCGGCTTAATGCTTATTTCAATGTCTATCTTAACGCGTTTTCTTGAGAGTTCGTTTAATTCTTCATTCCTTCGTCTTATACTCGACAAGTCAAAAAATTGGGCTTTCTACCGTAGAGACAAGTCAAACGCATACGGAACCGAATTGGATCTCACGACAGGACAGTATACAGTCAATCAGTGACACGCGTACGCCCTTTCACATACATACACATACACGCACACACACTTCTCCATTCGAAAAACGAATATAAAGGAAACTCGGTGAATCCATGATCATTTTCGACCCGTGGACTTTCGACTTTTGCCGAGGAACAAGCGCGATGAATGGTAATCTCGCTGGAAATATCTCTCGCCCGAAACTCGTCTCGCACATTCTCCTCACCACATTTATCGACTACTCTCTCTCTCTTCTCTCTCTCTCTCACTCTCTTTCTCTCCCTCCTTCACTCTCTACTTGATTTTTGCCCATTTCATCTTTCTAAACTAGATTAATAACAAATATTGTAAAATGAGAATACGAGGGAAAATAAAGAAAAATTCGAAAAAATGGAACACCCCTTCCCAGGGTCTATCGATCTGTGTTTCTGTGTTGTATGCGGAAGATGCTTGATGGATGTTTGTCTCCGTAAGGAAACGGAGTCATTGATTAAACGATGCGTTTATTCCGAGTATATAATTTCCTCTACATAGTCTGAATAGTAAAATCATTCGTCTTCTTCGGAATTCGACAAATCCTAAGAGATGAGTGTGAAATCACCTGCGGTTACATGCATCGCTTTCGGTTACACACCTGTACGCATAAGTTAACTCGGCGACCTAGTGTACAAAGGCTAAAGTTATATCTTAATCTATTTACATGTCCTATCCTAGAAGTATATTTACACGAAGAAACATTTAACGTTAATATCACCATTCCTCGTTTCCTCTCGGCTATGGCTATACGTGCTCGCAATCTGGACAATCGTGTATCGTGCCATTCGAGTATTAATCGTTAATATTATTTTCCGGCCTGATCGAAAACATACTAATCGCGTAGTGCGCTCCTAGATTACTGACCGTCATTCTAATTCGAGTAAGAGAAAAGTAATGCATGCACGAAGAGGTGTGGAGGTCATTCCTTGCAGCCAAGTCCGGCGGACCAATTGCAAATGCCTCCGATAGGGTCAAAGGATAATTTATTAGGACAGGTGTACTCAGCGCCAATCACTTGTCCATTCACCATTCTAGCACAGGTGATGAATTTCTTGCAGGAATAAGGATGAGGGAAGTTCCCTTGGTCCAGGCATCGTATCGTACCCCTGCTCGTGAGGAAGAGTTTCCCACTCAGGGTAGACTTGGCAACGACAGGCTCGAGTTCGTCCTCGTAGTAATCGTAATCGATAATCGCCGGTCGCCTTGGCCTGGTAGTTACGTTCGGTAGCGACTTCTCCTTCTTGTTCTTCTGTCGGCCTCTGAATCTTATCGTCGACCTACTCGTCGTCGTCGTTGTCGTCGTCGTGCCTGCTCGTGGCGCTACGGTAGTACTTATCTTGCGCCTGAGAGAGTCCCTTGTCGGCAGCCGACCTGCTCGTCCAAGTCATTTGATTATTCTATCTGAAGAGGGTGACCGGAGTGCCGGACCTCCTACCGTAACCACCCTCAGTGGATTAGGAAGAACCTGGATCTCCCAAGAGATACCATAAGATGCCAAGAAGAGAAGAGAGCATGACGCAGACAGCATTAATTGATTTGATCGTTTGTATCCGTGTGTATATATGGTCGATTGTTACAGTTTGGCATTAGTCCGAGCACCATCGAGTGTATTAGAGAATCGATTGCACTGAATTGTGAGCGTGAAGAAAAATGAGCTAGTATGGCTGATTTGCGACAGAGATAAAATGGAAGAATCGAAGAGTCGTGATACATGATCCGAGCGCTAGGAGTGATCCGTACGATCGCTCGACTATTAATTGCAGTCATTAATGAGTCCGTGAACCGCTTCCCCTGCGGAAACATTCGATCATTAGTCATCCGTACAGAAATCCATGAATTGCCAGGTGCCATAAGAAGTATAGGAGAAATGGAATTAGACTGCCCAGCAGAGAGAGAGAGAAAAGATTGTGCTGATGGTTGGACTCTCTGACAAGGGGAGATGTCGATGTCACACACATATATATGAGAGTATTGCAGCACGTTATGCGATGTAGTTATATTCCCAACATGTGGTCCATGAGCGTGGACGAAAGAGCGTTATGATGCGATCTTTTTAGACAAGAAAGATTAAGAAGTCGGGTGTCGTGGCACTTAATAAGGATAGTGTACCAGTGCTCGGGGCTGGTGTAGGTGGCGGTTCCGTCATTGTCACCGCTATTTCTTGAGCCCGACTACTCTGATCGGACAGGCCCGGCTTCTGATCGACACTCTCACCCATTTTAGGCTCCTCCGTCACTATTATAACATCTGTAATAATATTTTCATCAATCACAATACTCTAATATTAATTTAAAGAGTAGAAGAAGACTCTTCCCACCTTTAACTGGGTTCTTAGGCGTTGGTAACGTAGTCCTTCTTGGGTTCGCAAGGGAAGTCTCTCTGATCGGTGCCACAGTGGTGCTGACTTTCCTCAGTCTCGTAGACAAGGCTGCCGAGGTGCGAGAAGTGATCCTCGTGCTCTTTATAGTCGTCACCTGTTCATCGTGTTCTAGGTAAGTTTACCATGCGATTCTCAAAGTGCAATTTACTGGGAAGCCAACCGGTAGTGGCGTGTTTATCAGTTGTCTCTTTGTCAACGTCGATCAGTCCTTAATCAGTCCTTAATCGTATTGGATCTATCCTTATTAGTCGGTCGATCAGTCTGATGCTGTCAGGTCCAATGGTCCAGTCTACGTTCACCGGCCAGCTTCCGTCGCACAGATACTCTACTTCCGTTCACAAATCCGAGGTGATAAGCGGTATGGCACCCGGTAAAAGAGACAGACGGTAATTAGAGAAGTGATGAAGCGAGTAACGGAGAGAGACGGACGCGCGATTAATTGATTAAGAGACCCCTAATTAATACTGGCTTACTCGCTGGCTAAGCATTAAGACACATACACAAGAGGCGCACGGTGGAGAAACACACACCGTGCGCAACAGAGTACAAGCGTAGTGGGAGAAGAGAGAGATACGTGTTAATTGGTACAAGAGGTGCGCAACGCCAGAAGTAGATGAAGAATAGGAGATATGCAATTGGCGATGATAGGCTGCCCGTCTCGTGTAAAGTGGCTCCTTGCGCGATCCTCCTCTCGCATAGGATCCTTCTTTAGTCCCCATAGAATATATGTACTGTTTTTTTTGTTTGCTCTGTTTTTAGTCGCTTGCGCAGCCCGTGGCACTGTTATTCGCCCAAGGCGCATGAGGAAAGCCCCGATGCTCTTTAGATCGTCAGACCAAGTCAAACGAGGAAAGTCCTACGTGTTACACGCTGGCTCGAACGCCGCTTCCACCTCCTTCGATCATATTTCCTCTTATGGCAAAGCCTCTTGTTAGGGGAAAGCCGCCCCATTAGAACATAGCCCCAGTCATTTTTTTTGCGATACGCCAACTAATTGTAAGCGCACTTCTTCACCGCCCAATAAGAATGTTTGCGGCTTTTGGTGCTAAGTGTTCAACTGACCTCCGGCTTATCGGTGGTATCTAGCGCGAGAGAACGTCCCTCAGCATCGTCCTCGTCAGCGCTTATTTCAGACTTATCCTTTTCTTCCAAGATTGATTCTTCACTTATGTTATCTGATGGGTTTCTTGTACTTTTTTCTGTAGATTCTATCGTTGCCGTACTTTCTCTTATTTTCACTGTGCTTGTCATTGAGTCTGTAGATGTAGTAGTGATTGGTGTGGAAGAAGTCGAAGTTGTACGAGAACTTGAAGTACGATATCGATGTCTGCCTCTGGACGATGGTAAACGAGCCCTAATATGCTGCGATCTACGTCTTTCCTCTTCGATAGTTCGCCTTTCACTACTTTCACGAAGTTCTGTGAAATAGTTGCGATTCAGTGGCCGTCGGAATACCTTTCGACCGTACGCACGACTTCCTGTATCAGATCCAACGCGTTCCCTTCTTCTATCTATTTTACTTTTATTAACAAGTGCCCTTTGTGTCGTCGATATTATTTCCTTCAATGTGGTAGTTTTCAAATTCTCTTCCTTTGAAACCTCCACACTTTTAGTCTCCGATTTCATTACAATTGGTTCAGTAGAACTAGTAAGAGCGACTGTTGCGTTCTTAATACTCATTGGTGTTGTACCAAGATTCACAGTTGACTCTGTCGTGGTCTTCGATATATTTAATTGAGTACTCTGACTCTTTGTTGTGTCATTAATGCCCTCGGTTATAGTCTCAAAAATGGAATTAGTTTCAGGATCAGTCACAAGGCTTGCTGGCAGGGTGAAATTACTCCGCTCAGTTGGCCTAAATATCGGTGTAACTGCCGGAATAAATACAGGGGATGATTTCGAACTGTCCGATTCAGTCATTAGATCCGAAGTACTCGTAAAGGACATAGTGACATCTTCCCCAGTAAAATCGGTCATTGCAGACGGTGTAGTAGTATACTTGGTGGTAAACTCTGTAGTACTCAATTCTGCAGTAACATCTAACATTGTTGTTTCATTTACTATGTCTTTCTCCGTGGATTCTGTACGAGACATTTCTGTTGTAGTCAAATCATAGTCTTTAGTAATATAATACCAGCTGCGTGGACGACTGGTAGATTCAGTCGGTGGTGATCCTCGTTTAGTAGTCGGCACAATATCATCCGATGTTATAGAATGATCGACTCTTGTTAGACGTTTCTTATTACTGGGATCATTCTTAAGATCGTCCGAGTTATCGTAATCCAAGTTATTGTCGATTGCCGACAGTCGATCTTCAGTCTTTGGTACTCTGTAGTCCGAGACACGATTGTCTCCACTCTCGGATGAATTTCTGTTAAGTGTATCGGGGGGCTCTGTGCCCTGGAGAGCAATATCGTTGGAATGCTCAAGCAGTAAGCTTAGGAGGACAGTGGACGAGGTGGTGGGATAATCGCTCGTACGATAATCCATTAATAGCTCCCTGAGGGTAGGTAGGCGTGTGCCTTGCAAGCTGGCGACCTGAAAATCAGAAGGCGTTCACGCTTTTAATGTCCGAGACACCGAGGATCGTCCTTTCTCTCTTTTGCAAGGTATTGTTTTTTGTTTCCGTATGTTCCTTCGCTTCTCTTGAAAAGGAGAGATCTTTAACTGGATTGTAGATCCTCGGTACTCGTCACTCGTCACAGCATCGTCCTGATATCTGTCTCACCGAGTCAGGATGAACGTGATCGGTTTTGTTAGTCGGTCGCTCGGCTTTGTGAGTGGTGAGAGAGAGTGAGCGTGGGCTTCGATGAGTTACGACAAGTATAGTATAAAAACGTATACTTATTATGGCAATGGCTATGCGTATACTAATTATGGCAATGGCATAGCGAGTTCGTAGACGAATTCGAGCGTACGAAGCTCCCGAAGAAGAATGAGAGGCCCTTCCTTGGGCCTTGCAGTCTCACTGGCAGTCCGCTGGATGCTTCGATGGATACTTATTATAAGTGGAAGTACGTGTATGGCGATGTAGAAAGCGATGAGGTGTCAAGAGAAGAGATAGAGAAGAGAAGAGAGTTGCAAGTAGCTGTCCAGTTTTACTACTTGCTGGGCTCCCTGCCAGCGATCAGGTTGCTGAAAACGGACTCGATCTCGATCGTCGAGGATTCATGAGATTCCGTGGTGAAGGCTCGACCACCCCGATGAAGAAACTCGCTCTCAATGGGTAAAGTGGACCTCTCGACACCCTGTCGAATTTCATTAAGAGATTCATCCTCGCCAGGAGATGTAGTTCTCACCAACGTCTCCGAGATTGGACTAAGAGTCGTTGGTGAGTTCTCCCAGCGATTATTCTGCGCTGATATCCTAGTACTCGCAGTCAGCGAGGAATACTTTGTCTTTATGAGGATCTTTTGCCTCTCGGTCGTCGCAGATTCCTCCACTGAGGTCACCAGCCGTGTTACTAAAGGTTTTACCGCTGGTTTTGTCGTGTAGTCCGAGTCCACCAAGTTCTGCAACTCGTCCCTGCTCGTTGATACTCCTTCATCTTCGGTCTGCCTTGCGTTAGATTTTAGAGATTGCGCTCTTCTGTGAACGGCGTCGGCAGCATAGTCAAATTTCCTCGCAGGTATCAGTGTCTCGGTTACAGCAACTTCCGTGCTGGTAATTGGCTTCCTCGCGAAGAAACGCGTACGTATGACTTGCGCGGATGAATCTAGAGTAGACTGCGTTGGTTCTTCTAAGTCTTCACTCTCCTCAGAGTCTTCGACATCATCACGAAATCTGTATCGGGTTCGAGCCCGTCGAAACGATGGTGATCTTGTTCTGGAGACAGTTTCAGTTGCATCTTCTGTTTCTATTACAGGAGAGTAAAGATTTAAGGTCGATTTAGAAGTCTCTTCAATGCTGGCTGTCTTTCTTAAAGAATCTGGGACTCTATATCGAGGTCTGAGCTCGAGCCTGCGATTACTGGGCGTTGATTGATATGGAACATCTGTGCTCGATGGAATTACTGTCTCCTCGACGGCCTGAGTAGCCTCGAGACTCTTCTCTGTTGATTCACTCTCAATTTGATCCACTGGACTCTTCTCGGGCACATTTGGAAGGGAAATTGTGGTGTAATGTTTCCAGAATTCATGCGAGTCTACTTTTACAGGGGTTGGATCGACGGGTGTGTCTGTATTGTTCTCCTGTTCACTCTCCATTGGGTAATCATTATCCACTGTGTCATCATAAGTGTAACTATCATTCTCTATCGCCTGAGTGGTTCTAGTTGTTGTGGAGGAGACTGGTCTTCTTCTAATAAACAAAGTCTTCCTTCGTTTCGAAATCGCTTCCAAATTTCCACCCTCTGTCGTCGATGACACCCGATATACGTTTCTCGATACGGAAGCTAAACGACCTGATCCATTTTCAGGAGAGACAGGTCGTCTCCTGATGAACTTCTTCCGAACATATCTTGCATCTGAAGTTTCGGGTTTGCTACTTGAAGTTTCAGGTATATTTTGAGGAGTCGAATGATCCATTATGTCTGCAATTGTAGGTTGTTGAGTCGTAGTAGTGGTAGATAGTAAATAATCCGGTTCCGGTGTGATTATTTCAGTCTCAGCAACGATATCATTGGTCTCCGTGGAACTAGCGATAGTTGTGTCTGACAAAGGATCAACTGTACTTGTATCCATACTTATGTTTTCTTTTTCCGTAGAATCATTATTAGAACTTTCTTGAATCGATGATATTGTAGTTGTATCATACACTTCTTCATTAATGATGGTTGTATCTGATGGTATTTCCAGAGTTACCTTAGCTACTTCAGGTGTGGTGTATTCAGTTGTAGAAAGAACTTCAGTGACATCGTACATTTTAGTGACTTCATCAAGTGGCGTCTCGGTCGTCTGTTCATAATGATTAGGGGTTGTAGATGGCATTGTAAAATGGGTATTTATATTCTGTTCTTCAGTAGTACGTGGACTCTCAGAGGAAGATGTTGTCGATCCATTAACAGGCCTGATTCGTTTAATTACTTTCCTCCTACGTACCAATGGCTTCTTTTCTTGATGAATCTCAGGACTTTCTTCCTCAATACGAACTGAGTCAGGACTAACCGATGGTACAAGTGGTCTACGTCTTAAAAGAACTTTTCTTCTTCTGTGTACTGTCGAATTAGTTTCTGGTTTCATAGAAGACTCATCATTGCTTGCATCAAGTACTACTTTCATTTCGTCATTTCTCTGTGTCTGACTTTCGGTGGTTGTTGGATAATCATTAGTCTTTCCTTCGTCATCAGGTTCGGTGATGGGAGTCTGAGTTACTATAGTTGTCTCTGCTTCAACAGTATTTGCCTCGACATCGGTACTTTCCAAGTTCTCAGTGGTTGCATCAATCGGAGTGGTATCATCGAAATGATCTACAGTATTTACTACAGATTCCTCAGTAGTTGTAGAATCCAGGAGAAGATTAACCAGGCTCACAGTGGAGGCAGTTGCGTATAGAAAAGGCGAGGTTTGTTTATCCACAAGAGTATTTGGTTCCTCGGTGTGTTCCTCTATCTCAACATTATTTTTCTTCTTTGTGTATCTCGTCCTGGCATAAACATCTCTATTAACAGCAACTGGTCTCTTGAACACTTTGATAGTCGTGATTTTCTCTTCAACCTTTTCTTCAGACTTGGCCTCCTTGGGGGCGGCGTATCTCGAGCGAAAGTTGCTTCTACGATTGTAGCCTTGATTGATCCTGACAATTGGACTGTCATTAAGCTCATTAGGCTTCGGTGCCTCTGTACTAGCAGTCCTCGCACCCTGCGGTCTTCTGAACTTCCTTTTGGGAGCCTCAGTACTCGTAGTAGATGTCTCTGTCCTAGCGCGTTCTCTTATTGAATTCGCCGATGGCTCTTGTCTCTTGGAGGCGTAAGACGGCGGCGTGTATCTACTTGTACCTCGGTACCTCGATCTTCCCACACTTTCCCTCGGCTTTGATAGAACTTCCTCCGTAGGGGGCGCTCCTCCTCCTGGCGCCTCGGCGACGTCGCCTTCCGGAGGCCGATTCTTCGCGGATTCCTGCCTCGACTTGAACCGCGACCTTGTTGGGAGGGCGGAGGTTCGAGGGCTGTTTCGAGAAATACTCACCTTCGAGGGCGCGATCGGCGTACTCGTGGCCTCGGTGCTCGCGACACTCGGACGATTTCTCCGGGGGAAACCGAACGGACGCGGCTGCGCTATTGTGGCGACTGTCGTACTCTGGTTTCGCGTGATTGGCGATGATGTCGGCTTGGCAGTCCCTTGAACTGCTGATGTTGTTAACAGGATTTCCGTTGCGGAATCTTCCACTAGCTTCACTGGCTCCGTAGATGTTGATGTTGGAGTGGTCGTGTTTTGAATGACAGTGACCTCTGTTACAGGTGTTATTTCGGAGGTCTTGATGCTCACTATAGCTTTCGTGATTTCGGTGGAAATTGAAGACGTCACTGATGACAGTGTGGATGGTAATACAGTAATCGTTGATGACTCGGACACTTCAGTACTAGTTGATTTCGTAGGAACAGTGGTTTCCGTTGTCTCGGGAGTCGGAGACTCAGTGGTACTTTCCACTTGCTCCAGAACCTCTTCAACAGGCTTAGAGGTTGTACTCCTGAATCTGAGGATGTTCACGTATCTGAAAGAAATGTCCAAAATAATGTAAAGTAACTGATACCTTGATAGAACAAGTTCGAAGTCACGTATAAGAACCTCGACTTTGTAGTCGGTGTCTCTTCCACAGTTTCGTATGTGTGGGATACTTGATCACCGGCTTCGTCTTTATCAGAAGTCCTAAAATTATAACAAAGGATCGCATACATCATGATATACAATTTGAAATATTGATTCCTTACTTGGGAGTTGTAGGTCGCCGTCTACGAAATGGCCTTTCATCCTCGACCTCGTCTTCCCTTTCTTCCACATCATTCTCATTCCTCGCAGTAGTGGTGGAAGGTCGATTACGACGTATATTCACATAATTAGGTGTAGCCCTTTGAGTCGAGCTCGACAAGAATCGATTACTGACGGTCCTCTCCTCGGATGATGCGACATCCGTGTTGTCGCCATCGTCTACGTCATCGTCCTCCTCATCCTCCTCATCTTCATCCACTGGTGGTTCCTTAGTCGAAGTCCTGCATTTATTAATTTCATTATTTTATAATTAATATACTATTTCTGTGTTAACTATTGAATTATTTTAACTATCATTTACTTTTGCCTTTCGATCGTTACATATTGAGGCTTGTGTGAGCGCCTCAGAGTCTTCACTTCTGGTAGATCTTCCAACCCTTCGAATTGCGATCCTCCTGGTCCATTACCGTAACTCTGAGAACTTGGTTTTCTCTGATTTCCACCAATTTTACTTGCCTGCCGACTTAGCACGCGTTCGTATAAAGTTCGACTTATAGTAGCGGGTGTAACTTGCTGACTACTAACGGGTGCATCTGAACTTTTATCCTGAAGTAATAATTGTTTCTCTAGTTGTTCGATTCCACCAGCCTTTTTAATTAGATCGATCAACTCCTTTATAACTCTGGGATCCTCTTCGTCCTCGCTATCGGAATCTTTATCCTGGTCGGAATGATCGATCTTCAAAGTGGTCGATGGTGCAGGAGTGGTTGTAGTGGTCGTAGTGGTCGTTGTAGTGGGTTTACTTCTGTTAATTGTCTTATAAAGAAGGGGTTTCGAAGTAGTGGAGAATTTGGGCTTTTCCACCACCACTTCTTCTTCTTCCTCTTCTTCTTCCTCATCGTAGTATTCATATTCCTCCTCGGATTCCGCTTTTTCAGTGGTTGTCTTTCGAGTGCTGGTGTGGAGGTACGTGGTTCTACTTGTAGCAGCTGTTATCGGCGCTCTGGTCGTCGACGCTACGGATTTTGCCTTCGGACAGACGACGTTGCGAGGATAATCGCAGGAATCCGCAGCCTTATTGAATACCAGGCCTGTTTCATTAAGAATCATCAAGTAAAGATTATATTAAAAATGTATGACATTGATTTAGCATAAACATAGATTCTGGAAGAAAGGTTTACCAGAAGGGCAAGTGAACTGATGAGCTACCACTCCAAGTCCTCCAGGACCACTATCCAGACACCAGAAATACTTCTTACAGTCGCGTGGATGGGAGAAGAAGCCTTCATCCTCGCACTTGAAGTCTATTAATAATAAAAATCATTATAATTAACTTTTCATTAGATTGTGGAAGGTAGTTTGACAAGTTCGAATTATACCAGTGCCGGGATCAGGAGTGGTGGGCGGCTCGGGTGTCGTCAGCTTATTGCTCAAGTGTTCCTCCTCTCGGTGGTTACTCGCCTCGTTCTCCTTACGCCTCGATTGTTTTCTACGATTGCGATCCCCGCTGCCGCGCAACCGGCTTCTTCCTTTGGATTTACTCTTGCTTCGTTCGGACTTGTCCACGCTCCTGACCGCGTTCCCACCGGTATTGTCCTCTTCTTCGTCCTCTAAGTCTGGTTGGTAAGATCGCCTGTCTACCTCCTCTTCGTCATCCTCCTCCTCTGAGCTTGATCTTCCACGAGATAGAGTGCGGAATTTCGGTCGCGGTGTTGAACTACGCTTTCTGTTGATCGGCGCCGAAGTTGTGGTTGTGGTTCTTCGACCGCCAGTAAACTTTCGGGCGATCGCGTTACTGTGAAGTCCGGTGGGACGAATTTTCTTTCGAGAATCGGCGCTTTTCGATTTCTCGGTACTAGAAAATGTGTGTGAGAATGATAGTTTGTTGTATTTATGAAGAGATTGCCTAATAATCATGTTGACCTTACCTGGAAGTACTTAAAAGGGCCTCTTTCGCAGCCTCGATCAAAGGATAAGCTCTACCATGGCATTTGCCTCGGAAATCATCGTTGTCAATCGACCAGAACATGATCCCGCCGAGATTTTTCTCATTCACGTATTTAGCTTTTTTCCTCACGATACCTTCATCGTCGTAACCAACCCACTGGTTCCCCTTGAACGCGTAGGGGCCCATCGCCTTGGGATTCGGCTGGATCACCTCCCAGTCTTCCGAGTCCGATAAGGTCTCGCAGATCTGTCAGCATTAAACTCATTATTATTGAATCCCCTCCTGTTTAACTTTGTAATTAATTAATTTTAATACTTCGTAATAAGCTAAGTAGCCCTTCTCTCTGGTAGCGTCTCCTTCCTCGCCAGGGCCATCCGCCGGTGATCCCAGCTCGGTAGCATCCTCATTAAAGAGAGTGTACGATCTACCATAGGTGGGAATGCCAAGAACTATTTTCTCAGCGGATGCGCCTTTCTCCAATAAGTAATTAATAGTGTAATCCTAGAGCGATATAAATACATGTAATACTTCGACAACTTTTTTAAAAAATTACAATTTTCATTGTATTCAGGAACTACTTAAGGTCTTACAATAGTCAATTCATTGTCATAGCTGTACTCGTTGTCCTCCTCCAAAGGATAAAGAGGGGAATGGTGATTAACAGCAGGTTCATAAGCAGAGTGGTAGTCGTAGGACAACAAATTAATGAAGTCAAGGTAATCATTGAGCTTGGGCACGTCATATCCCTTATCGATGTAATTCGCACCGGCTGGCATTGCCATTGACAAGAGCAGCCTTGGTCGCCCGGTCTTCGAGGACTCCCTCTCGAATTCCTCCCGTAGTTCCTGCACGTCATTCGAATATTATAACGACCCTGTGCCCAATCGAACTGGTTCGCCCGCCATCTAGTAATACCTGGACCAAACTCGCGTAATTGTCTCTGTCTCTTGGTTTTCCACCGTCCCGGAACGCTGGGTACTCCCAGTCGAGGTCGAGGCCGTCGAAGTGATTCTGCCGAAGGAACTTGATGCTGTTCTTTACGAACTGTCGTCGTCTACCGGGATCAGCGACCATCGGGGAGAATCTACTGGAACCTTCGTTCCATCCACCAATGGCCAACATTGTTTTCAAATTCTTGTTGTAGGTCTTCAGTCCGTTGAACTTGGCATAGCCACCTTTTATGGGGAATTGTTTATACTGATGGTTCTCGCTTTTTATGACAGTGCTTGTATGAAGAGATTCTACCTTTTTCGATGTCCTGATACTTGTCGAAGGGCTTCAATGCATTGTCCTTGGTGAAGCCGCCGAAAGCGTAGATCAAATGCGTGCAGAGATAAGGGTTGATATTTTGGGGTGAGAACTTGGCGGTGCCTGGTCGGTAAACTGACCAATTGGTGTAATAGCAGACGACTCTTTGCTCCGCAGTACCTGAAAGCCATCATTAACAATGTTCCTAATGATTTAGTACGAAAGTGAACTCATCTGAAATTCGATCGACTTATTATCGTTTAATACTGATCGGAGAGCGGTGGTTGGCTCTGATTTCTACGGGCTGACTCTCTCAAATCGGTTCAAGGCCGGCGCACGCATAACTTTGTCAGGATTTCGAAAGCCCTCGCGCCGGCTTGTCTTATCGGCTCTGCCCGTGTTCCAGTGGACACGTGCAATTAAGTGAGCCAAGTGAGAACGCTTCTATTGGCGATCGGAATCGATATTCTAATGGAATTGAAGGTGTGCTTGTTAATAAGTCCAACCAGTCTTGCGAAAGACACATACCACTTGCGCAAAGGAACTCCGTCAGGGAAAAAGTAATACTCTTTTCTTATTAGAAAAAAGTCGAACTAAATTCGTGAAGTTACGGATTAGCTATCAAAGTTGTTCGAGTGATTTTCCAATTCCATTTATCTCTGAGAAAACCCTGAAAGTCAATCGCGCAATCCGACAGTAGTTCCTGATTCTTTAGACGCCCTAAAAGATCTGGGCCGCGGCAGGTTGCTGCCCGATTTTCTCCCAATTGGTCATTCGATTTTTATTGCCAGTCAAGTACAATTTCATTAGCGCTCGCTCGCACACCAGCCGCGCCAGGTGAAACCGCGCGCCGGGCGCAACGGGAGAAATTGAAATGCGATTGGACTTTCGTTCGCGTACGTACGTTCGCTTACACATATACAGACCCCGGCGAGGAAAGGAAACCATAGATCCATCAGGCGAGCGAACGATGTACCGAGAGTGCGCCAGTTGCGTCGACGATTTTCACATGGCCACTCTACATAAGGACGATCAATTATATCGCCTAGATCCTCTCATACGTATCATCTCAATCGCAGAGGACTTTTTCTCTCCAAGGGAACTCTCCAATTAGCCAAGCATTTGAGAGAGAGAAAATGCCTTTCCCTCTAAGGAACAATGCGCACTTTCCTCCAAGCGTACTCGCACACGAGGAAAGCAAGAGGAGCTCATGGAGCAATTGGGAATTCGTATCAGCACATTTCAGGAGACGAAACACTCCTACCATACAATACTATGTATACGAGTGTCTGTAAACGATCAGGTATGCTGTCCTAGTAGAATTCCAACGGAGCACTTTCGACTGGGCTGCTGGATCTGGTGCACCCAGGGTGCTTTCACCGATCGCGAAATCAGGTCATTCGAAGACAATACGAAAATTTGAGATCGAATTAAGATCCTGAGTTCTTAATCATCATTACACCTGCCAAGTCAATGTACAATGATCCTTTTGTTTGTACTTGTGACCTCCAATGATTTATAACCGGTCGAAGAGGTCATCGATATTATTCAGTTCTTTTCCTTGGAGAAAGATCTTTGGTTTCGAAGAAGCTTCACTAAAATGAGAATCAGCGTTTCGAGACAATCTCGCGTTGGATCAACGTGCGATTGGCCCCGTAATAGAGCCGGGCAGCGCATAACAGAGCGCAGATAATATCGGTAAGAGGCGTGCAACATGCCGTTGCCTGTGCAAACCTGGAATTCCTTCTTACCGCGTCCGTATCTTGCCAGACGTTACGATACTTCTCTTTTTCTCTCACTCGCTCACTCGCTCTGTATGGTACTCGTAACAATGACGTAACGTGGTGACTTTAGTCCTGGGGCGCGTAAGTTATTCAGATTCGCTGAGCTGCATCTTTCATTATCGAATTAAAGCTGTTAAGAAATAACGAGAATGATTACTTAATTTTTGAATTATACGATTGATACATTTCTTTGGATTTAAGAGATTGCACGATTTGTAGTGCTTAGGGATTTTATAGGTCTCCGAGTAACTTTCCTTGGTGCTAATGGAAATAATGAGGTGGCTAAAACCGTGTTATTAGAGTTTGTCTAGAACTTGCGGGTATCATTTGCGCAGACGTTTATAGAATGTTTGCGGTGAGTGGAGTCGAGTGCTTCCTCTATTGCCAGAGTATGAAGTAGCTCTGGTGCAAGGGGACGCAATCTCAAGGAACACCGAGCGATAATAATTTCAACTTTCGTTCTTGGTATCAGTTGGAATCAGCCGGTGGTGGAATTATTTATTGGCACAGTTTCCCTAGTTAGTACCCGGAAAAAAAAGCGGTTGCGTGTCTGGTCGCGTCAGATTCCGAGAGAGCAGGGACGAATCGTGCTATTTTCTCTCCCCCTTCATTACGGGTAGCTCGCACTCTCGAGGATTTTTCTTTCGACCAGTTTTTTCCCGCTCGTGTTTTCCTCTCCAACGTTGGAACTCGTTTCTCTGTTTTGCAGATGCGGCCGCTTCAGTGAAACCACATGCGAGCGTTCTCGGATAATTGGTGAAATTATTACGAGTGACTTCTAATATTATCGGAAATGAGATTAGAAGATTGTGAATAGGAAACTTCCACTTTTCATCATCCACAATATTTAGAACTCTTCCATTAGAGATGCTTCCGAGAAATTCCAGAGAAGTTCGTAAAGAAGAAATATATTCGTGAGTGACTCATGACTAATTCCTAATGCTAATTAGAAGTTTCTCTCGACTACGATCGAAGATCGAAGTGAAAGACTCACCATCGGGTATCGTCGTCAGTAGAATGACCAGGCAGAGCAAGAACGTCGCAGCTCCTCGCGCCTCCTGTAACAGGAACACCAATATGAGACACACATCGTTAATAAATTATTCATATCAACTGCTCCCCCGCAGTCATAACAGTACTCTTTGCAGTCCCAGTTATGTTGCAACGGCATCGAATGCCTTTTAATAACTCATTCAATACGCAACACTCGCATTCGAACCTTAAATATATTTAAATCCGAAGATCCGAAGTATAAATCGAAGAAAACTAAGAGAAGCGTATATTCAATAAAGTCGTATAAATACATGACTTCATGGTCAGGAAGAAAGAAGGAAAAATCGAACGGAACATTGATTGGCTCGATCGATACACTTGTGTCGATAGCGATTGGGTATCGCAATTTCACAGGTGTATCGCCGGTGGTCCGTGGATTACAACAGGACAAATTGCGGACCCGTGACATACCCAGGCACATATACATATACAGAGAGCATACGGACAGCCACTCCTCCTTACGTAATTGAGAAGTGTAAAGAGAAAGCAAGAAGAAAGAACGACTTTCTCGCGTGTACGTTTCGGACAGCGGGCGCGTTACGTTGCCCACTGGATGATAGCATTCTTCGTGATAAGAGTTAATACGGAACCTCTAATGACTAGCAATCTACCAGTAATCTAAGTATAATCCATAACATAAGATATTAATCAAGACCTAATCATTTAATTACATAAATCAGCGGAAAATATAAATATACATTACCAATTGAATCAATTTTCATTTTAATAATTCAGTAATATTTGAGATGTTCTAAAGAAGAAATATTACTGTAGAATTGCATTCAAATCCTATTGGCGCAAGCAAGTCCTTCACGTAAGTTGGCACGCGTCTAAAAAGGGATACATATAAGTCGAGGATACACATGTCTTCTAGCACAGTAGAAGTGACAAGTGTACCGGTGTCAATGTAAAAGTAAATTGAATGACCAGAGCTCTCCATTGATGACCGGGTGCCCACATTCTTTCTAACACAAGGCTAGGAGCCGCTTCACCGGCTGACTTTCTCACCGTCCCAATTCGATCGCCAGATAGAAAGAGAACAGAGAGCAGGCGCGCGTATGTGTGTACAGATCGGCGGGTTCGAGAGAGCACGCGAACCTTCACTAAATGTCAAATCACTTTCTACCAAGGATGCCGGGATCCTTGGAAAGCGGGCACATAGATTTCGAGGGGAAGCCGCCGAGCTATTACAACAGCTTCGGGCATGGAATCGATATACGTACACACTTGTAAGCTTGTATGTGGCCCTGCCAGTGTCGCACACGTGAAAACCACCTGTCTCTACTGTCCGGCCGCGCTCGCTTTCGTAATACCAACGGAAGCCACTACCGGCTTTCGTCAACTGGTACTACGTACTATATACATATCTAGTTTTCAGCGGAGAACGAGACCGTTCTCGCCGACAGCGCTGCTAGGCAATTGAGCAGCGTCCCACATTGGAGGGAGAAAGGACGAGATTATCCAGCCACTTGCAGTTACTGCGGAACATATTCCGTGCATTCGCTCTTTTCGTCTTTTATTCTAATCCATTCTTTTAGGAGTTGACAATTGTACTAATCTCGACTTAAAGACACTTGAAACGACTGAGGGAGCAAGGCGCCTCGAATGCGGAAGAGACGCGCAAAGAAATCCAAGGTGTATGATTTCCAAGGTAGAAACGGAGCCGGCGAGCCGGCTACCAGTGCCACTCTCGAGAGGGGACGTCTCGTAAAATTGTCGCTCTAAGAAACGCAAGAACCCGGACGCGTATGTATATACCGGTTACAGAAGGAAAAGAGTTCGATTATGCGAATGTTGTTAGCCGGGTGACACTTGGCTCGCCCGGTGAAGAAAGTAGCACCCTGTTTAACCCGGTCGCTTTTACCGAGATCGGTTGCGTTTTACGGGACGTAAGCGTTTAGTAATTGGATTTCCTTACAGGAGACACGGTTCAGTCTTAAGTCGTGGTGCACTCCGTTCAACGAGGGAGAAGGGAAGTTAGCAAGCAACGTGCACGATGGAATGCGCGGGGAGCTGGAGTTTGCGGTCAGTGAGGCTCGCACGGTGGAAGCGTGGCGAAGCAATGGGTAACAACACTGTGGGTAACACCCTCTCCCAGATGGAGTTCCAGCATCCAGCCAGTGATCGTTAAATAACAAGCGGGCGGTAACCGAGATTGCTTTCCGCGATCCTTTCGTTTCTCGTGATCTCCCAACGCCTGCGGGCGAACGCCTAATGCTTCGATAGCGAGCCACCTACTATTCTCTATGTACAGCCAATTGCTATTACCACTGAGAAAGAACTCCTAGTGCTGAGAGATCGATCGGCACGTTTTCCCTCTGACCGGTTCGGATACCAGACGCTCATTGAGTTTGACATTTTAATCGCACCGAGGGTGCCTTTTGAATTCCTGATGACTTCACCGAATTCTTCTCTTCGTTTCATTGTCCGGGCAAGATCGCGGATCCTGCGTGTCCTCAACCGAGAAACATTTAGATGTTCCTTTCTAGGAGCCGCGACCTTTATGTAATAAGAGAATCCGCATCTAAGTTCGAACTTAATATGTAAGCTATTGCCGAATCGAAGAGATCCGAAGAGTTCTTTTTTCAATTTGATTAGAGATAAGCGTCGAGGTGGTTTCTCTTCTAGAGATAAATTTCTACACATCAGAGAGGCTGAGAAGGTGTAGCCGTCACAGGATATACTATTTGGTACCACTTTTTCTCGATTTCCAGTAGAGATAATGTGCGAGTTCCTCGTAGAGAGTCGGACGTCAAGATTAGGCAGAATACGAGGGAAAAAGTTGAATCATTACTCATGTGACATTTCGTCGGGCTGTTCTTTTTTTATCCAGTTGAAATTTATTCCAGTAGAAGAAAGGAGTGCCGTCGAGTGCAGCCCTCGTTACGATGACGCAGAAGCTGTTCCCCGTTGACCTTTCCGACTGGTCTACCGGAGATCACATTCTGGACATGTCCGAGTGTCCTCCGAACAACAGAGATCTACTTTTTATTCATGGGAGAATTCCATCGTTAACAATAGAACTCCTGTGACTTTTCATCGAGTATTGGTCGTCAGCAACGCGCAATGGTAAATTATATAAGTAATTTAACGAACGACCGCAATTATGCTCATAACAGATTCAAGGGAGCTTCGAAAACCGATTCGATCTGTCGCTCGGGGATAAGTCTGCGTATCCGTACTTCAATCACTTTTACTTTCCACGGAATTTAGCCTGAGGCTGTCGAGAACTCTCGCTCTCTTTACCGTTAGGCAGTTCCACTGCTATTATCCACCAGCATTAAATTTCCATCTTTCTTTTAAAATAGTATCTTAATCGCCTGGAATCGAGATGAAGTGGTGAAGAAGAATGCCCAAAATGTGGAATCCGAAAACAAGTAATAAATGCTTGGCTCCGTGAGGGGTTTGCGGAATGCAAATAGTCAAGTTGGGACCGGTGCAATAAAGTATGTGAAACGAGCGAAGAGAGAAAGGAGCCACTCTAGTGTCTTAGTGGGTTTTATAAGAATTCCGGGGATGTCCGAGGCAAGTAAACATTCGAGGATTTACGAAATAGCTGGATAAATAGATATCAACGGCACCACAGAGATTTTCGAAGCAGATTAACCAGGGGGAAGCTCTTAGTTTTATTACGATGATCGGTGGAAAAGTATCTGAAGAACTGACACACACGGTGTCTCGTTAAAAGGTCAACCACTGTTCGACCTCGCGCTATCGCTGGATAGTCCTTTTGCTCGTCTTTCTTCGCTTATCCTTATTCGCCACCCACTACTACTGGATCCTTTCATCGAAACCGGTCGAAAGTTCGTTCTCCCTCCTCGCTCGAGTCCTTTTCCTTTCGCGCATTCCTTGGAAGACCGCTCGGCGAAGGTCATCGTGTAGAATTGTCATCGCAAATATCATGCCGAAGGTCAATCCTTATTAGCAAAGTCCGATACTTCCTAGACGGGAAAAGCTGCGATTATACTTTCGTACCTGCTGTAGATTTCCACTTGGGAACTCTTATTTAATCCTGAATTCTATTTAATTTATACTTCCGGGTGGATTGGACGATTTCACAGCGAAACAAGTTCCGTGTCAGTTTATGTTGATGGTTAAAACATAGGTTCGATTAAAATTCAAGCCAGGATTAAATCAAAGGAACCGGCGTTCGAATGAGAAGTGTCAGGTCAGCGCGTGAAAGATGTTGGGTGACTTTCGCTGGTTCTTGCATTATAAATTCTCGAAATTCTCGGGACGATCCTGGGTCTTACGATGACTAGTAATGATCGGAAGAGCTTCGATCTGGATGAAAGCGATCGTCGAGAGAATTGTCTCGGCCTCGGCGCCCGCTTTTGCAATCTTGAATTGCCACACGCGTTCGTTCGCTCCTTCTTTGCCCTCCGCATCTCGAGTACACTCTGGACCGCGGTGGTACGGCTCGGATAACCGGCAGATTTCTTCTCCACGCGGTGCAAGAGTCGTTCCATGATAAATTAAGTCTTAGATCGACTCGTCGAACAATCCCCGCGAGTAGAACGCGCCCTATCAAGCTGACATATCGCTGCAGCCAATTACCAGAATTGATCGCGGCTATCTTAATTAGTTTCCTCGTTAATTATCCGGGCGCCTTACTTCACGAATATCCGTGGCCAATGAGAAAGCGGAATGCTCGTCGGTCTTCGTGCAAAAGTGCGTGAATATAGGATGTGGCTCCTTCATTCATAGTATTATAAAGCAGGCAACACCTCGATGTGCACCGAATGTATCCGTGAAAAGAAACCCGGTGCGGTTCGATTCATACGTGAGAAGAATTACAAAGACAAGAGTGTCATATTACTTGATGGTATCTTTTAGCCAAGATATAAAGTAGTTTACAGGATTATATGGAGTTAGATTAACAGCCTGCAGATTAATAGTTTTAATATTAAGATTTTGTAGTATCTTTTCATCTGATTGGAATTATTGAGGGTCGAGGAAGAAGAGATCCTTACCCAATCCATGTTGGCCGGATTCTCTTAAGAGATAGTATCCTTCTGAAGAAGAGTGAATTTAATCGAGTAGGAGACCTCTCAAGCTGGACACATCGCGCACCAAGTGCACCAAAATGTACCCTCCCGAAATGTAACACTCTCTCGCGTTAACTGCACCCGCGACCTTGTACCTGGACAATGGCACCGAAGGCCAGTATATGAAAATCGCACGCACGACTACCGTTCTCGAGAACGAGGAGCGCGAGACTGGTGAACGCTGGGTTCTCCAGGGGCCCGGGAATGCACTGTTACTTTCATGGGTCGTCTCCACCTCCATCAGCATCTCCACCTTCACCTCCACCTCCAAGCATCGAGGGGCCCCCCTGGTACTTCCAGTTGGTGTCGGGCGCGCCGAGGCCCCACCAACCGGAACTGGGCCCACTGACTTCTACTGCGATCCATCCTGAGGTGAAAGGAAGACATTCCTCCCTTTTACCCTCTCGGTGGTCGTGTTTTGCGGCATCGCATCAGACTCACCTCATTCCATTCGTATTCTTTCCATCGATGCAGGTTCTGCAGGCGAGATTTAATATCGACGAACCCCTCGCGATAAATGTCGATTGGAAATCGCTCCACTCGAGCGCATTCTTGCATCGGGAATTAAGTGGTACAGGTGGGCTGGAGATTAACGTTAGCGGCATTGACTATTCGCAGAAGGGATCGAGATCTCAACGAAACCCAGTTACATACGTATGAATGCGGCAATTATAGAAAGCCGCGAACACCTTTTGGGAAAAGTGTAGGAGGAAAAAGCGGCCCGATGACGTGACAAGACTGTCATCATACGGCAGCATATATTCGTGCATTGAAAAGTATGCCCAACTTTCGATCACATTGATTGATTGCCAAGTTGAAGGTGAAGTGTCGCAGGATGCTGCGATGCATTTTGACGAGAGGGAAATTTCCTTGAGTGGAAAGCAATTGGCAGGATATTGATGAATCGTCGGCTGAAACGATTTTGATATACAATTTATTGGTATCTCGTGATTTGTACATGATCGGTAGATTCTATATACAAATGGACAGTAACGTAGATAAGAGTTTACTCTGCCTCCAGTCCAACCTCCTCTGGATTGAGAGTAGACTTTTTACTTCTCTTAGATAGATCCTCTGTAAAAAATATCATAGTTAATATTAATGCAAAATGAGTAATGATAAAATATGATACCTTGATGAAAGTGTTTTGCAGTCCTTTTTCTTATATCTTCAATGCCCTCCTCGGTCTGAGCCCATTCCAGCACTAATCGACGACCGTACAAATGGGTACTTTGGCATAGAGCCTTAAATGCTTTCTACAATACAATTAAACATTAATATTATAGATTTAATTTAATGTACGATTGAAATTAAATCACAATGTACCTTAGCTTCGATCTTGGTATAATATTCGACGAATGCAAAACCTCTATGCTTTTCAGCGCCCACGAATTTTTTAGGTAACCGCACAGCCTTCAGTTCGCCGAATGCCCTAGATAATTTCTCAATGTTAATGATCAAAGCGTGTCTTTAAAAAGCTGAGATTACAAAACATACTTGAATAATTCAGTGATTTCTTGTATCGTCGCTTGGAACGGCACGTTGCGTATCAGGATTTTGGTCCCCGTTTGTGCGGACAGTTGAGACGTCTTCTTTGTTGTCTGGACCTCATTTCTAAAAATATTCAAAAAATAAATTACACTTATTCAAACATTGAAATCATATAATATTGATAGTTGGTGAACTCACGATAAGGTTCTTTCAGATCGTTTCAACTCTAGTGTTTTTCCTTCGAGAACAGTCATTTGTAGTACTTTAAGTGCATGCTCAGCATCGGCTTTTGTCTTGTAACGCACAAATCCGTAGCCCATTGATAATTTGCCACCAGGATTGTTCGGATCCTTCTTAGTTGCAATTGTTGCATAATGAATGGGTCCGCATTTGGCGAAGTACTGGAAACAATAAATATTATTCGGATTAATAAATAATTAGGGAAAGCAAATAGATATTCCTTCCAGATAGATACCTTTTTCAATTCTTCATCCGTCGTGGAAAAGTTAACGTTCTTTACAAAGAGAGTTGTATCAGGCTCAGGTTCATCTTCGTCTTCATCTTCTTCCTTTTCAGGTTTTACAGATTTGGCAGGTTCAATCTTCTTGTCTACTTTAGTTTCTACTTTAGTTTCAGGCAATTTCTTCTTTGGTTTGGGTGCCTCTGTGGTAAAACTATTATCCGGCGCCCATTCCAAGTATAAGGGCAAATGTTTATACCTAGTGTAAGCTAACTTCATAAAAGCTTTTCGAGCTTCGGATGGTTCTAAGAACTCGATCAATGCTGTAATTCCAGAGGGTGGCATTACCACTCTTCCAAGTTCTCCGTATCTTGCAAACATGTCCCTTATTTCCGCCACTGGGCTACCAGCTGGCAAGTTCTTCACAAGGATTACTGTTCCTGAACGTTTAGCGGGAGCCTAAAGAAATTAATTATATCAAAGAAATTGATAACAACAAATTTTCTATGATCGTAGAATTTATATTTACTTGATTAAATGCATCCAAGCACACATCATTTTCCTCAAGGAAACTCTTTGTGTCTTGAACTATTTGTGTTTCTCCTAATGCAAGTTTCACAGCTGCACTCAGTCCTTTCGATCCATCTTCGAGTACCTTAATGATTTAATATATATTTAACATAAAGAGATTTAATATAGATTTAACATAAACAATCATTTTTCATTATCACAAGTACCTTTTCTTTAGTCGTATTATAAGAAGTTGCTATTGCATCTGCAACAGCATTTGGACCAAGGAATAGCGTGTTCCAATTGTGTGACGAACCTGCTGTCGCTTTTTCTTTCAGCTCTTTCTTTTGCTTATAGTTTAATCCTCCTGTAAAGATTCATAATGTGAATTTAGAAGTAACATCAAGTGTCCACAGTGCAATTCAAGACATACTCTCGTCAATATTCTCCAATGCATCTGGTTTCGCCTTCCCAGGTAGAAGATGTAACATTCTTCCATCTAAGATTGAACCGTCAAGTTCGGAGTAAGCTTTCACAGCATGCTCAGGCATTAAAAATGTAATAGTTCCAAATCCCTTCAACTTTCTTGTCATTTTATCCACTGGTAAGTTCACTTCCGTCAATGGGCCTGATTAATAGAGGATATTAATCATCTATTCTCATTCGAATTGTTTCTCTTCGATTTAGAATATTACCATATATCTCAAAGAGTTTTCGGAGATCATCCTCTGTAGTCGTATATGAAAGATTTCTCACAAACATACGACCAGATTCAGCAATGCTTTCTTCGCTCTTTAAAGCTTCTTCTTGTTTCTTCCACCTCACATTAGAACTACGTCCTTCCTCTTTCTCGTCCTCTTTCGATTCGTCTTTTTGTTCATACTTCATAACAAATATTTGTTTTCCAGCTATAAAAGCATAAACAAGCTTAAAGGACACTAATTAGATGTATAAAGAAATTATTTAGTGCATTTTTACCAAGGAAACTTTTATTCTTTAGTAACGCCTTCTTAAGATGCTGTTCAGTTTTGAATCCCACATACGCTATGCCTTTAATTTTAGGTGGCAAGCGGATTGATTTTGCTTTTAATGGACGGAAGAACTCTTTTATGTCTTTCTTCTTGTGGCTGTATGCTAGTCCTCTTAGTTTCACAGTGAAGAACTTTTCTGGACCATGTCCTGCTGTTGTTTTGTCTGTTTCAACTTTCTCTTTCTTACTATCTTGCTTCTTTTTCTTGAGCGCTTCCATATACTAATGAATAAACATTTCTTAATAAACCTTTCAGTAATGTAATCTATCGGTAACTTGCTTATCTACCTCCAAATCAGATATGACTTTATCTGCTATTTTTTCATCCCCTTTTCCATCTTCATCCTCCTTTTTATCTACATCAGGATCACCTTCATCATCTTTGGTATCCTCGTCTTCTTCCTTTTTACTTTCCGAGAATAATGTTTCATCGTTCAGTAGGTTCTTTGCGCCTGGAGCATTATGACTTTCGAGGAATTCCATGAACAATGGGTCATTTTTATGCTACATAAATCGATACTCATTAATGAACATGTACAGGCATGTATGAGAGAAAATATTGAGATATACCTTTTCGATAGCTTCTTTAACTTCTTCAGTGATAGCCTCAGCTTTCTTCTTCTTCTTCTCCTTTTTACTGGGCTTAGTATTTTCCTTCGACTGTTCCTCGTCATTCGGAGCAACAGTCGTAGGAGCCGTATTAGTAGAACTATCCGCAGCATACTTGCTCCAGGATCTCGGCTTGGTAGGATCACCTATTGAAATACATAGCACTCAAACTTCTGCCACACAATTTCAACTATATAATCGATAGTTACAATGTACCTAAAGCAGCACAGTGTTCCACTGATATTCTGCATGTTTCGATGCAAGTATTATCGAAATAATTCTTCGCTGTTTCCGCCTCTGCCTCGGTTTTGAAACCGATGAACGCGAAACGCCGAAACTTCCCATCTTTCGTGTATTTCAATTGCACATCAGTAACAAGTCCCTTCTGGCTAAAAAGCTCCTTTAATTTCGAGTCTGTGCTCTGAAAGAATCGTACACGAAACAAGGTAATTTCTACATAGAATTTTCTAGTTGGGATGTTTGTCACTTTGCACTCACGTTCTTGGGTAAATTCTTCACTATCAATCGAGACATGTCGTCCAATTATTTCACATATCACGGACAATCACTGAGCACGTGTTACTTGTTTGTACACGATTGACAACTAGCATTGTAGTGTCACATGGCTTTCGGGAAGGTTATGGTCGATTCTCACACTCACACACTGAACTAATATATTTAAGAATATAATTATACGGTTCAATAATAAAAAATGTTTTCTTATTAGTACAATTTTAAGTCAATCAGACCTATGTCTGATTCCATTTGGGCACAGAGTGATTTTTATAATTGTACACGTTTTAAGTTTGTAAATAATGATTTAAAATGAAGCGCGATATCAAATAGCAATCAGACAATATGGCGAAGTTCCCTAGCTGAATCTTATGTCAGGCTGAGTGTGCAGCAGTGTGCAGCTGTGTAACACAGTGCCTTTCTGTGTGTAATACACTCATTGGCTGTGATATACCACATTGTGCAAGTGCAGAGTGCGCGAGGAAGGCGCATGGTTGACTTTTGTAATTTTTCAAATTCTGTCGTGAGCCGGTTTCCTCCGTCAAGTGGTAATTGCTGAAGAACAAGCCTGCTAATAAAACATTAGAAATGATCGAGGCAAAGGCCGAGGAGGCAAACGGGGAGAATGGTCCGCCGAAGACAGCGAAGCAATTGGAGAAGGAGGCCAAAAAAATGGCCAAGTTAGAGAAATTTAAACAGAAACAGGAGAAAAAGGAGACGACAAAGACGACGAAAGTGAAGGAAAAACCGGAGGTAAGGCGCTCGTCAATTTACACTTTCATGACAATCCAAGTTTCGCGATTGTCATACTCATCCTTCATCCATATGGTCTTCCTTTGACACTCCACTCTCACCCACTCTCACTTTCACGAGGATCTGATGAAATATCTAAGATAATCGTGCCATTGAACAGTGCGATCCTCAATTTCACAACAATCATTCCATTCTTTCATTGATGAGATTCCAGCTGTGTTGTTTGTTCATAAATTACCAAGTAGAAAGTTATAACATATTTATAGAAAAGGACACGGATGATACAAGAATTCCTGATTGTCATATCTAATGAATATGGAAGACGAATATACATAGATGAAACAGTATTTCATGCATTATTCTGAATTATAGAAAGCAGAAAAGAAGAAGGAATCCAAGGATACTATTCTTTACACCGTAGACACACCCTTAGGAGAAAAGAAAGATGTCGCGTGTCCGATGCCAGATACTTACAGTCCAAAGTATGTCGAAGCAGCATGGTATCCATGGTGGGAGAAGCAAGGATTCTTTAAGCCCGAATACGGTGTATGTAATTATAATTGAAGTTTCCTAATAATACTACTAATAATTTAATAACAAAATGTTTTACCGAACCCAAAATAAATTACAGGGAAAGAATATCGTAGATCCTAATTCTAAGGGTAAATTTGTCATGGTTATTCCACCGCCGAATGTAACTGGCTTCCTTCATCTTGGTCATGCTTTGACCAATGCTGTGCAAGATGCGATTACAAGATGGTAGAGTATTACATATAAGCATTGAACATTAGTGTTACCTAATATATATCGCTGCTATATTACTACCGAAGCCCTAAGTATACACGGTTGCTTTAAGATTCAATTGACTCACTTAGGAATCGTATGAAAGGCCGCACTACTTTATGGAATCCTGGCTGTGATCATGCAGGTATAGCAACTCAGGTTGTGGTAGAAAGGAAATTATGGAAAGAGGAACGAAAAACCAGACATGACGTAGGAAGAGAGAAATTTATTGATAAAGTGTGGAAATGGAAAGACGAGTAAGACTATTTATTGGAATAATAATTTTTTGTATCTATTTTGAATATTTTCCTAACTGAGCTATAATTCTTTTGGCAGGAAGGGAGATAGGATTTATTTGCAACTTAAGAGATTGGGTAGCTCGTACGATTGGGGAAGGGCTTGCTTTACTATGGACCCTAAGCTCTACAGGGCTGTTATAGAAGCATTTATTCGTTTACACGACGATGGCACTATTTATAGAAGTAATCGTTTAGTCAACTGGTCTTGCACCCTGAAAAGTGCAATTTCGGACATAGAAGTCAGTACATATAAGTTTGATATTGAGTTTTGGCAAGATGATTATGCGATATTGGAAACATACTAAAATTTTCACAGGTTGACAAAATGGAATTAACTGGCCGTACGTTATTGGCTATTCCTGGATATCAAGAGAAAGTAGAATTTGGAGTTTTAGTCTTATTCGCTTACGAAGTTGAAGATACTAAAGAGAGAATAATTGTGGCTACCACTCGTATCGAGACTATGCTTGGAGACACTGCTGTTGCCGTCCATCCTAAAGATTCTCGATACACTCACTTGATAGGGAAATATGTAAAACATCCATTCTGCGATAGAAGAATTCCAATTATCGCGGACGAGTTTGTTGAAATGGAATTTGGTACTGGAGCTGTTAAAATCACACCAGCGCACGATCCTAACGATTACGAAGTTGGAAAACGACACAATTTACCTTTCGTTACTATATTCGATGATAGCGGTGTCATTGTTGGCGACTATGGACAATTCACGGTAGCCTATTTCCCTCTTAAATGTCTCTCAAAACAATGGAAAATATAATTTTAATGATTGCTTTTCGAACAGGGAATGAAAAGATTCGAAGCTCGCGTCGCTATACGAAAGGAACTCACGGAAAGGAAATTATTTGTTGAGATTAAAGATCATACGATGGTTGTACCAGTTTGCAGTCGATCGAAAGATGTTGTAGAGCCACTTATCAAACCTCAATGGTATGTTTCGGTAAATTGCTCGGTAAAATAAAACTTAACTATAAAATTCAATGTGTAGGTATTTAAAGTGCGATGAAATGGCTGCGAAAGCAAAGAAAGTCGTGGAAAACGGGGAGTTAAAGATTATTCCTGAACAATATAAGAAAACTTGGTATCAATGGATGGATGGAATAAGAGACTGGTGTATTTCTCGACAATTGTGGTGGGGTCATCGTATCCCCGCTTACCTCGTGAAACTAAATGATCCTTCGAAAGCTACCAACAAAGTAATACTTTGGATACTATATTCACGAAATGAGTATACACATCGCTTAATAAAGATACTTTTAGCCAAATGATGATTACTGGGTGAGTGCTCATTCTGAAATCGAAGCAAAAGAGAAGGCTGCGAAAGCACTGGGTACAACTGTAGATAACATCATTGTCGATCAGGATCCTGATGTGCTAGACACCTGGTTCTCTTCCGCTCTATTTCCATTTTCAATATTTGGATGGCCCGAGCAGGTATGTGATTAATATATTCCTGTTACAATTATAATATAAGTATAATATATTTCCTGATAATATAGACAGAAGATCTGACAGCATTTTATCCTGGTACACTTCTGGAAACTGGGCATGATATCTTGTTCTTCTGGGTGGCCAGAATGGTATTTATGGGACAAAAACTACTGGGGAAATTACCTTTCAAGTAAGATGAAATTATTAACTCTTTGAAATGTCGTGAGAATTGATTCTAAAAACTTATGATTTAAATAGGGAGGTTTATTTGCATGCTATGGTTCGCGATGCCCACGGAAGGAAAATGAGTAAATCTTTAGGAAATGTTATTGACCCTATGGATGTAATAACTGGAATGTCATTAGAAGTACGTAATCCCTGATCACTACATCAATCCAAAAATTCTACTTTATAAACCGACTTTGTACTCGTGTATTACAGGGTCTCCATAATCAATTGAAAGAGTCCAATCTGGACCCGAGAGAACTGGAGAAAGCAATCGAAGGACAAAGGCGTGATTATCCCCAAGGAATTCCAGAGTGTGGTACTGACGCGCTAAAGTTCGCGTTATGTGCTTACACGATGCAAGGACGTGATATAAATCTCGACATTCTACGTGTACAGGGATACCGATTCTTCTGTAATAAAATCTGGAATGCTACGAAATTTGCGCTGATGTACCTTGGCACAGATTGCAATTACGATGAAAATGAAACTATCGTAAGGAAGAAACTATTCTTCATTATTCCAGTCAATTTACTATCTCTTAATGAACTGCTGTTCTATCATAGGTGAATCAGACCTCGGTAAATGGCGAAATTGTGGGTGATAGTGCTTGGTATGATAACACCCTTAAAGAAACATGCGTGCTGGACGCGTTGAATAACTACTTGGGGGATTATCCGTATCTCGATGGACACACACCGTCTCAGCTCGATGTAAAAGTGCGCGATGCATTTTCTAAGTTAAATGCCAATCTTTCGAGTTATCCACACATAGAGAGGTGGTACAAACATATTAGAACGTTCAATAAGAAAGAGTTTTCAGCTTTTCGAAAAGAGGATCCTAAAATACTGCCGCAGTACGTAGCTAAAATTGCAAGCAGTACTGGAAAGTGTGAAGTAAGGTTGATTTATTAAAGTCTACCATTCCCCTGATCTGCTCCGAATTACACTAAAGACTTCTTACAGACACGTGCTGAAAGTAATGTCGATTTATGGATGCTATCTCGCCTAAGTTACGCTGTAAAAGTCTGCGATGAGTCAATGGCACAGTATGATTTTACATCAGCCACTACTGCCTTTTACAATCTATGGCTCTACGATCTTTGCGATATTTATTTGGTATGAACCAGTCTTGATTGCAAAAGCGTATTTTTTAGAACTATAACTGACCATGACTTACAATTTCAGGAGTACCTCAAACCAGTGTTTCAAGGTAATGATGAGGAAAAGAAGAAGATGGCTAGAAAGATATTGTTTAAGGTACTCGACACAGGATTGAGGCTGGCAAGTCCTTTCATGCCTTTCATTACGGAAGAACTTTATCAGCGATTACCCCGTAAGAAGTTGGTACATCCAAGTATATGCGTTAGTCCCTATCCAGAGGCTGCAGAGGTACGATAAGTTTTAGAAAAGCTAGGAATATCAATGAGTGTTACTTCATGTTAATATGTCTTTTAGTATCCTTGGAGAAATGTTGAAATCGAGAAAGATATGGAATTCGCCCAGAAAATAGTGAAGAGTATTAGGTCTACGCGTTCAACTTATAATTTACCGAATAAGGCAAAGACCGAAGCGTTCGTAGTCTGTACTGAGAATAGCTTGAAAGAAAAGATATTCGAGTACCAGGCGTTAATAGAAACCCTTTCGTATTCTACTATCAGTGCCGCAAAAGCACCACTAGGTTGTGCTATCATTACTGTATCGGACAAGGTACAAGTACACCTGTTATTAAAGGTAAGCGAAACAGAACTTAAAACTATTTTTGTGTGAGACAAAAGATGCCACGTACTTCTATTTTCTACAGGGATTCATCGATCCGCAAAAGGAGTTGGAAAAATTAATAAAGAAGGAGAAACAATTAACGGATGCGATTGAGGATACGAAAAAGGCAATGGGAGTGGCTGGTTACAATGTTAAAGTACCAGCGGATGTTCAGAAGAGGGATCAAGAGAAGCTAACTAACAGTGAAGGAGAACTCCAACAAGTGATCGATGCAATGAAGACTTTACGAACAATGTAATGAATTATATACCAATTTTTAGGTTCGAAAATTGTCATCCTTTAATTCCTTTTATTTATTAAATCATTCTCCTCAAGTTTCTGTACCGAAAACGGTATCAAATCTCCCTCAACCTTTCAGTGATCTACAGCAGTGTTGTAATTTACTATAAAAATAATAAAAAATGTTGGATCCTTTTCTAACAGTCTTTTCTCTTCCTGCATAATTCGAGAGATAAGTTCATGTGCAATGTACAATTTCACTATTGCTAGTGTCCCTTCATTTATATTCAATCGGTGTCACATAATTATTTATTCCTAACATTCTTACGATTCTATATACTCGGGTTTCCCATCAGAGTTCCAAGTCGTCTTCAACTTTTCAAATGCAAATACAGCATATAGTGCTGAAAATAACATTATTTTTAGTGTCATAGAAATAGTGAGAAAAAGGAAGACGTATTATTATGTCACACTTACAAATTGCTTCCCATTCTGCCTTTGACAAGGTGCCTATTCTATGATGACTAGGCTTATCCTTCATGAATTCATCGGCATGCTCATAATTGAACGTTGGATTTTCCATCAACTGTGCACTCGAGCTCGAATAAGGCTGTAAGGCTTGCATTTTCTCTAAGAGAAACTTTCCGTCATTCTTCTTTCTTTCAAAGAAGCTATCGAATCTACGCATAGCATAAAAATAATCGTATAAATATAATAATCCGCAATTGTTCAAAAGTATAAGAAACTAGTATTTTTTACCTTTCAAACAAAACTAATTTCAGGCCAAACTTTAAAGCTAATTTCTTAAGAGTAGGTAAATGTACAAGAAATTCTGGGCAGTCAACGACCCCTTCCAAGTGGAACTTGTATTTCGCACCGAATAACGGTATGTCTGTTTTGTCATCGGAGTAAAATTCAATACTATATACATCGTTGCCAAATTTATTACCCTCAGCTTTCTGCCACCTAGAACTAATGGAAAGATTTACATTGATCGCAACTGTATGTAATAGAATGTTAAGTTAATGTATAAAATCATAAACATACACAATCTCATATGCGTCTGGCATGGTTCCAATAAAGTAGCCACCCGTCTTCAAACTTTCACTAGCATTCTTCAGCATACACTCGGCTTGTGGCAATGATTCGAAACAATAATGGAATGCAAATTGACAACTAACTGCATCAACATGCATACTGGGATCTTTATATTTCTCCCTTAAACGAACCTGAAATGATTTTCTATGTTTTAACTTTGTATTAACACAATGAATTCATAGATATGGAAAAACCTGAAGCAGCTACCTTTGTACAATCAGCTGCTATAAATTCCACGTCGAACAAAGAATCGAATCTCCTTCCGGATCTTCTTCGTTTTAAATCATTATACCTTTCCTCGCATTGTTCCACTGAGACCTGCGCTATGTCGGCGCAAATTAAATAAGTAATATTTAGTTTTTCCCATTTGAATAGATCACCCCCTTTTCCACAGCACATATCCAGGATGGTCAAGGACGAGCCGTGTCGTCTATCTTTCTTAAGGCTTCCAACATATTCATCTGCAAGTACAAGTTAAACGTTTTGCTATACTCCAATTTGATCTTGGTAATGATTCAAAGGTTCGAAACAAGTCTTCACCTATAAGCATAGTTTTAATCCAATTATTGAAATTTCTCATATGTACAATTCGACTCTGGCTCCTAAAGTGTGTGCCCTTTTGCTCTAACGCATTATAGTGCTCCGCTACAACCGAGGTATTATCCGTTTGCTGGTTACTATCTTTCTCTGGCGAATCTCTTTTCTGCTTCTTTGGCCCATCATCTTCACTTTCATCGAGCAAAGGTTCCGACTTCCTTTCTGGCGAATCTCTTTTTCGTTTCCTGGCAGCATCGTTCTTTCCATCGAGCAAAGCTTCCGACTCTTTTTCGGGCGAATCTCTTTTTCGTTTCTTCGCAGCATCGTTGTTCTTTGCATCGGGAGAAGGGTCGGACATTTCAAGACAAACCAAGGACCTTTGGGATTAGTGTGTGATTCTTCACCAGCAGGTTCGGGTGATCGAAGAGCACACCGGATAATACTGTAACGCACTACGTTTCATTCAAGTCATTAATGATATTCGAGTTGAAACCGAAGACACGGAGCCAGGCCTTAGGCAGATCACGCACAGTACATGGCCATCATCATGGTCCCCGAGCTCCTTGGGCTCGAAGTTCGGTAGAATTCGATATGATTCGGCTTAGTTCGGTCTATGCTGCAACTTCACTTCCGTGACTTTAGCGGACTAACTTTCAATATTGATGACAAGAAAATGATCATCTAACAATCGTTTAAATTAGTCTAACAATCATCAACAAACGAATAACAAACGATTTGGATAATAAAAAATTGGAATATTGAAAGTTAGTCAGATAAAGTTACGGAGGTCATTAGCCGAGACTCAAACCCCGACAGTCGAGACTCGAACCACGAATCTGTAGCGCCGATAACCGCGGTTCTACTTGACCATGCGTTGGTAACTGCAGAGCAGTTAAAAAGTCGCATTAGCCGAGACTCAAACCCCGGCAGTCGAGACTCGAACCGCTTATCTGCAGCGCCGATAACCGCGGTTCTACTTGACCATGCGTTGGTAACTGCAGAGCAGTTAAAAAGGTCGCATTAGCCGAGACTCAAACCCCGACAGTCGAGACTCGAACCACGAATCTGCAGCGCCGATAACCGCGGTTCTACTTGACCATGCGTTGGTAACTGCAGAGCAGTTAAAAAGGTCGCATTAGCCGAGACTCAAACCCCGACAGTCGAGACTCGAACCACGAATCTGCAGCGCCGATAACCGTGGTTCTACTTGACCATCCGTAGGTAACTGCAGAGCAGTTAAAAAGGTCGCATTAGCCGAGACGCAAACCCCGACAGTCGAGACTGGAACCACGAATCTGTAGCGCCGATAACCGCGGTTCTACTTGACCATGCGTTGGTAACTGCAGAGCAGTTAAAAAGTCGCATTAGCCGAGACTCAAACCCCGACAGTCGAGACTCGAACCACGAATCTGTAGCGCCGATAACCGCGGTTCTACTTGACCATGCGTTGGTAACTGCAGAGCAGTTAAAAAGTCGCATTAGCCGAGACTCAAACCCCGACAGTCGAGACTCGAACCACGAATCTGCAGCGCCGATAACCGCGGTTCTACTTGACCATGCGTTGGTAACTGCAGAGCAGTTAAAAAGTCGCATTAGCCGAGACTCAAACCCCGACAGCCGAGACTCGAACCACGAATCTGCAGGGCCGATAATCGAGGTTCTACTTGACCATAGAACAGTTAAAAAAAGTCGCAATAGCCGAGACTCAATTAAAAATAAAATCCGTCATCTTCACGGTAAATTTTTCTTTTCGTTCTAACAAATAAATGATCATCTAACAAACGTTTAAATTAGTCTAACAATCACCAACAAACGAATTACAAACAATTTGGATAATAAAAAATTTGAATATTGAAAGTTAGTCCGATAAAGTAACGGAGGTTGCAACTTCAGGAGTCATGTGAGATTGCGGACACGCCTGAAGTTAGACGAATGCCGCCCGGGTGCTGCCCTCCCGCCATTACGGCAGACGCGGGGAACTACTAATCCGTACCGGCACTCGAGTATCCACTCTTTACTCTATCTATTCTATGGTAGCCTATGTCGGTGTCTTTGCTTCTTGCTCCCGCTAGCCTCACTCGTGCCTCACTCATCTATTATCTGATCTGATCTAGATTTGGTATGTGACTGATATTCTTATCTGCGTGCTTATCTGAAATTCAATAGAAACAAAGATAAATAATAGAGTTTTGCTGTTCTGTCAGCAACAATAATGGTGCTGCCTTGCATTTCAGGTATCGCGGTTCCCCTTTGCTAAGGATCGAACGGAGCTAGTGTGATGGTAATGCGTCATTTTTCTGCTTCAGAATAAGTGTTGAGCTTGTACCGCCTGAGATCATGGATACGTATCCAGCGCAGAGGTACGAAACAAAGATCGAGACGTTTGACACATGTATGATAGATACAACAAATCAGCAGAGAGACATGGCACAGCAAGTGAACGGGCACACAGCCCCACAAGCTGTACAAGTTGAGAATCAGGAGAATCATGAAAGCAATGCGCTACAACAGCAACAACAATCCCAGCAACAAGAGCAGTCCAATCAAATTTCTCAGATACAATCGAACACGCAACAGAGCATGACTCTGACACCAGTGAGATTACCAGCTATTCTGGACGGTGAATTCTTTACAGTAGTGAGAGTGGAAGACACGAATGTCACCGTCCGCTGCTTACAGTGTCAGAAATTATTGAACGGCAATCTAAAGTCTACTGGCAACTTCTTGAGTCACATCAAAGTATGTGGATTAACTAATTGGAAACTTGTTGATCAGTTTAAATACAAGATTCTTATTACTCGGTTGTTTTCAGAGAGTACATCCTTTTCTTGTGGAGAAAATCAAATGCAAATCCAATCAAAGGAAACCAGCAATGGTTTACATTGACCTATCCGCTGATAAATGCCCTGAGTTTGTTAGGACAAAGAGGGGCTACCGGAAATGTTATAAAACTGTAAGTATAGTTTTTACTCCGAAATTGTACATAGGAAAGTCATAAAGAACTTTTTACTATGTCTTTGCAGGAGGAATGTCAGCAAAGTAACGAGGAATTGTATGAGCAAACTACAGAGTGGACAGAGTCTCCTCTAATCCGTCGGCGCCGGTCAGAAGAACCGGAGTCGGCTGACTTGTTAAAGATATCGCACAACAATTCCTTTGTAGTAGAAGACGAGTTTGACGCCATTGGTCGGAATGTTGCTGCGAAATTGAGAAATATGAGGCTAGATCAAAGGATAATTGCTGAAAAGTTATTAAATGACATTCTGTTCGAAGCACAATTGGGGAATCTGCACAGAGATTCTAATATACACGTGTGAAAAAGTTGTGTTGAGAGAATTTAGTGAGACAAGACAAGTGCGTGTAAGTAACGACGGATGCAACTGGTCGTGATTACCTCAATGTACAAGGGCTTTATTTTCTAAGAAGTCGTCTCGGTCGCTGCTAAAACCCTCAATACAAAAAAATGTGATGTACCTTACCTTATAGATAGAATGTTTAGTTCCTTCTTTGAAAATGTTAAGTATAACACTGTGTGTAGTCAAGGTACAATTTATCCTTGAATTTTATTAGAGTAGTATTAGTATGTAAGATGTATGCGATTAAGTCTTAAAAAATGTGAAAGCACAGAATGGAAGATATACACGCGTAAGAATGTATATCGAGTTGCATGAATCCGACGGCTAACACTTCTGTACATAAGTATATTATATTGTACATATTAATGTATGGTAGAAAAACGCTGCCATGTATAGTAACTGTTTTGTAAAAGTCTTTTGCAGACAAATGATTTTTCTATAAATATTGTACGAAACACACAGCTAGTTGTAGCTTACGGTAACTATCAATGAATATACAATCGTTGCTAGTGAATACAATGACCTTCTTAGTTGAACTACTCGTCGTTTACAAAATAAAACAACTGCATACTGCAGTTGAACATTACTGTACGCACCATATTAATCTCGTAATCTTAAAAAAACGGAGACAAGTCGATTTCGGGCAAAGGTGGCATACCAGTGTGAGCCATTAGTGGGTTCAAATGTATCCCGTCTTACCAAACAATAGTTTCAATTATTTGTCAGCTACTGTACACTCTACATTTCTTTGGTTTAAGTATTGCATGGTAGAGTCCCGTGGACAGAGTGCAGAGTGCCATACTTGCAAATATAACACAAAATATGTAAGTAAACCAGAAATCTTCCCAATCTGCGAGGAAGTACCAAGTTAGTGTTAAAGATGTATTTTGCAATACAACGAACACGTAATACGGTAATAGCCACTTGTCGGCGTACTTAAACTTAATCCGATACTCGATCAAACAAAACACATAGACTAATCCTAGCCATAAATTAACAAAAAACGTAATAACATCGTAATATTTCGCGTAATAGAACAGATATATCAACATCGCGACATAGTGTGTACCGAGTACAGCTAATAGGATCACTGGATAAAATTCATAGAAAACGACAATAGCTAGCACCCGTGCAAGTATGAAGAAGAACCACCAAAGGAAAGACAAGAATGTACCAATGGGATCGTCTTCCTCCAGTCCTTTCTTTGAATACTTTCTTTTCGGCATCTGTAGAGAGTGAGCGCTACCACCCTTCTGATTTGGATTTGGGAGGGTCGCTACTTTAGTAGTAGGTACTTCAGGCTCTGAATGTTCCGAAGCATTATATCCAGAATCAGGTCGTGGCGGTGCCGGTGCATCCGGTACTGGCAGTGGTGCAACCGAAGTAATTCCCCGCAAGGGAGTTGGGGGAGGTACAATATGTGCGTTACGCGGTGGTAACGGTGGGGTAATTGAGATCTGGCGATCTAATGTTACGTGTGTATCAGTCTCTTCTTTACATTCAGTCTGTGTTTCCTCTTTCGCATCTCCAGACTTTCCTTCAGCCTCCGCTGCTTGCGCAGTAGCCTCATCCTTTACAGCAGCCAACTGTAATGGTGCTGTCTCTTCTAAATTGCTCATCTCCTAATAAAACAGAGATTGGTTGGGACGCGTACTTATGCCAACAGTTTCCTAGTATTTAGTGCGCTTATACCTGAACTCTATACTTCTTCAACCACATTGCCCATGGTAATTTTCTACCATTGATTCTTTGGCTCTCGAATCTCTGGAATAACGATGTTTGTACAGCGAGCATAATAATGGACATTACAACAGAGAGCACTTGGACATTCACTGATTGCTGCGTTCTACTTTCTGACTGTTCTCTGAACAGCAAGTGGGTTTGGAATACAGCTTGTGGCGCGGCTTGAAACCATGCTTGCAGGAAGAAGTATAACTCTATGGCTGCTGGTGCCGCTGCCAGATTTAGAGTTTTTGTCCTCGCGTCACCCGATAAAAAAATTGCATCTATGGATAGTACTATAAGCCCAGCATACCTACAATAAATAATTCGTAGATACATTATATGTTAATATATAAAGTTCCAATATCAACCGTGAATTCCTTTAATACCTGTACAATGCAAAAAACAAGAATCCAATAAGTTGGCATATTTGTACGAGGAACCAGCCGCAAACACCTTTGGTGACTTTATCGTCATCCGTAATCCACCAGTCGGGCCTTGACACAGTCAATACAAAGTAGACAAGTGCTGGGGCATACATGAAACCGATTGTACAGTATCCCCATATTGGATTGCCCTCTTGAATGTGTTGCACAGCTACCACGAGATCAGCGGCGAAGTGAATTATGTATAAAATGCAATTGATCAGTGCTGGTATCAGGAACACGAGATAAGTTTGTTCTATCGATCTTAAAGGAACACCCATGTAACGTGTCGATTTCCGTCGGCAAATTGGGCTTGGATTATTCGCCATTGCCGGAGGATTGTTCTATGCTGTCAATACAATGTCTCTTCTCATTCTTCTCGACTGGAATTGCAAATAACGACGATCACAAGTTACAGCGTACATCGAAACCTGTGTTTGATGCTCGATGCCCAAACTAGGCATTTTAGGATACGTCTAGGCGGGATTCGCAACATGGACTGCCAGAAATGAGAAATGAAGGATCGACAACATATTCGTACCTTATCTCAACCGCACGCGTTATCACTCGTATCTTCATTCAGGAAGTGACAGAAAATCCTTTTGCTACATCTGCCCATTTCATTGTCATTTCGAGTGTCTAACGAATGCCGCGGAATGAAGCAGCTGTTTTCTATTTGTGCCCTTCGCAATCGCGCTCGCAATTGGCACGCGTTTCAAAGGATTTTCGGTGTACTTTTAACTCGATCCTTTCGTCAGGGAAAAATCAAGGCGTGGAGCGCTCTCATGCTGTGTATGCAACTTGAAAATACACTTGAGAGTGCAAGTGCAGGTTCCGATGAAAGGGAAGGCAAGTGGAAATATGTACATATGTGTAGGGAGTATCTCGCACTTGCTCCTATACTGTATTAGCTGATTAGTCAGCGTGCGAGACAGGACAGATAACTCGATAAGGTTCCATTATTCGCGATAAAACATTGACGCGCTGCCCAACTGACGAATTGACTCAGGTAGGATACGTATCGCACGTATATAATATATAAGAGTCAGGAAAGACGCTACGAGATAAAAAGAGTCGAGTCCGAGGTGGTCCGAGGTTAAACACTCACGAGCACGAGTGAGAGGACGCACGCGGGACTTTATGAATCAAGACTGCCGGGTGCACTGCACTTTTATGGAAATAAATATCTCTCAGACAATATTACACCAAGGAAATGTTTTATTTAATCGAGGAACGAATGGCTCGTACATATTATTACAGGAAGAATGAACGAAATGAAATATTTACAATGGATTCACTTAGGATTTCCGGATTCCAATGAATCATCAATCTCGGCTGGTTGAAGATTAGCTAGTATCTTATTGAACTCTTCAATGACAGTCTCGCCCGTGGCTTCATGAGAAAGATCATCGTACTCTCGGCCAACGGACCAGAGTGTCTCTAAGTCGTAGATGCGTCTGGTCTTCGACGAGAAGATATGTAACGCAATATTCCCTGGAAACGAAACCACTCGATACTCCAACGAGTTACGCGGTACGAGAAATAAACTTGCGAGAACCAAATATACCTAAATCGAGTGCTGCCCAGTCGTTGGAATCTTTGCCCTCCAATCTCGGGATAAGATCGTTGTCATTCCTTTTTAGTTTGTACACTTTGCGCACCATACCCGCAAGAGCTTGAATGTGCTTACCGGATTTTGCAGTGACGACGACAATGTGCTCGACGTACGAATATTCGTGCGGCACTGCCACTACGAACAATTGTTGCGCGCCTTCATTTCGTAGGAGGTCCACGAGGTCCTCGATATCGAAGACGCCGGCAACTCCGCCTGAATGTTTACTCTGATATTTCTATTTGCCTCGAGGAAACTAAAACTCTTTCCATTTACTCACGTTGTAAGTTTATATTCGCGTAGGGATCCACTCTACTTTCTTCCTGTTCTAATTCCTCCAAGAAAATCCTATCCCGTTCTTCGTCCACGTCGAGAATCTCCGTCGCATCTTCCTCGCGGAATATCTTGTGTTTCGTGCCAACGGTCTCGGAGAGGTTACTATTCTTGTTAGTTTCATCTTTATTTTTACTATCTAAAGAACCCTTTTCGCTACTCGATGAGAAACACTTGGCGTGTGCCAGTAAAGAATAATTCGGAGCACTATTAGCGCGAACACTCCATTTGCACAACACACTCCTCGATCGGAGAAGCGCCGCTAGCAAGCGACCCCGCATCGTGTTCGACTATTCTTTTTTAGGATCAGATAGGTTAGGTTCACCGTATTTTGATAATGTCGCGCCAGAGTGCCTAGCACGTGAACCCTTCCCCGAGCATCACCAATGAATGAGAAACACCAGGTTCTCTTGGTGACTTACACTCTACTACAAGAACGTACGATAATCGATCGGACAGGTTAGGTGATGAATGGACAAATCATTTTTTGAAAATCTTGAATAGCTGTTTTATTGAACTAAACAAGACCCACATTTATAAAATGGATCTCTCTCTGTACGAAGAACACGTGTTACAAATTGCGCCGGAGGTGAGAGTGTCGGCTTCCACATGCACTTTGTGGGTTCATGGAAAAGCGTGCCAATTCGTCGGGATGGAATGTTATTCCTACAGCTGAAACAAACAATTGAAGGAAACTCGTGAGAACTCGGTTGTATCAACCGGATAAATTGTTTGACAACATTTCCATCGACGTTTATCGAATGCACCGAGTCAACAGAGTGATGCATCGGGAATTTACTGCGAAGGAACTTCAACGTTGCACGATGATTCGAGAGATAGAACGAAGGATTAATTTAATAGATTAGCCACTTACAGAGAATGTGGAGATGCGTTTTACTTGGACCTCGCGCGCATCTTCCTCCTCTTGCGCTTTAGCCTGCGCATCCTCTTCTTACGCCACTGAAAATTTAAGACAAATGGCCGTGTTAACCCTAATCCATATTTTCTCGAGACAAGCCTAACCACATTTATGTCTGAATTGGATATTCTCCATAAAATTCGAGTACGACTCAAAGAACTATACGAAATCGATGAATGTCAAGGAGTGCAAATGCAGTGTGAAAGGATATTGCATCTGTAGCGTCAACTGACGCATGCACACCTCAAACAGAGCAACGTTTTCTAATACGTGCAATTAATTGTCGAAAAACTATATTTTGCGCTAATAAATGAAATATCTATTAGCTGATTATTGCAGAGGCTTACCTTCGCTCTCATCTTAACTGGTTAGAGAATTCTAGATTGCTCTAGAATATCTCGATGGCTGCGGATTTCTGACCGCTAGCTCCGTCGGCTTCTACAACCAATATGGAAGAGACACAGCCGTCTTCCCGGCGATCCGGAAACGTCGCGCTTTTTAGTACTGCCGGTTGCCGTCAGATGTCCTTTTCCATTCCCTCAGATTCACAACTGTTTATTTCGATTAATTTTATTTGTGGATCAAATAAAAGAGTCCTAAATTATCATAGATTAGCTCGAATAATTCTTAGAGTTTACTAATTACTTTTTTAATACAATTCTTCTACAAGGAAATACTTGATTTGTTAATTTAATGATTCTGCGCGCTATCTACGTCGCCATGATCGACGCACTTGTATACACTCCCCTCCATCTTTCAACCCCTCCAGAAAAGCACGGTTTCCCGCGTTTAAAGTGCCTTCCCGCGAAAAAGTCAGCAGACACAGGCAGGTTCGACAGCACTTGTTGCGCACGAAACCATGGTTTTTCCCCACTGATACACATTGAAATTTGGTGTGCCTTCGTTGACAATAGCCAAGGGCGAAGTCCGAAGAATCCCTCGACAAAGAAGCTTGCTTGAAAGAAAGTCAGGAAAGTTGGAGCAGAAACAAGCGGGAAAAATCGGCGCAGGTTAACGGGGAATGCTAAAGGGTGACGCGTCAATGCTGTTAGAAAAGGGGAGAGTGAAGTAACGCTTTCAGGGTGAACGAAATCGAAACGTTGGTATTTTTAATTCTGGAAACCGAGGAAACTGTTTGTCAGTGAAAATGACTAGCGTACAGACGACCATACCATTCAACATACGGAAGAAGATTTCATTTTACGGGGCGAAAGAAGCTGCTGGCAAAGAAGACTTCGCCAATGCTACTGCCAGAAGTACTCCGTGCAAATATACGCCTACCGTGAAGAAAATCGTTACCATTAGCAGTAGCGAGTCGGATTCGGACTCGGACGTGGAGAATACATTGGTTCGGGTTAAAACGAAGAATACACGTAGAACCACAGCCACTGCAACTCCGAGACGAACGCGCAAGTCTAGCAATTCGGATGGTTCGTTGATTGATTAATGTAACTTCAATTTCACTTAAGAAATATTTGAGTTTGCGTGACTAGGAATTTGTTTGTTATAGATGAACATGGATCCACACCACCGAAACAAAAGAAGACTGAAAAAACAATACCTGATACTCCACCAACTCCATCTACTCTGCTAGATCGATTGAACTTAGATTCTTCCCCCGAGAAGGAAGAGAAGATAGTTCCTAAAAAGTTATTCGGCAATGGCAAGTATTGCAGTGCTAGAAAGGCACTGCATAGCTCTGTACCGGATAGTTTGCCAGGCAGAGAAGAGGAGCTTGCGAAATTGCAAGAATTCATTGAGGAACACTTGAAGGATGAGAAATCTGGCTCGTTGTATGTTTCCGGGCCACCGGGCACTGGCAAGACAGCATGTTTGTCCAAGCTGATGATGAAGCCAGAATTTAAATCCAAGTTTAAGGTGGTCTATGTGAATTGCACCACAATGAAATCAGCTGCTACTATATATGGAAATATCATACAGGAACTAGGCTTGGATACTTCCAAGTCTAGTCGATACGGAAAGATGATAATTGAGAAATATTTAGCCACTAATCACAAGATGATACTTCTAGTATTGGACGAGTTAGATCAATTGGATAGCAAAAAGCAATCTGTTCTGTACTCGATTTTCGAATGGCCATCGAAGCCTAACTCTAAATTGATTCTAGTTGGCATAGCCAATGCCTTGGATCTCACGGATAGAATGTTACCCAGGTTGCAAGCTAGATGCGAATTGAAGCCAAAGCTAATGCACTTCCCACCTTACACGAAGCAACAGATATTCAACATAATATCCACAAGATTGACCGATGCAAATGCGTCGGATTTATTTACCGGAAATGCTATGCAAATGTTAGCTGGTAAAGTAGCAGCTGTCTCCGGGGATATTAGGCGGGCATTGGATATTAGCAGGAGGGTAGTGGAACTAGCGGAATCTCAAAAATCACCACAAGTATTACAGCCAACAGTGAACAACAATAGTAACACAACCAGTCCAAAGAAACAACCTCCCGCGGCAGACAAACCAGTTGACCTAAAAGACGTTGTTACTGTCCTGAATGGAGTATACGGTGGTTCTCAAAATATTGACAAAGAGGAAAGCACATTTCCCTTGCAACAAAAATTATTATTATGTTCCCTATTGCTTATTTTAAACAAAGGACGTCATAAGGATGTAACTGTAGGACGAGTAAGTTTCCAAGATTTAATAGCAATTCTTGGTCATCGCTCGAATTAGAACAAATACTAATTCTCAATAATATTTCATTTGTTTTAGCTATTTGAAGTGTACAAGAAAGTCTGCAAGAAGCGAAATATTCACGCTGTGGATACTTCGGAATTTGTCGGTTTATGTTCGCTAATAGAAACGAGAGGTGTCCTTCGAGTAACTGGCAAAAAAGAACCAAGATTCTCAAAGGTCAATCTTGAATGGGACCAAGACGAGGTGGACGCTGCATTGCAGGACAAAAACATGATGGCTGAAATAATCAATGACGTGACATGTTTATGATGAGTGTTAGCATAATAGTACTCCCTATAATTGTAGGACCTATTTCTAGTATGTTTTACATTATCTACAGCGCAAGACGCTTTTCGATTGCGTGTTGTTGAAACTTTACACCGTGTGTGCCTTGAGTAAGTTGGAACACTTTTATACAGACTTGTTTATAACACTTCGTTAATGAGAGTGATATCGTTGTTTAATTAAGAAATTGTATTTTTATGATTGACGTATTGTTCGAGGTGTTGTATTTTGCATTGCAATTCTGACACAGTATTTGTATAGAAGAGAACTTCACAGCTGCCGTATGTGTGCAGAAGTGTGCAGTGAGAAAGATAAAGTGATGAACTGATTTCGATTTCTGTTTTCATTATTTACACTTCCTTGAATACGAACATCCTGAAATAATCATATCCCTTACCCCACTCTTTATTGGACCGACCGAGATCTGCAATGGAACACCTGCTGCCCCCTTTTGGAAGACGACCATATTACTAACCTAAGTACCGCTCCGCTTGATTGCTGTTTTCTCTGTGTTTCGTCGCTCGAGAATTTTGTGCAAGTACATAAACCATGTCTTCGGTGCTGGTGCCTGAGATTCCAGCCGCTGGCTTCTCGTTCGATCTTTGTCAGAGGTAATCAATTCACTCTATCAAACAGAACTGCTGGGTTAAATTCCTCAGTAATTGAAAGGTTATTCTCACCGGGCGGTGACATTTCAAATATCATAACCTGTGGCATCGTAATACTGCTGTGTCACTTTTAACAAAAGCTTTAAATATCTTACTAATTGTCAATGCTAGACTCTTCAACGTGAAAGATAAGAAAGTCGAAAGTGAGACGAATAACCTAAATGCTAAGATAAACATCTTTTTGCAGGAATAGCTTCTTGGCAAAGAAGGGGTTCCAGGTGCCTAAGGCTGTTAAGACTGGAACAACAATCGCAGGTATCGTCTATAAGGATGGAGTCGTGCTCGGTGCCGATACTCGTGCTACAGAAGACACAATCGTTGCGGACAAGAACTGCGAAAAGATTCACTATCTTGCGCAGAACATGTAGTAAGAATCTCGTTAACATCATACAGCCAAGTTATGATACTTGCAGGAAAGATTAAGACTAATCCCGAACAAAATAATCTTTATTACTTATAGCTGTTGTGGAGCGGGAACAGCCGCTGACACAGAGATGACAACGCAAATGATAGCGAGTCAATTGGAACTGCATCGGCTAAATACTGGTCGTTTGGTGCCAGTATGCACTGCTAATACTATGATAAAGCAAATGCTATTCCGTTATCAGGGCTACATCGGTGCCTCTCTGATATTAGGAGGAACTGATTTAGATGGTCCTCATCTCTATTGCATTTATCCCCATGGCTCTTCCGACAAACACATGTTCACTACCATGGGTTCAGGTTCACTAGCGGCGATGGCTGTGTTTGAAAGTAGATGGAAACCCGGCATGAGTGTTAGTATTTCATTTTTAACTAGCATTATAACAAAATAAAGCTTATGTCCTAATAAGATTATACAATTGCAGGAGGAGGATGCCAAGCAATTAGTAGCGGATGGAATTCGCGCTGGTGTTTTCAATGATCTAGGCTCTGGTTCCAATGTGGACTTGTGCGTAATTCGCAAGGATACCGCCGAATATTTGCGACCGTATGAGGTAGCAAATATTAAGGGTGAGCGTCAGTTGTCATACCGTTATAAGCGTGGTACCACTGCTGTCCTTAGTAAAAATGTAAGGCCTATAATTGTGGAGGAAGAGGTTGTCCGCCACATTCAAGCGGAACCGATGGATACGTCTTCGTAAAACACAACACTTTATTATACATTATTTGTAAGTTCTGCTATATGTGGATTTTTTGCGAAATAAAATTCTAATTGTCTGAGAGGTCAATTGATAATATCTATTACTCCCAAGTGAACTACAATGAGCTATATCTAAGATAACAATAAGTTTGGAAACATTATATTTACTGGCTTATGATACAAGAACCGCGACCATATGTTCACAATCGAGTGAAATCAAAAGAGTCCTGCTGACTGCTTGAGCCTCTGTCGTTTCCAGGCTGGTAGCTTTGCAAATTCGTCCGGTTCCATGTTGAAAACACTAATGAAATTATCGAATGTTAAATGCATTTCCTTCCTAGATACATCAACCCCTGGTGGCAAATTCTCCGGGTCATTCTTTAGCAGTTTTAAAGGATATTTCACGTAATTATCAAATTCCCCCGCGCATTTTGCCGGTGTTTGAACTTTAACAATCGGTTCCTTCTCCTGGAGAATCGAACAGAATGCGTCGAATGATCTATAATCACGAAGTAAATTATGATTCCAATTATCGAACAACCCTAGGAAGGTCGGAGGCTCCAATCCTGAAATCAATATGGTCACAACAAAATAAAACAATTTTAACAATTTATAACTAATATAAAAATTAGCCTGTAAGTTCACAGCACCTTGTTTTATAATGGAAATCGTGGTGTTTCGATCTCGGCCGGCGGGATGAGTGTACAAGAATATCATAGCATCCTGCATGGAATCCATCAAGGACCTCGCTGTTGTGGATTTGCCGACCCATACCCAAATGATGTTGCCAGCATCCAGTAGCCAAATAGCTTCAGGAATGAGACAGGATTGACCGAATCCAAGAACCTCCTCGCCAACGAATAATTCATCTTCGGTTCGACATTGATAAAGATGTTTCTCGAGTTCTTCCGTTTGCTCAACTGACTCGGTACCAAAAGATCCTCTTCCTGAAAAGAGACATCTTATTGTAAGCAGATGATTCTTTCTTTATATAAAAATTTGAAAAATAGATGCGCACCTCCGAGTTCTTCCCAGAAATCCTCGTCCTCTTTACCCTCAGTTATTAGAGGTGCATTTTTTGGAGCGAGCCTTCTTGAAGTCTGCCTGGCGTCTCCGGTACTTCTGCCACCGCACCATACAACTGGCATGTTACAAAATAGAATGAAAACACCACTGGAATCAAGGCTGCTTGCTCTCAATGGACGTTCAACTGCCTTTGAAGTGTAAGGAGTCGAACCAAATACTCTTACGAGATATCTTTCTGGAGCTAAATGATTAAACATTGAATAATTAAATGATAACGTAGACATATCTTTATTACAAGGGATAGTAATTATAAATGTATATTTACGGGAGTTTCTATGAGGACCAGCTAGAATCTTCAATTTTCCATCATATATTTGGAGCAAATGTGGTGGTTCTCTACCCTGGCAAGCTTTCACAAGTTGCGCCGAAGTCTCTTCCGATAGACGGCAAGCCGCACCAAGTGCCGCGTCTCGATCGACCTTCAAAGAATGTACTCCTTCCCAACAGTAAACCTGACGAATTAATAATACTTGATTTACATGATTAATGATAAGGAAAAAAAAGAATGATCCAAATTATTTACTATTGTTCTACATCTTCGGCCTTGTCCGTACTTGTAACACATCACATAGCAGGCTTCCGCGTAGTATATTCCTCTATCATCGACCTGTACCATACCCTCTTTATCATTCACTCGCCAGAGATTCTTTTCCCCAGATCCATCATCCACCAATTGGCATTCCGCTGCCATTCTCGGTCTCTCGTTCATGTAATCGGGCTCGAAGCTCGGTGGTAAAGTTAGTGGTCTTGTTTTCGAGGGTTCCCATCCTCTCAACAAACTGCGCATCTCCGTCGGCTCGTGGCACTCCAAAGTCCTTCCAACCGATACTCCATTGCTGTAGTCCTTCTTCTTAACGAAGCCTCGAGCATTTCTTACAGCTTCCAGTTTTTCCCGGGCATTGACATTTCGACCAACCCAAGCCCAAACTCCAGCTTCTCCACGATCGATCAAGTACACTGATTCGGAAGTTAGATCCGAGCGAAAGATCGGCCCTGATTTTAATTCAGCCACTTTGTACTTGCCAGATTGCTCGCTGCATCTGTACAACTTGACTGGACTTGGTATATTGAATCTATGTGGACGATCGGGTTGTACTATTCTGGAGGATGGTTCTAGAATACTAGTGAAGAGTTCCCTTTCTTCCTTGGCTAGTGTCTGTTCGTATCCATCTTCTACGATAATTATGCGACCATTGTTATTATCTTTTCTTGATTGCAGAATAGTGACAGCGTGACGTTTGTGAAGGGGTTCCGCTGAAGAGCCGAGCCAAAGGAATACGACATCCCTGGGGTAAAGATTTTATTAGTTAAATTTAATAAATTAGATAATTCCTAGGTACTTTAAAGAATCTATGAAAAAGTATGTTTTAAAAACGTAAGAACTATCACCTAGCATGAATATCTATGAGAATAACATCCTGCGAACTAAAGAATTGCCAGGACACATTCTCGAGTTCTGTGAGAAGTGGGACAGCTACGCCGGATACCCGGTGCATCGTGCATGCCGGTGTCTCGAAGTGGAAGTTCTCGATGGTGAGACCTTGCCGGAAGTAAGCCAGGAATCTTGGACTCTCTCGTCCCTGTGCTTCCCGGAGCAAGATCATCGCCGATACTTGGGAATCGAGCTCAGCAGCGCGCAATGCGGCCGCACCGGAAATCGTCGAGTCGCAGCTCGATCCGATCCAAAAGTGAATGGCCCGGACAACCGGAGCTGATTTGAAATCCTTGATCTATCGCGGGGAAAACGGATCTCCAATGAAAGTCGTGCTAAGGCAAGAGTAGCTTGCGTGATTGCAGGAAAATAAGATGCAGTTTGTCGATGGGAAAGTGTTGAATAGACTAATTGAATAAATGGCAGGAATGACGGTGGAATGATAATGAGGCTATTAGTGAGATTACCGGCATTCCAGGATAAGGGAGCGGGCCGTCTTTCGCCGACACCGTGTAGATGATGTATGCTGACTCCGAGAGGAAATATCCCATATTGTTTCCCGTGACGGCGATTGCTCGTAAGCCCTGTTATATGACCACATGATTACGACAATGGACAAGACAGTACCGCTATCCTAGCTAATGCTGCATGCGTAAAGACTTCTCTACTAACTTTTAATAATATTGTCGACGATCATTCGACGGTATATTTTTGAAAGTTTATAGAATATATAATTACGATAATGATAATTGATAATTCGACTATAGATTCGACTATTGATGATATAGAACATTTTTTATGACTCACTTCGATTTTCCAGACCCGAAAAGTACTGCTGTTCTTCGGCACGTTTTTGAAAATCTCGCCATTGCCATCGTCGCCTCGATAAATCCTTTCGTCCTGTGGAAGAATCGGGCAATTTTCTAGAGGAATAATCGCACCGGTAGACATTGTCGACTTTCGAGGGACTTGCAACAATCTTACAATTGTTTCGAATATCTGTCCTACTTCGATTGTCTTTGATTTACAAGCACTCTTATCGTCTATTGCCCAGCACAGGCTCGGCAATCGATTAATTCACCATTTACTAGTTCCTTCCGATTCGAGTCACAGTAATCACAATACACGATAAGAAAGTAGAAGAACCATGCATAAATACTATTAATTGCACGAAAAGAAACTTTAATCGTAGGATACAAATAGTTGTATTTGCACTCGATTTTCTTATCCTCGAAAACAAAGAGTTTCACTGGCTCGTCGATTTCGCGCTCGTTACAAGGACCTTTTTTCTTTCCTCGCGAAGATTCCTTGATTCGATCGGATCGATTCTCGGCGATACCGGCGTTCGTTCGGAGAGTTCGAAGTGAGCGTTCTCACATTGGGAGCGCGTTGCGAGGGAATTTCGCAAGTGCAGAGGAGAAACGCGATCTCGAGCGCTCGCACGCGACGACTCGTTGCTCTCGGCTCTGGCCGTGGAGCAGGAGCAGTTTCGCCCGCCAGCAAAACTAGGGTACGAGAACTCGAGAGTGTGCGAGAGGCCCACCTCCTTCGCTTCAGGGAGGAGGACTTAATCACAGTCGGTCAATCTGGGCGAGCGGTGGCCCACCGAGCATGTCCATACGGGACCCGCCACTTGCAACAATATCCTTTCGAGGAGCAATTACACGCGTCCCCGTCCAACAAGAATTCCCTTATTACTCAATGGTCCGACCCCGCTAACATTGGCTAATATACTCAAATAATTGAGTAAGACATTACGAACTTCCCCCAATCACGGAAGTACGAATGATCTTTCTGATAACATCAGAATGCATCCTGTTTCTTTAGGTCATCGTTCCGCCCTCTTTCTGTTTATGTATCTACAATTGCCCTCATTAAGGTTCACAGCATGCTTAATTATTTCGTGAAAAACTGCATTAATGTTCGTATTACGTGTTCAGTGGCCTATAATAAGTACTTGCATTGAACAATTCATTTTATATACTTGGATCGTTAATTATTCATTCTTGAGTAGATCTTTTTAGCGATGCGTGAACGCAATCCATTTCTCACTTGAAGGGGACTATCATTATTCCGTTTGCGGCAGGTCATTCATGACGGCACGCGCGTGTGCCTCGCGCGGTTCTCGTCCTCGGTGATCATCTCGGCGTCGTCGTAGCCAGGCGACAGGAAGTGGCGACCGCACGCCCACCGCTCTCCCATATATTCTCCCATACTGTCATAGGAACTCCTCGGGCCTCGCGCAATCCTATGCGTACCTTGGCCGAGTGGTAGGTGAAAATTCGTGAGACCAACGCTAGGGCGTTTCGCAGTGAGTGTTGCGCTGCTTTTCCGCTCGCCAAGCACTGCGCAATTATTCCGCTTACGCACGCACGCACGACACGGAATAAAAAATCCTAGATGCTTCATATACTGTATTTACAGTAGAACTTTGCTTGTCCGAGTTGTTGAGTTTCATGTTGTTAAAGCCTTTCGTAGTGCTGAGTGCAATTACCCTGGGACGTAGGCGGACGGAAGAGTTGTAGGAGTCACTCGGGCATTAACACCCTCTTTGCCGTTACAAGAGTTAGCTTGCTCAGTGAAATTGTGTTATAAGAATGATTAAATGACTGGAATTATATTTTGTTCTAGTATTAACTTTTCAAAGAATCTATTTTAATATATTTGTTATTTAATATAGATATGTCGTCCTTTTTAAGAGGACGTGCATTATAATAAAGAGAGAGTGGAGGCACAGAGAATAATATCAATTAGTAGGGTGAAAGCCTATTGAATACGCAATAACAATAACTTTCGCACGATAACTGGAGGACATAGATAGAAAAGATAGAGTTTAGATTGCGAGAAGAAAGTAGAAGCAGAGATATATAGTAGTTGAGTATAATTACGATCCCAGGACTCACCCGCCTCGAGAAATCCATTGTGTTGATATCCGAGCTAGATTTCGCAGGCTCCTCCTTTCATTTGCAAGTGTTCCTGCATCGGAAGGAGAGTGATCTAGATGTAGGCGCGCAATATCTAAGCGGTGCCAAGCGGAGCCGAGCGGAGGGCCAAGGTGAGGAAAGCCAAGGGATCGAGGATCGAGGCCGAGATCGCAAGAGCAACTAACTGTACGCGAGCACGACTGATACCCGTGCGTTCCTGGTTAAAAAGAAACCGTAGCGGTGCGGACCAGGTCCGGAAGTGGGCCCGGAACTCCGGGCGGCCACCCGTGACCAACGGGCACCTCATGAATACACGTTCGAGCCATGCGGGCATCGACTACCGTCGGTTCCCCTCCGCCCCATCTACCACGCCACACAAACACCTGTTGGATGTACCAGTAAGTATACAAGGTACAACGCCTTTCCAAGCACAAGCCGAGAGAGCGTGCTGGATTCACGTTTCTCGTGCGATGATATCCTTTAAATAATACATAACACTGGAGTCCAATGATTACAGCACTATCTTCTTCTGTTAATGTATACTATATATGATGAAGAGCGAGAGAGTTGGGAGAGTGTGGTTTGAACTTGTGAGCAAAGGGGGATGATGGTTTGGCCCGTTTCTGTTTTTCTGTCCCAGTACGCAACAGGCTCGACACGATGGTTAGCTGATTGACTCGGGTGTCTGAGTCTGGCATCTTTTTTAATTCTCCTTTACACGGCTCGATGAGTCTCTGATGGACTTGAGGAACGAAGAATCCGACTATTCCAGTGGTACGAGCGTAACGCGCTACTTTACACGCACGCATACCCAATTAATCCTGTCCTCTTCATTCTTTGCACACGGATAGTTGAGAATTTCTTGTGGGATGAGAACCTGCCGCTCAAAACCAAAAGCAATGTGAGCCTGTTGGGGGTCTTTGGTTGCAACGTTTGCTCGCAAGGCGTTCAGGTACACGAAGATCTGGTTCGAGTCCGAATCCTAGGCTGAGGACTCGGAGGTATTGTTTATATCTTGCTTCTCTGGCAGGCAAATTTTGGAAATTGTCGGGAATCCAGAAGTTTCACGTCGGCCTTTGAGCAACTTGATTTGTGTGGACGGTATGACTTCCGGAGGGAAGACTTGCCGCTTCACAGAACGTGCCACGCGCAAACTGAACCGTATGATGACTTCCGCACGACTTATCGGGATGACGATCTCTTGAATTATCAAGTACGCTTAATCGCATGGATGCTAATAAGATATTCTAAGCGAAATTATCCTGGAATTTCTCTAGGGCGTACGGTATCCGCCGGAAGATGTTGCACCCTTCTGGAAGAAGGATTCCCGCATGTGGCTGTGGAAGTCCGTCAAGCGGCTGAGAAAGCAACAAAGAATGGAAAAACTCGATATGCAAATGATAAAGAAGATCAGCGAGAAATAATTTATTCCTAGTCCTTGTATTTATTATACTTATATCACGATACTTTTCTATTTCGCATTTTTCCTTTCAAATCGACTTATAATGACTGTAAAAATAATTAGAATGATAATTTCCGCGGAGTTGTAATCGACTAACGCTATCGACAGGAATTTTCGAGGCCAAGAATAGGAACAAAGAATTCGGCTAACAAGAATAGTCTAATACGAATATGAATTTAATAACATCTTATTATAAAGTAATTTTCTGTCTCCTGAAAATGCATAAATATATATATGTAACAATCATACATAAACGTGGGTGGAAAGGACAGGACTTAGGCGCAAGCCTGAGCACTGGCTTCAACCTCATTTTGTTCCAGACTTTCACCCATCTCGCAGCGTACGAAATCCAACACAGTGATCTTTTCCTTTTCCAAGAGTTGCTGGACCGAGAGATCAGGATCAAGCAAGAATTCCTGATACATCAATAGAGCTTCGTCCTCTGATTTGGGATTTGGCTTATCCACTTCTGGATTACCAATACTAACAGGCCGCATGCCTAATAAAAGTCGAATTATTTAACAATTGTACGAATCCAACGAATCTTTACTATATAATAGAATCTTATCAATTCTACCTATGATATGTTGACAAAGTTGAGTGCCAACATAATCTCCATTGTTCTCGGATTTGAGGGCAATCATGGCACCATACTTTCCATAAGAGACGGGCACCGGATTAATAGGTTTAGGATGTGTACAACCAAACAGCTGTATTCCTTCGGTCACATTCATACATAAAGCCCTTCTGATATTGATATTTTCGCCGACAACACCAATGGCCAAAGCCGCGAGGTCTGCTAGGCATTTGCCATCCTTGACCTTCAACTCTTTCAAATGCTCCGAATTTAACATAACTTTATTGATGGGCGCGTCACCCTTAAGTGTTAAGCCATGATTCAAAACCGCAGTGGCGGCTTTTTCTGCCAGTTCGTGGAACTTTTCATTCCTGGCGACAAAATCAGTCTCGCAATTGATCTCCACGAAAGCTCCATGATTGTTCTGTGTTATCATGGCGATCAAGCCTTGGGCAGTTGTTCTATTGCCCAGTTTCATTGCTTTGGACCAGCCTTCTTTCTGCGCATTGTCCAATAGCCATTGTTTAGCCTATAAATAGATAAATAAATATATATCATTCGTAAATACAACTGTAATTTGTATAAAATGTAGAACCTGCCTTGGTCAAGTCGTTGCCATTCTCTTCTAAAGCTTTCTTGCAATTACTGAAGGAGAATCCAGTTGCTCTGCGCAATTCTGCTAACATTGTCTTTCTGTCCGCATTGTGGAGGACTAAGTTGGTGTGTATACCACGAAATATCTGCCGGGTGAACATCTGTAACAGCATGATTGCTACGCAATAATAATATGTACCGCTTTCCCAAAGGCGGGAACGTAACCTAAAGGTTTAAAGGATGCCAGTTTGATATGTTTTAATTGAAGGAAAAAACGACAATTCTAGTACATGACTGCGAAGGGATGTCAAAGCATTATTAACTCCATGATCCGGCTATTGATTAAGCAAGTTGCCTGGAAACTGTAGTCAATTGAAACTGGCATTGTGCCGCTAACGTGGTTCAGGCTCGAATGGAGCCTGGTAAGCAGTTTTACGAGAAGTAAAGATACTTATTATCTTCGCCTGGAATCCTAAAGCAATAGAATTATCTCTAAAACGGGTGACACTCGATGTATCCTTTTATTATTCGTGATATTTCTCGACTAACCATAACGCACTCGAGGAAACAGCTTTGTCGGCTACTGGAGAAAGTGTACGCAGCGCCATCTGCTCATCGAGAGGAACTAAATACTGATTGATCTAGGTTAAACACTGCTTCTCCTTTATATTGATTTTAAATACTATCACTGGAAGGACGAATGTTTATTATTGTAGTATGATTGCTGAACATCAAAGCAATTTTATTTGATCAGTTATTAATAAATATATTCAGTAATTGGAGATATTTTAACGACTGAGTCGAGCTCTCGCTCAAAGTGTTCTCAAAGCATGGATCCGGATGCGTGTACTGGAACTGACGAACCTTGCGACATCCGTAATTCAAGCTGCCGAAAAAGATGCATAAATGAATCTAATATATCAAGATTGATTGATGTGCAAATTGAGCCACTATTTTCATTGCCTCCCGAATTGGCTGATCCGAAAAGGTCGAAAGTCTGGTTGATCGATCGGGTAGCTCAGAAGCAGCGGGAATACGAGAAATCTTATACTCGGAGGCGTTTGAAACGAGAAGGTTTTCGGAGGTGCCAAAAGAACACCCATTAAGCATATTAATTATAATTAATATAACAAAGAAAAATATACAAAATACTTATTTCGTAGATATGTGGTTGGATTACTGACAAAACCCGAATTAATCGACACAGATATAAATCTAAATAATGACAAGGACGTCGATCGATATTACAATTACATTTCCCATGGAATTGATGCTATTAAGAATGTAGTAATCCAAGAGGAAATCCTCGAAAAGATCTTAAAATTAGTTCCAATTAATCTACGTGATCACTTCCCTACAAAAACGAATCTGCTGATGTCTGAAATCAAGGAGAACTTCGCATGGGACGTTAAGAAAGCAGTAGTGCAATTTGCACTGAGTGGTTCCTGGAATGATGATTCTCTTTTAGAGGTAGTTTTACAGTTTATAAGTTCTTGAATGATTAAACAATTACTTGGATATAATATTTATTAGCCGGAAGCGAGTGAGTTATTATGCGAAGTAATTAAACAACTCTCGGGTTTGGAGCGTGTATTAGAGGGTCGCGCGATTCTCAGCAGTGATTTATACCTACCGAATCCGTGTATGAGACAAACGCTGGACCAGTGGTTCCGAGATTACAGGTAGGTTGCTTCGCACGGCTAACAATGGGAGTACGATCCATTAAGCAGCATCCTTTCAGGTGGTTCCGACTGATTAACTTAGGGGAGCTCGCCGAGCATTCGGAAAGCTGGGATTTGGCACAGTTTCGGAATTTCGTATCACGCCGGATTCTCTTGGCGCGCTCTGCTCTCAAGAAGCGATGGTACAGTGGCATACAAGACATATTTCTTCAGGTAAGCAAAAGGAAAAGTTTAATTTCTAGCTGGTCACTTTGAGAAAATTCATTTTTATGATCCTAATTCTGGCTCTCTTGCAGAATAATAAGAAGAATCTCGTGCCGAGTCCTCTCGAACGAAAGAAATTCCGTCGATTCTTTAACTGTGCCGCCAGATTAATGGAAGCGCAATTGCTTAATGCTTGCAAGCATAGTTTATCGGATTTTATCAAGTTCATCATTTACAAAGTGGTGAAGATCGATTATTGTTGATGTTGAATATATTTTAATGTCGAAAGATATGTATTATTTGTTCTTCGTAGCCTGTTAGATGTGAATTCAACATCGCAATTGTCATCAAGGAGAATGACTTAGCTTTTAATCCTTCCTTCGAGGAATTCGACGAGGTATTGTGCACTACTTTGAACAAGATGATCCAAGCTGTGATGAACTTTGATAGATTGGAAACCCAATTATTTCTGGATTGGTCTGGGCCACAAGAGTTCTTGGAGGTCATTTGATTCGTAAAATTAGACCTATCAATTCATCCAATCACAGATTATTTATAGTTTTATTTAATTAAATACATGGAACTCATTACAATATTCTATTTTCAGCCAAAAGTATCCGAGTCGATTGTCAATAATTTTAAATCCGATATTCACAGAATGTTGGAACGTGAACGTATAATTCCTGAATCGACACTAGCTGATTTGCAAAAGTAGCTTTAATTAATAATCCCTCATGATAGTCTACAGTTTTAATACTTAATTCTAAGATTAATGTAACTTCAGGTACGCTCACCTCTACAATGGCGAGGAACTCGTTGAAGCCGAAGCGTTCATAAAAGACGAGAGCAAAACTTTGTTGGAGTTCGAGGAACGAATAAAGTACTACCAAGATTTGATAATGCGAATTCCAGTGGAAATCGCCGAGACTGTCAATGCAAATTTCTTTAAAACTTCGAGAATTGCTTTTTCCAAAGTAATCGAAGAGAATCTACGTCAACTGAAGGCGTTATTAGTCAATCATCTCGTGGAGAAATACCAGGCGAATGTTCTAACGTAAATCATCCCTTTTCCAATCATTTATTTATAAAGAAATTAAACAAAAGTTTAGAAAGGAAGAAACTCGGAATGTTTAGAGTAATAAAAGAATACCAAAGTATAACCGAGCAAGCATTGAGCGAACCAGCGAACACAGCAGCCTTGATGGAGTTGATTGGCTTCGTGAAGAAGATCGCTGAGAGCTCCCTGATGAAGCTGGAGATGAAGCTCCACGAAGTCATCGATTACTTGCTCTGCTTGTCGGATTACTGGCTACTCACCGAGCAGGAAATCAAGAACAATAATACTGCCTTTCAGTGGTACCACAGGGTACCGCAGATCCTCGATGATAATCGGATTCTCGTAGACAATAAAACAATCGAATACCAGGAAGCTTTGCGAAGTACTTACTTTTTTTAATTATCTCTAACTAAAGAAACATTTTTAAATGAAAGATCATTATTGCAGCAAGGTACGCCGAGTTCCACGAGGAGTTAAATTTGTACGCGAAGCAAGTGGATGAAGTGCAACATTGGGGTGACATCGCCGAGGTTTTCAAGTACCAGAAACGGGTCGAGATTTTGGAGAACAAGTTGATAGCTGCGATGGAGAAGATCGACAAGTTCAACGAGGAAGAAACCTCCTTCAATTGGGAGATCACGCAATATCCTTACCGGAAGAAGATTCACGATCGACTGATCCCTTATAAGAAGCTCTTCGACTCGACTTGCGAGTTCCTCCTCAAATACGACAAGTGGATCAACGCGCAAATCGGCACTTACGATCCTGAGGAGATCGAGAATGATGTTGGTGTCGCATACAGGTTCATACTTTTACTGTTCCATTTAAATCAATTATCCAATCTGCACTGTTAATGAAAACAGATAATTATTAACGTGGCAATAATTACTGGAGAACATATATAATTAGTTGGATAATTATTAGAAGAGAGTCGATAGTTGCTGCTCAGTTTTGTGGAAGAATTATCGAAGCGAACATAAATTTAATTATTATTATGAAAAGATCATATGTTTTAATATAATATTACAAAAATTTGGATATCAGGACGTTGTACAAATTAGAAAAAGGATTACAAGAACCAGCTTTGAAGGAGTTGGCGGCAACGATTAGGGAAAGAATCGAGGATTTCAAGGATCGCATGCCAGTCGTTCTGACTCTGGGAAATCCTGGTTTGAAACCTCGTCATTGGGAGGAAATCTCTATGATCGTCGGTGTTCCGATCAAGGTCGACGGGGAACTTACTCTCGGCAGAATTCTCGATATGGGTCTGGACCGTTTCATCTCGATGATGGAGGGCATTTCGGAGAACGCGACGAAGGAAAGTTCCCTTGAGAAAGCGATGGACAGGATGCAGAGCGATTGGGCCGATTTAGCTTTCACAGTCAATCCTTACAAGGATACCGGAACTTACGTGGTTGCCGGTGTCGATGAGATTCAGTTGCTCTTGGACGATCACATCATTAAGGCTGTCACTATAAAGAACTCGCCACATATTAAACCCTTCGAAAGTCGAATCCTGTAAGTAGCAATCAGGAGTTTACGATTCCTTTTAAATTTAATTTTAGTATTTTTAAAAAATAGTCTTAAAGAAGAAGACTCTTATTTCTGAATAAAAATATATTTCTAGAAGATATTAATGATTCGATCCTCGATGCAGGAAATGGGAGTACAAACTACATCTCCTGCAGGACATTCTGGACCAATGGCTACGAGTACAGGGGACTTGGATGTATCTGGAGCCGATTTTCTCATCACCGGATATTCAACAACAAATGCCAGAGGAAGGACGAAAATTTACAGCGGTGGATAAGACTTGGCGAGATATCATGAAGACTGTGCAAGGGGATTCATTGGTCCTTTCAGTGGTAGAAATCGATAAGATGTTGGAGAGGTTGAAGAAGAGCTTTGGTTTGCTCGAGTTAATTCAGAAAGGGTTGAACGACTATCTCGAGAAGAAGCGTCTTTTCTTCCCGCGTTTCTTCTTCCTCTCGAACGACGAGCTCTTAGAAATCCTGTCCGAGACGAAGGACCCAACACGGTGATTGGCTTTGCTTGCTTAGATTTCTCTTGGTTCTCCAAGGAGAATCTTATATAACAAGGAAACGAAAGGAAAACTTTGACTGAAGTATTTCGCATCCTTTAGAGTTCAGCCTCATCTGAAGAAGTGTTTCGAAGGCATAGCCGAGTTGAAATTCAACGAGGATTTGGAAGTGTTGGCGATGAGGTCGACCGAAGGCGAGGAGGTCCCTCTGATAGAGTCGATCTCAACAGCAGCTGCCAGAGGACAAGTAGAGAAATGGTTGGTCGAACTCGAGAGTATAATGCGCAAGAGTGTCCACAATGTCGTCGAGCAAGCGATCGAAGCTTACTCTCAAAAGGAACGGGTTAAGTGGGTCCTTGATTGGCCGGGACAAACCATTCTATGCGTGGGTCAGGCTTATTGGACCCAACAAGTCGAACGAGGGATGCTCGATGGTTTATCCGGTTTGAAAAAATATCTAGATCAATGCCAAGTCGAATTGAATCAAATTATATTGCTTGTCCGTGGAAAATTATCCAAGCAAAATCGAATTACTTTAGGTAATCAATTTTTCATTTGGAAAGAATATTTATTTAATCATTATTACGAGAATGTTTTATTTAGAGGCACTGGTTACTCTTGACGTGCATGGAAAGGATGTTCTTACTAATTTACATGATGAGGAAGTAACGAAAAACACTGACTTCCGCTGGCTATGTCATCTCCGCTATTATTGGAAGGCAAGTTCATTAAAACTTAGAGGGAGAATATTTTTTTTATGGTTGAAGATTAATGAATAATAATATAAAATTTCAGGAGGAAGATATGTGGTCGTACATGATAAACTGTAACTTAAAATATGGTTACGAATATTTGGGCAATAGTTCGAGGCTTGTAATAACTCCATTGACAGATCGTTGTTACCGTACACTATTCGGTGCACTGAGCCTTCATTTGGGCGGTGCTCCTGAAGGACCAGCAGGAACCGGGAAGACAGAGACGACGAAGGATCTCGCGAAGGCTGTGGCGAAACAATGCGTCGTATTCAATTGTTCGGAGGGTTTGGATTATCTTGCCCTTGGCAAATTCTTCAAGGGACTCGCTTCCTGTGGAGCTTGGTCCTGTTTCGACGAATTTAATCGAATCGACTTGGAAGTCCTTTCAGTCGTCGCGCAGCAGATCTTGACGATCCAACGCGCCATTAATTCCGGTGCTGAGAAAATGATCTTCGAAGGCACTGAAATCTTCCTCGATCCCACCTGTGCCATTTTCATCACAATGAACCCCGGTTATGCCGGTCGATCCGAGCTGCCGGACAACTTGAAAGCTTTGTTCAGACCAGTGGCGATGATGGTGCCCGATTACGCTTTGATAGCAGAGAACACACTTTACTCATACGGCTTCTACAACGGCAGACCACTCGCGGTGAAGATCGTCACGGCTTACAAGCTTTGCTCGGAACAGCTCAGTAACCAGCATCACTACGATTATGGTATGCGAGCGGTGAAGTCAGTCCTGATCGCTGCCGGTAATCTTAAGCTACGATATCCCGAAGAATCCGAAGATATTCTCATGTTGCGGAGCATTCTTGACGTCAATCTTCCCAAGTTCCTCGTTCATGATTTGCCACTTTTCGAGGGCATCGCTTCCGATCTCTTCCCAGGCGTAGTTCTTCCAACACCCGATTACACTCATCTTAATACTTGCACTTTCGACGCTTGTGCCGAGGCGAATCTTCAATGCACTGACTTCTTCCTGCAGAAGGTCCAACAGATCTATGAAATGATGATCGTTCGACATGGTTTTATGATCGTTGGTCTGCCTTTTGGTGGAAAGACTTCCGCTTATAGAATGTTGGCTGCTGCTTTGGCACTTATCGAAGAACGTCAATTGATGGATGAGCATCGTGTTGAAATAACAGTTATTAATCCAAAAGCGATTACAATGGGTCAACTTTATGGTCAGTTTGATCCAGCATCCCACGAATGGAGCGATGGAATCCTTGCTGTTAGTTACCGTGCTTTTGCTATGTCGACCAACAAGAACCGGAAGTGGCTCGTCTTTGATGGTCCCGTCGATGCACTTTGGATCGAGAATATGAATACTGTACTTGATGATAATAAGAAATTATGTCTGACTTCTGGAGAGATCATTCAACTCGCACCTACTACTAATCTTATATTCGAACCGATGGATCTTGAGGTACACTTTATATTTGTTATATCAAAGAATGTCTCAAGAACGTATATTTTAATTGTTCGAATGAATCATTTCTTTGAAAATTGCTAATATTTCTATTCTAAAATATAAACGAAATTCATTTTATAAAGAACGATACGATTTATTAAACAATTAAAATATCCTTTAATTAGTATGGGAGTAATACTGAGAGAGAGTGAAAGGAGAGATTGGGTACCTGTTGGTCCATTAGGTTGCCTCGCCAGCCACTGTGTCGCGATGTGGAATGATTTACATGGAGCCGGTCAGTCTTGGCTGGGATCCACTTTTGACGTCCTGGTTGAACACCCTGCCAACCAGTCTAACCGAGCATATCAAGTACCACCTGCACGACATGTTCTCGAGATTCTGTCCGGCTCTGTTACATCTTCTTCGTCGTTGTGGTGTCAGGGTTGGATTTAATTTCTTCCAAAAAATCCTCTTTTCCACCCCTAAATTTCCACCCAAAATTTATATTTGTACGTATCTTTATATTTAAAGGAAATGATAACAATGCCCGATGCTAATCTAGTACGATCAACGATGTACTTGTTTGATTGCTTTATGGACGATTACAAGGACGAATCGTACACTCAAGAAATCTCTGACTTGGATATGCGAGCCCAAATCGAGGTAAAGTAGGAGGAGTTCTATAAAAAGTATAGAGAATGTGATGGTGCTAGTGATTCCCCATTTCCACCCTATTCCAATCGACTTCGAATTGGATCGAAGAACATGGCCCGATTGAATTGGTATTCCAGGGTTGCTTTTTCTTCTCGTGCATCTGGGCGATGGGCAGCACGATAATGGTACAATATCGCGATTGGTTCAGCGTACTCTTCCGAGCGCTAATCGATCGAGAATTCCCAGTGGATGTACGGGAACGTTTCAACATCCCCGAGGAGACGAAGGATCCGAAGAAGCTGTACGTGGTGGCGATGCCGACGATGGGTTCGGTCTTTGATTACAAATTCATCAAGGAAGGCAAGGGTAGATGGAGACCGTGGAAGGATGATCTACAGGACGTGCCACCCATACCAAAGGACATACCCGTTAATCAGATCATCGTTCATACCATTGAAACTGTCCGATATTTTCATCTCTTCAAATTACTTGTCCGTCATCAGAAGCCTGTTTTATTAGTTGGTCCAACTGGTACAGGAAAATCTGTGTATATCATGGAATTCCTCTTGAAGAAGAATGACCCGGAAGTGTACAAACCGCTATTCGTGATATTTTCGGCGCAAACCTCGGCCAATCAAACGCAGGATATTATTATGAGCAAATTGGACCGAAGAAAAAAGGGTGTTTATGGAGCACCACCTGGGAAACATTGGATCGTATTTGTCGATGATCTTTCGATGCCACAAAAGGAGGAATTCGGTGCGCAGCCTCCCATTGAGTTACTCAGACAATGGCTCGATCATTGGACTTGGTACGATCGAAGGGATGTCGCGCCTATTAAATTAGTCGATGTCCAATTGATGTGTGCGATGGTGCCACCTTCCGGTGGAAGAGATGTGACGCTTCGTTTTAAGAGACACTTTGTCACTCTTTCTATACCGGAATTCGAGGATGAAGTTCTTCTTACTATTTTTACTAAGATCGTCACTTGGCATTTTGCTGTTCAAGCATTTTCAGAATTATTCGATCCTTGCGTCGATTATATTGTTAATGCTACACTCGATGTTTATAAAGAAACGCGACAGAATCTTCTACCAACTCCTGCCAAGTCTCATTATCTATTCAACCTTCGTGATTTCTCCAGAGTCATTCAGGGTGTTCTACTTTCCACTGCTGAGACTTGTCCCGAGCCTGTATGTATTCATTGCTTGATTTTTTTTTTCTTCAACCAAACCCTTTTAATTGCAATCTTCTTTAAGACGAGTATCAAACGACTTTGGGTCCACGAAGTGTTACGCGTTTATGGTGATCGTCTTGTTGATGATAGCGACATTAAATGGCTCGTTGAACAAATACGAATGACTGTTTTTGATCGCATGGAAGACGATGTGGATAATTTATTTCAGAATTTGTTAGAGAAAACGGACAATCATGTGAGTGTTTTGTTCAATTTTAATAATAATTTTCTTTACTATGTCATTTGACAGGGTTCCTTTTCTTTCCCAGGTTACTGAGATTCAGCTTCGAAATCTGGTTTATTGCGATTTCCAAGACCCTTTGGCGGAACATAAATTGTATAAAGAAGTGCCGAATTTGGACGAGTTGGCTTTAGTGGTCGAAGAGTATCTCGCCGAGTATAATTCGATTTCTAAGACTCCTATGAATCTTGTTCTCTTCAGGTAATTGATTGTAAATAAGTAAATAATTCTCTTTTTTTAAGAGAATTTATTTTAAAAATACTGGACATGCAAATTCTTAATTTTACCGATTATAGATTCGCAGTGGAGCATCTGTCAAAGATCTGTCGAATAATGATGCAACCACGAAATCACGCTTTACTAATCGGCGTCGGTGGTTCCGGTCGAAATTCATTGACAAAGTTAGCAGCTCATATTTCGGACTACGAACTTTTCCAAGTGGAAATGTCTCAATTATACAGCGGTTACGATTGGCACGAGGATTTAAAAATTATCTTACGAAAAAGCGCGGCGAGCGATTTGCACACAGTCTTCCTATTCATGGACACACAAATCAAAGAAGAAGGTTTTCTCGAAGATATCAGTAATTTGCTCAATTCCGGCGAAGTGCCAAATCTCTTCGCATCGGACGAACGTTCGGAAATCTGCGAGAAAATGCGAGTAATCGATCGGCAACGAGACAGATCGGTTCAAACCGATGGCAGCCCAGTTGCACTCTTCAATTTCTTCGTGCAAACTGTCCGTGAACACTTGCACGTCGTAGTGACAATGTCACCGATCGGTGACAATTTCCGTACGAGAGTTCGCAAATTTCCGGCATTGATTAATTGTTGCACGATCGATTGGTTGCAATCTTGGCCGGAAGACGCTCTTCTTGCGGTGGCGACAAAGTTCCTCGGGGTTGTCGAAATGCCGCAGAAAGAAAGGGATGCTTGTATCGATATGTGCCAATATTTTCATATTTCGACGCAAGAACTTTCGCAGGAATTTTTGAAGAAAGCTAAAAGGCCGAATTATGTGACGCCAACTTCTTATCTCGAATTGATTAATACGTTCAAACATCTTCTTAATCAAAAGAGAAAGGCTGTCATTGAGAGCAAACGTAGGTACGAAGCGGGTTTGGAGAAATTAGATAGCACTCATAAACAAGTCGGCAAGATGCAAGATATTTTAGTGGCACTTCAACCGAAATTATTAATCGCTGCAAAGGAAGTCGAAGGGATATTTCTGAGTGTTCAGAAGGAGAATGATGAAGCTGCTGCGATGGAGCAGACTGTGAAAAAGGACGAAGAGGCTGCGATGGTAAATTTTTATCTTTCTATTTAAAATTATTGATTTAAAGTTAATAATAATATGATTGACAGGTGGTAGCAGCAGAAGCGAATGCTATTCGCGCGGAATGCGATGCGAATCTCCAAGAAGTGATGCCTATTCTGAACGCTGCCAATGCTGCTCTTAATACTCTCACACCGCAAGATATTCAAATCGTCAAATCAATGAAACGTCCTCCGGCAGGAGTCCGATTAGTAATGGAAGCAATCTGTATTTTGAAAGATGTAAAACCAGAAAAAGTCCAGGATGCTGATGGCGCCACTATTGACGATTACTGGAAGCCTTCGTTACGAGTGCTTGGTGATATGAAATTCCTCGAATCCTTGCTCAATTTTGACAAGGACAATATTCCCGAGCGAATTATGGCGAAGATTCGTGGGAGTATTTTGACGAATCCAAATTTTGATCCTGAAAAGATCAAATATGTTTCAACGGCGTGCGAAGGTCTTTGTCGATGGGTATTCGCTCTTTCCGAGTACGACAAAGTGGCGAAAGTGGTTGCACCAAAGAAACAAGCATTGGCCAAAGCAGATGCTAATTATTCCGCTGCGATGGACCAGTTGATTTTAAAACGCAGTCAACTGCAAGAGTTGCGAGAGAAATTGGAGAGACTGGAAACAGTTCTGGCTCAACGAAGGGCAGATTATAAAGGAATGACAGACGAAGTTAATGAATGCGAGGATAAATTACGTAGAGCGAAAGAATTAATCGGTGGACTTGGTGGAGAATATACTAGATGGTCGGAAACAGCAAAATCACTTGGAGAACGATATTTTATATTAACCGGAGACATTCTTATTGGATCAGGAATTGTTGCTTATCTGGGTGTTTTTACGTCACAATATAGACAACAACAGATCGAGAATTGGGTGCAATTTTGCACGAATCTAGGCATTTTCTGTACGAAGGACTATCAATTGACACAAATCCTTGGTGACCCAGTTCTGATTAGGTCTTGGAATATTTTTGGATTACCAAGCGATTTATTTTCTGTTGACAATGGTATCATCGTTACTAATTCGAGGCGATGGCCATTGATGATCGATCCACAAGGTCAAGCCAATAAGTGGATCAAAAATATGGAGAAAGATTCGAATATTCATGTGATTCGATTGGCACAATCCGATTATATGCGAATCCTGGAAAATGCTGTGCAGTTCGGTCAACCTGTTCTCCTTGAGAACGTTGGCGAAGAACTCGACGCTGCATTGGAGCCTTTGTTGCTAAAGCAGACCTTTAAAACTGGCGGAGCAATTTGTATCAAAGTCGGCGATTCTATTATCGAATATTCCGATAAGTTCCGGTACGAAAAATATGTTTCACGAAGAGAAAAATAGTCCTACAGTTTATTTCTATTAATTAAAATATTTATATTCTGGTTTTTTATTATTGCTAGATTTTATATAACAACAAAACTTCGTAATCCGCACTATTTGCCGGAAGTCGCAGTTAAGGTAACTTTGTTGAACTTCATGATAACTCCAATTGGCTTGGAAGACCAATTGCTGGGAATAGTTGTGGCGAAAGAGAGGCCGGATTTGGAATCGGAGAAGAATCAATTGATCGTACAAGGAGCAGCTAATAAGAAGTACAAATTCTATAAGAGTTCAATTTTTTCTAGAGCTTATAGCACGTAAAATCCTTTGTACTTCGTATACACTGTTCACTAGGATGTTGAAAGAGATCGAGGATCAAATTCTCGAAGTCCTATCCGCTTCGAAGGCGAATATTCTCGAGGATGAAACAGCGATAGGAATTCTGAGCTCTTCAAAGAGTTTGGCTAATGAAATCGAGGCGAAGCAAAATGTGGCTGAGATCACTGAGAAGTCAATCGACGTGGCACGTCTTCAATATACTCCAATCGCTGTTTACAGCACTGTTCTCTTCTTCACGATAGGTAGCCTTTGTACATCGATCAAAAAATATAATTTTCCGATTTTCTGAAGTAAATTTTCTTAAAGGAAAAATTATCTTTTAAACATAAACATTCTTCTTTAATTAAACTTGTTCTTTCTAATAAGAGAAACTTTCTTCCCTACGAAAATTGACTTCAAGAAAAAGAGTGTATGCGCTAGTACTCTTTTCTCTCCACTGTATTTCGAGCTATTCAACTGGGATCTAGGTTGCCAGTGAGACAGAGAGAGAAAGAGAGATCGCGTTTAACGCACTATTTGCGCGGAGAGCCGATTAATTCTCTTGGCGAAATTGCCAACAGCCGTGCTGGCGAACATCGATCCGATGTACCAGTACTCGCTGGTTTGGTTCGTCAATCTTTTCCAGAATACGATCGAAAATACACCGGGGGTTGAAGAAGTAGAACAAAGACTACAGGATCTGACAAAGTCCTTCACGTATTCCCTTTACGTCAACATATGTCGTTCCCTCTTCGAGAAAGACAAGTTGCTCTTCTCACTGCTGCTCTCAGTGAACTTGCTGAACAAACGTGGCCAAGTTTCAATTCCCCAGTGGATGTTTCTACTGACTGGAGGCGTCGGTCTCGAGAATCCTTTCGTTAATCCAACCGATTGGCTTCCGGCGCAATCCTGGGACGAGCTCTGTCGATTGAGCAGTGTTCCCAGTTTCCTGGTAAGTGGAAGACAGTATTCCCTTGACTATATTCCACTATAACGTTACACCGACTCTTTTTCTACCTTTCAGAATTTCAAGGATCACTTCGTTCGTAGTATAAAGGAGTGGAAAAAGATTTTCGAGCACAAGGAGCCACACACTCTCGTTTTTCCGATGCCTTACGATCGACTCTCTGCTTTCGAGAGGATGCTAGTCCTGAGATGTGTTCGTTCGGATAAAGTGATGCCGGCTGCTCAAATATTTGTCGATGGTAAGAAATTGATAGAAAGAGAGAAAAAGATTATTTGATGATGAAAGGACTATTTGTGTGATAGAACAATTAGGAAAGCAGTTCATCGAATCGCCACCGTTCGATTTGGTGTCTTCGTACGCCGATTCGTATTCCTGTATTCCATTGATATTCGTGCTGACACCTGGAGCGGATCCTATGGCGATATTGTTGAAATTCGCGGACGACCAGGGCTTTGGAACCAACAGGCTGTTCTCGTTGTCTCTGGGCCAAGGCCAGGGGGTCATAGCCGCGGCGCTCATCGATGAAGGCGTGAAGAGTGGCACCTGGGTCGTGCTCCAGAATTGTCACCTTGCCAAGAGCTTCATGCCTCAATTGGAGAAGGTTCAGGATTGATCTGTTTCGTGCAACCACCGCCCTAATAGCCTGCGAACGACCTTTTCGTTCGGTTCCACCCTTTAAATATGATTCTGACAGAGAAATCGAATTTAGAACTTTCGAATTGTATATCTAGATTTATAAATTATACGTTTAATATTATAATTCACTATGATTTACTGTTAGAATCAGTGGAATATTTGTGTGATTGATAATATGATTATTGTATCATGTAGATTTGCGAGAGTTTCACTGCTGAAACTGTACACCCGGACTTCCGTCTTTGGTTGACGAGTTACCCGGTCGATCACTTTCCAGTGAGTGTCTTGCAGAACGGAGTGAAGATGACGAACGAGCCGCCAAAGGGCCTACGAGCCAATATAACTCGATCTTTCCTTCAAGTAGGCGTCCAATTTGAAGTTCAGGTCGCTCGAAGTATCCGGGTATTATTCATTCCTGTACTTCTTCAGGATCCAATATGTGACTCGGATTTCTTTGAAACGTCGCAACAGAAGGAGCCCTTCAAGAAACTTTTGTTCTCCTTGTGCTTCTTTCATGCGATTGTTCAGGAACGACGAAAGTTCGGTCCCATTGGTTGGAATAATCAGTACGAGTTCAATGAGACAGATCTGAGAATCAGCGCGCTCCAATTAAAGATCTTTCTCGATCAGTATGAAGATGTTCAATTTTCGGCATTGAAATATTTGACAGGCAGGTTTATATTAAATATATCTCTGAAAATCTAGTATTTACTATAAAAGAATATTTCTTATTTATCAGAAAATATGTGCAACTTATTTGTTTGATGATTTGCTAAATCTAGGCGAGTGTAATTATGGTGGGCGTGTGACGGACGAATGGGATCGAAGGACACTCACGACAATCCTCGCAAAATTCTACTGTCCCGAAGTCATCGAAAACGATAACTACCTCTTCGATTCAAGTGGCGAGTACTATGTTCCACGTGTCAAGGAGCACCAGGAGTTTCTCGAGTACGTAAAATCTCTGCCTATGTTGGCCTCCCCGAGTGTTTTTGGCATGAACGAGAACGCCGACATCATTAAGGACCAGCAGGAAACGCATCTCATGTTCACATCCATCCTGGCTACACAGGTATAATTATAATTATCAATCATCTAATAAAAAAAGACGAGTAAATGTATTTTTTAATAATAAATTTAACAATTCCCATCGAAGGACGTGTCGCAGTTCAAAGTGAGTCTTAAAAATTCAACTCTGACATAGAAATCATTTTAATAATTATGAATCTTCTTTTATATGCGATCAGTTAAGGAAATCAATGAAAAAGGTAAAGCGTCGTTGCATGATTTGTTGCCGAATTTAAATCCAATCGATTCGAGCAAACCCCCACTTTGCTCGGCTCACAATTCTGCACGGTTGTAGTTTTCGAATATTGAAACAGTAGTTTGGAATATGATTTTAATAAAGCTTCTTTCATCGAACATTGTACTAATTAGGATACGGGCGAGGCAGATTCGGACACAGGAAAATCTCCGGATGAGGTGGTTTTCGGAGTGGCTGATGATATCCTGTCGAAGTTACCGGCAAATTTTGATCTCGTGGCTGCCTTGGAAAAGTATCCGACTTTGTATCAGCAGAGCATGAACACAGTGTTAGTTCAGGAGATGGGCAGGTTCAATAAACTCTTGTATACTATCAGGAAGAGTCTGACCAACGTTCAAAAGGCGATCAAAGGTAGACGTTTTGATATTCGAACTAATTATGTTTGTCTATTGATTTCCAGCTGTGATAATATGGATATTTTAGGATTGGTGATAATGAACACTGATCTCGAGGAAGTTTACGTTTCGATCATTACCGGCAGAATACCGAAAATGTGGATAAGGAAATCTTATCCGTCTTTGAAGCCACTTGGAAGTTACGTTCAGGACTTTTTGAAACGACTAGACTTTCTTAAGGTATCCTTTCTTCTCGAATAATTAAAATTTTCTATTTATTTCTCTCATAAACTGCTATTGCATACGTTATTAATTTGTAAAATATTATACAATATCAAAATAATTCGTTCCAAGGCAAACTTATTAATTTTCTTGAAAAAGATTTGGAAACAAGAGATAAAACTGAACGACTCTGAAATTACAGTTGTGGTACGAAGAGGGTGCGCCGGCAACTTTCTGGATTTCAGGTTTCTACTTTACACAAGCGTTCCTCACCGGAGCGCGTCAGAATTACGCACGGAAGTACTCGATTCCGATAGACCTGCTTGTTTACGACTTCGTTCCACTGAAGGAGAGTAACTTCGACAAGCCACCGAGCGACGGTGTTTATGTTTACGGTCTCTTTCTCGACGGGGCTCGCTTCAATATGACAACAATGACCGTCGACGAGTCCTTACCGAAAATACTCTACGACTCTGTGCCTTACGTGCGTACCTTTCTTTACACATAGTGAATAAAACAAGTATTCTTCTATTAAGAAGAAAATTTCTTTTCAAATATACATCAATATTTTCAAAGCAGAATATTTATTTCCTTAAATAAACTGACTTTGGAAGATCCTGATGCGCGAATACTTTTTTAAAGCACTGTATTATTGTTATAATTAAATTATTATAAGCGATAGTTATACTAATAAAATATTTGTTCATTAGATTTGGCTGGTACCAACGAGAAAGGACGATGTAGAAGATCGTGAGACGTACACCTGTCCTGTATACAAGACGAGCGAGCGAAAGGGCGTTCTATCGACAACCGGGCACTCAACCAACTTCGTCATCGCCATTTGGTTGCCGACGATCCATCCAGCGGAGCATTGGATACTCCGTGGCGTGGCAATGCTTTGCCAATTGTCGCAATGAATTCAACCATCTATCTCGGCGGGGTCAAAGTTCAAAAGGAAAGGACCTCCGGCGAGTAGGTTTCTATTCATCGCAAGCCCTGTTTCGAGCCCTCCTTCACAGTCAACTGGTAATTATGGTAGTCGTGCTTGACAACAGGTGGTGACACGCATTCCCCGCACCTCCGAGCCAAGGCGAGGAGAGGCTTCCGCTGTCACGTTTACGTGACAATGAGTAAACGCGTTAAAAGGAAGCGAAGAGGGCTGTGAGAAGTAGCCCGGAGGAAAGGCTACCGCTGAGAAGTCATAGCACGTCAACGCTATTCTCCCATTCATCTAATAAAACCTTCGCGATCAAAATAAATCTACCAAAACACCCATCTTCTACCAATTATTCCTCCACACAACATTATAAAAAACAGTTCAAATATAAATTCAGGATAATCATCTCGACAAATTCCTAGATTCGTAATTATCAGTCAGGGAATCGAAGTCTGGCAAAAGGCTTCTTCAGGGACGCGAGGGGGTAGTTTCTGGATTAAACATTGGGGGGGTGGGGGCAATCACTATTATAAATCATAGGTGGCTGGGTGGGTGGATGATGGAAAGAGGAGGATGAGGAGAGGGCAGAGAGCGAGATGAAAGCGTGGTAGTCGGTAGGGTTGTGGGGTCGAGAAGGGGTGGCGGCGGCGGCGGCAGCAGCGGCGAGGGGGTTGTGCTTTCAGTGGGTGGGTGGTTGGTGGGTGGTTTGAGCCTCGGTGGCGGCACCCTGTCTACCCGGACCGAGATCGCCGGAGGCTCGTTGCCTAGCGACCTCGTATTGATCTCACCCCTGACTATGTATCTCGGCTTTTCCCCTTTCCCACGTGATTCTCTCTTCGTTGCTGCAAGCCCCTTTCCCCGTCTTCGAGCCCCGGCTATCCTCTCTTCTCTTCGCCGATCCCCTCTGCCTCCCTTCCACCCTCTTCCGTTCTGCCACTCTCTCTCTCTCTTCCTACCCCTGACAGAACCCTGGCATCTTTTATGCCCTTCGGTCCTTCCACGCCTTCCTATCTTTCTCCCTTTCTCTCTCTCGCACCGAAATCGTAAGCCACCCACCGATTTGTCCGGGTGTGTGCACCCGGAAGCGATCCCAATAGCTGGAACATCCTCCACGCAGTTATTATTGGTAGCATTGTTGCTACGGTACTCTCTCGTACTACACGCCAACGAAAACCACCACCCCTTCCGATCACTAACCAGTAGTCCAGAAATCGAATGATCCTACTTGAATATGGTATTCGGAGAAAATAGTAGATGATAGTTGGTTCGAATTTTCTATGATTTTAATTTGGTTGATTTATATATATTTATATATTGTTATTATTGTGTTGGAGTTCGTGGAAAGATTATTCCTGCTGCCTTTGAGAGTCTATTGAGAAGCGAGGTGGTGGTTGATGGTGGTGGTAGTCAGGACGTGGAATAGACGGGAGAGTAGGATCGCTAATAAATATTCATCCGGCCTCGCGGAAGTTGGCCGTGAGCGGCAGCTCGCCGCAAAAGGATGCAATTAAAGTTGGAGCTCGGGCGTGGACATTACCGGCTCCTTTCTCTGTCTCTTTCTCTCTCCCCACCCTCTCTATCTCTCCTCTTCTATCTCTCATAATTGAAATCACGAAAGCACCGCCCTTGAAAAGCTTGGACTGCAAGCGGAATGAGGCGGACATACGAGGAAATTGAGTTTATCGCCTTGATTGTTCCACTTGCGAGTACAATCCTTCTGTTAGAATTGATAGTTATATTCGAGGATGAATAAAACGTGATGGATCGAAGAAGAAGTAGTGATTAGCTCGTGGAAAAGCTAGCATAGTATGTGTATGTATGTGTGGGCGTGTGTGTGTATCTCTTCCGAGAGACTAGCTGGGGAGCACGTCTTTGGTAGAGCAGAGCATGGAACGTGAGGAAAACGTGAGTGCACTCGATTATCCGGGATCCTCTCGCTCCTGCGGGCTAAGCCGAGGTCACCTCGAGACCCTATTACATGGATAGGAGCTCGAGTGGGATATTGTCAGGTCATCCTACTATCCTTTATTAGGTGCTTCAAGTCAAAGCGAAGCAAGATCGAGCATACACTGGCGATGACGACGGCGGCGGCAGCAGCAGCAGCTCGCTTCATCCACTCCAACTCTGGCAGCCGTCTCCCTTAAGTAGTATAGCCGCATCGCGAGTCAGCCCGGATGCTAAGATCTCCTTCAGACGTACCTAATACCAAACCAATCAGAGAAGCGTATATCTCTATTGGAATTATTATTCCTCCTGTTAATTATCAAGTAGTTCCCTTTAAATTTTCGACACACTCGTAGTAGTTATTCTTTCAGCCTTGAGCTCTTGCTTGGAAAAAAGTTACCCTCCGCACTGGGAAGACACGAATCTTTTATGTGTCGCACACACTGCTTTCGTCGGATTCGCCTAGAAAGTGTGTCAACCTCTCTCGTTCGTTCCTTGCTTTTCACACGAATTGCAGCAGACCAGTTTACTTGGTTTTCCTGAGTCTTTTAGAAGGTAGAACAACAAGTGTAGTTTATATCGAAGTTCTGCAGCTTAGAAATAAATGGCCAATAAACGCGTCCGTGACTACAAATGAAAGTTAATCGAGGGTGGATAAGAAATCAATTGAAATGCGCAGTAGTCTCTGACTTAATCACTAAAGTAGAAAGAAGCTCATTCTCTTCGCTGGTTGGCTAGAATATCATCGTTCGACGGACGAATCTCATTTAGAAGAGAGATTACGTCGTCCTCGCATTCAAGGATAAAAAGAAACGAAGGAGTACCAACTAGCGCTCGTTATGATTATCTTTTATAGCGCGATCAATTCCTCCTCTATTTCATTTGATCACGAGGCGCGCTCGCCATTGGTAACGAAGTTAAAGAAAGACACCAAGGTTATAAATAAACAAGAAATCGAATCTACCACCGAACTACCACCACCAACCATTTCCAAAGACTTCATCTCAGTTTCATTTCAGTTTCATTTCTCATTCCTTTCAATTACCAGAGTGGAAATTCTGTATTCAATCTCGAACGAAATATCACAAGACTACCATTTTCCCCGCTATTCCCCGGCAAACTCCAGCATCCCAAAGGATCGCATCTCATCGCATCGGTTCTAAAAGACAGTTGGAATCGCTATGTTTCCATGGTGCGTGGCGGGTGAGTGAAAAAGAAAAGAAAAGAAAAAAAGAGGGACAGTAGTTGAGCATCGCTCGTGAATAATGGAAGGGATGCTGCGTGGAGTGTCAGGTGAGAGACTCCAAAGTGAGAGGAGAGTGTGTGTACCACGTTTCATCCACGTATTGGTGGACTCCGTCTCTGTTTCTGGCGGGGGTGGATGGGCGAAGGTGGTGGCGGTGTATTAGTATAGATGAAACGGTTTGGTATTGGTGAGAGTCTGGTTGGTGGGTGTTGGTAACTGGTGGATGCAGGAGACGAGAAGAGAGAGAGAGAGAGAGAGAGAGAGAGAGGAGTGGGCGACATGGTCCAGGGAGTCGCCGCGAGAAGGGGGATGGGTTGCCAGGCAACGTACGTCCACCCTTAAACCTCCATCGGAGCAGCAGCCTCTCTACACCCCCCGCCAGAGCCACCCTCCGGATCCCAGCCACCCTCTCTCCTCTCTTTCTCCTCTGCTTCTCCTCTCCTCGGATGAAACCTCGCTCGATACAACCGACCGTTTTCGCGTACGCCCCGGGAATTCCTCAATTTCCATTACAGAGCTTTCTAGTTTAAACTTCTACTCACCTATCCTTCTCTCTCTCTCTCTCTCTCTCTCTCTCTTTCTTTTTTTTCTCTCTTGTTTATCCTCTCTCGAGAACTATTCAAATCCAGCATCCTTTTTCAGCATCACCAATATTCCCCTCGATGGACTAAAATCTAGTTGCTCGCCTTATTGACGATCGTCCGGTGAAAATTGACATGCGAGTTGGAAAGTAGTAGTACTTTTTTTTTTTTTTTATCGAGGATTTAATAATGATAGGTGAAAGGTGAGAGAGATCGTCGTGACTTCGCAGGAATTTATTGTGCGAACTTACAGAACTCGTTACACTGGTGGAAGACGATTTACTAAGTTGATAAAGGATGATGAGAGTGTTCTAATCGCTCTTACCTGATGCTGGGATTACCTAATTTCTACTGTACGGGAGAGGGAAGCGGTCGGTGGGGGGGTATGTGAGGGACGTATGAATAACCAAGGAGCACGAGTCAAGGGTGAATGAACGCTTTTTTTTATTTAACGAGAGTAATACAATTCAAGAGAACAATCGATCATCATTGGCCTTACTTGTAGTAACTATCAGTAGTAACTACGGGTTGCTGGCGGAACGATGTTGAGAGGGATATATCGCTAGGAATTGTTCGAGCAGGTGGAAGGATGAAGAAGGAAGTGTTATACTACTCGATCAGAGGGAGCAACAGCAAGCCAGAAATCCAGAAATATCGAGAAATTAGACGTGCATAATGCTCAAGCACGATCTACAATGATACTCACCTGAATCACGAAGATTGAAAGACGCTTGGAAAAGCGCTCCAAGTAAAGTCGTATCTCCAATAAATGATCCGAACACCCAATAACCAAGAAGGTGTAGAAAACGTTGACATTGGTCCGCTCTTGGCATTCACCGCGTGCCTTATGAATTTTGAAAAGTTGGCACATGGAAGCCCGCAGTGAACGCAAGGAGCACAGACTCACGCGTCGTCTTCTTCCATCGAGTTCCAACGGTACACTGGCAAATCCCACGGCGAATTCTCGTCGCCGTTCTCGTTGTCGTAGTCGTCGTCGTCGTCGTCGTCGTTGTCGTTGCTTCCGATCAATTCACCAATTGGTCGCACCGCAACAAAAAAAAAGTCCGTCAATTCCTCTTCGATATCATCCCAGCCAACTGCTGCTGCTTTTCCGCATCCATAAACCAACAAACCCGAATGCAACAATTTCCGCGTGCGACGATCCATCACGTTCCAATCCCAAAATACAAACACCCATAAACGATGTCACGATGAAAGTCACGATCGGTAAGTGTCACGAGGGATAAAGGACAAAGACAAAAAGTATAACTAGGAATAATAATAAAAATAAAAAAAAGAAACCAGTGAGAATGGAGAGGAGGCACGATGTACGATGAGACTAAAGGAAGGATGATGGGTCGGTTAGGATGCAGGTCGCAATACGAACTGAGCTTGATGAGCGTCGAAACTATACTATGGAACGACACACCACTCGTCCCATGGAGCCCCAGGATCAAGGGGGGCTGGCTGGCTGGGTCCATGAGAGAGCGAGAGGGTTCTCGTTCGAGAGAATCCACCTAGAGGATGGAGGGAGACCGAGATAGAGAGATGGCGATGGAGAGGGGGGCTTCGGGGGTGTGTGTGAAAGAGAGAGAGAGAGGGGAGGATGATGGGAGAGAGAGAGAGAAAGAGAGAGAGAGAGAGTGGTATGGATGGATGCCGGGTGGTGGGTGCGAGGGGGTTCGTTCGTTCGCTCGTCAGTCCCACCATAACTTATTGCTTATTTCGCAGAGGGTGCTACGACCCCGTGATCGCATCCACGATCACTGACGGGGAGAGAGAGAGCGCGCAGAGCGCGGAGCAGCTGACGTTGGGGTGCCATTGTCTGGAGATATTCGCATAATCAACGAAACGCCATCCATCCACCCCATTTCGAGCTGCGAGGATCCAGGAGAGGGGAAAAAAGAGAGCGAGAGAGAGAGAGAGATGGAAAAAGAGAGGGGCATATGTGTGATCGCCAGGACTAATGTCCGGGCATCGTCCCGAGCTCTGCTTTCTCTCATTCTCTCATTCTCTCTCTCTCTCATTCTCTCTCTCTCTCTCTCTCTCTCTCTCTTTCAACCCCGATTTCGAATCTCCCAGGATTTCGGCAGATTTCACGGTTTCTGGGTCGGGTACTTTAATGCGCCAGCCACCCCCTCCCCCTCCCCCCCGCCCTTTACTTCCCCGCCGCGCGAAAGAGGACCGTCGCCCCCATTGAATGCCTAATGTGCCACAGAGTAATCGTGCCCTGGCACTTCGATATAAGGCTGGCTTCACGCGGCTGGAGCGTGCCCTGGGAAAATGCCATTGAACGATCGAGTTTGGCCCACTTGCATGGAGAAAGAGTATGCAGGGGAAGAGATGATTTTGTCGATTTTTCTTTTTCCTTTTTTTTTGCTCGAAGTTATTAAAATAATGGAATTCAAGTTGAAGTGAAATAATAGTTGGAGAGCAGGGTGATTGGAAGGGCTGTTTAATTGATAGGATGATAGGATCGGTGAAGCGAGAGTTTATTAGCCTTTGTATGATCGTAGAGGTGATTGGCTTGGTCGCGTTACTTGCGGCGACTTGCCGAAAAATAGGGGGGGGGGGGGGTTATCAGAGGGTGAGGCGTTTGGGAGGGGGGCGAAGTGACGAAGTGGACTCCTGCGAAAAAGGGGGTTGCTCGTTTTAAAGGGCGCTTCTGTCTGTCGAAGGAAAAAACATGTATGTTGGGGGAGAAGGAGGGGGGGGTCGTGACGCGTGTCCAAACCGAAAAGCTGGGATCGCCCTAAAGGCCAATTCACATCCCGCTGCTACAATGGGGGCATTCCCTCGAAGGGATTTCCTCTCCTTATCTATCTCCTGGACTTTCTCTCTCTCTCTCTCTCTTTTGCTAGTTCTCTGACAGCTGTGGGTCAGGGTTATCGTTCACCTCTTCGTCTATTTAAACCCTCCGCGCTCCCCCACCACCACAGCCACCACCCCCCCTTGGCACTCCAAGCAGAGCCTGTTAAACCTGGACGATACACCACCCTTCTCTTCAAGCTGGATTTTAATACGAAGTTATTTAAACCTTTCCTAGGACATCTGCGAAGAACCGATACTTTCGCGGTGCCCTTCGCACAACGATCGCAACATCTGCGTACCCCTCAACGAGGGTCTCTCTCTCTCTCTCCTCTCCTCGAGTCACGAGGAATGATCGATTGCAATGTGTCAAGGTGCGAGAGCGGAGAATCCAAGGTACAGGAAGCAGAAGGTACGAAGGGAGTCGAAGGATCGCCGGGGGTTGAAATGTCGTTCGGTAAGGTCAGCCGACGGATTCAATGAAGGGGACAGGAGGAACCGCGAGGGGTGTGTAATCGGGTGTGGCGGTATGAAGCTAATTATAACAGCGATATAGCGAACGATCCACGAATGATATTTACAGATTTCCAATCAACGAACTTTTATCAATTTTTACCAATTTTTCTCCCCCCAAAAAATGTACGACTCAACACACAGAATTTATCATAAAAATCGTGGAATAATCAGGATGGAGGAACGATCGTACATTTTCATAGTTGAAAGGACGAGAATACATGGCAAAGGATATCTTACCCAGGTGATCTTCCTCGAGGATTTTCTTCCAGCTGTTGGTTTCCTCTCGCGTTAAAGTCCCCGGCTGGAGAAACGGACACTGAATGGATCGGCCGCTCGGCCAAGGCGAAGGCGCGCAATATGTGTATGTGTGCGTGTGTGTGTGTGTGTGTGTGTGTCCTCGTGACGTAATCGAGCACGTGCATATTTCTCTCTTTCTCTGTTAGCCGAGGTGTGTTCGCAGCCTTGGCCGGCTCTCGCTCAGGTAGGGCAACGTCACGGATACCAATTCCTCCCCTGGAACGGCACGCCCCTCCTCATCGATCCTGGCGAACCCTCCTTCATTCATGAGAGCCCTGGTACCGGGAACACGTCGAACCGCGTGTGTGTCTCGTAGCTTCTTCTACCTGGTATATCTGGAACAAACCATTGCCTTTTTCAATCACCTCCTCATCTTTATATCCACTAGAAAGGGGATGAGGACGAAAAGGGGAGGTGGAATTTATATGGAAGGGCGAAGAATATCACCAAGGGTTCCTGGGTTACGAGAGTCGACGAACTTAGGGTTCTACGACCTCTGCCAGATGCGTGGTCCTAGGTCAGTAACTGTCATTCTTCTACGACGACTTTTGCCCTTCCCCTAATAGATCTTCTTATCCCTTACAATTATGTATGATTGAAAGGAAATATATATATAAGGATAGTTAGGTGAGATATCGTTTGAAATTAATTAATATGTTTCAAAGGATTATGTTGGATGTGTATGTTGACGATTTGGGAAGTTGAAGATAGAGAGGAATGGAAAAGGTGGAAGGGTGGTGATCGGCGGTCTCATTAGATGAGTGGAGTCAGTTTCGTGACAGGAATCACGAAAATGGTAATTAGCGGTGGAAGGCGAGCAAGTGGCGACGTGTGCCGGCTTATTCATACTTCGTAGCCATGGCGATCCTGCACTACTGATAAAACAACAGTACACACCATAATGTACTTACGGCGAACACACAGGGGGAATACAAGCCTGTCTACCGGGTGTCAGGGAAATGAGGCCATCGAACTCTTGCCACCTTCCTGACAATTATTAAAGGTCCAAGGACATTCGAGTTGATCAAGGAAATTTCTTATTGGCTTTCATTTCTATTAATGCAAGAAGAGTGGATGGGAGAAGAGAGGAAGGGGTTGGAGGGATGAAAAAATGGCACACTGGTGCCATTCGACATATGGTATCATCATCCAATGGAGATCGTTCATCGAAGACTCGTGACTGACCATATGCCAATACACTCGAGATGATGCGGCTCGATGTGGCCTACAGGAGAGAACAATAGGAATTGTTAAGGGCGACCTATTAAAGTTAAAAAGAAATCGCCCCCTAAGGAGAACTAAGAGGATTAACGTACAACTACGGTATCAAGGACAAAAACGTGCAAGACAAGGGATCCGATGAGCAAACATCGAGATACAGAGGATCGATTACATTAAACACTGAATGAAGATGAGGATGAAACTACTCTCGAGCCTTTCTCCCAGAATCTGCGAGAACTTCTACGCACCCTGAGAAACTAGGAGTCTCCCAAAGCTCTTTGGGTACTGCGCAACACAAATACTCCTATAAATCTGTTGGTCCACGAACAAACGAACAAACGAACGAACGAACAAACGACTGATGTAAACTAACATCACTAAAATCGGCGATTCGGACCACCTTCCACGAGATTGCTAGACACATTCTTATCACAGATCCTGGAAAAGGTTACCTTTACGAGCGCGTATCTTGGCGATAGGTTGATCCGAGTTGATCCAGGCTTCTTTCAGTTCTCAGACAGGTTGTTCGAGGGTTGTCTTGGAGGGCATCCTCCGATGTTACCGAGTGATTGGCACGTTCTCGAGATCGGTCTTTCGGTAGCGAATACACAGTTGGATGTCGGCGAGGTCGTCGAGGTCGACGAGGAAGAGGAGGAAGTGGTAGTAGTGGTCGTTGCTCTCGGTGTAGCCGGTAGTGGTATCGGCGGCGGCGGCGGTGGCGGCGGCGGCAAAGAAGAAGAAGAAGAAGAGGAAGAAGAGAAGGAGGCGGAGAAGGAGGAGGAGGAAGAGGCAGAGGAGGTGGAGGAATAGGAAGAAGGGGGCGCAGTAGAGAATGCGTGGTTTGGTGCGGACGGGACCCCGATGTTGTTGGTTTGATGGTCGCGGGACCACTGCGCCCTCTCCGCCTTCGTCCACCTAGCCCTGCCCCTCGATATCAACCCCCGCCCGTCCCCCGTCCCCCACCCAACCCCACGGCTACCCCTCGCCACCCCAGTGCCCCAGGGATCGAATCCTCTCCCTCCTATCGCCCGGCGCGCACCGCTCTCCCTTCAACCCTCTACCACCCCAACCCCCGACCACCGCCGTCGCCCGATGGAAGCGCGGAGCTCGCCCTCCCCTCCGCTCGTCCTCTAGTCGCGAGGCTGCTGGAGCCGCTGGAGCCGCTGGAGCCTCCCTTTTTCGCCGATTCCAACCCCCCACCCTCCAAGCCACCCTCGCACGTCGTCGCCGACGTCGATGTCGACTCTCTCGCCGCCGAAAACTGGGGGTACCTCGAATCTCCCTCTTTCTTTCTTCTTCTCTCTCATCTCTTCCACAATCATCCCGCACACGCTTCTTCTTCTTCATCTTCTTCTTCTTCTCCTCCCTGCGTCTCGCTTCATTCCCATCCCCCTTTGGCAGACGGCGGCGCGATGTGAGTACCACCCCTGCTGCCGCGCGCACTTTTCATCCCTCTAGCGATGGCCTCTCGCGCAGAGCACCGTTTCCGTATTTCTCTACTTTCACTGTATGTATGTGTACTCTTTTCCCTTATCGCTCGGTTTTGTTAATTGCGTCGTAACCGGCGGCAAAAGGTTGTCAGCGATGATAAGAAGGGTTGCGTCGCGTTGATGAAGCTTCGGGCGACGAGAACGATGAATGAATAAGTCGTGGTTGTTAAGGATGATTTAATAGCACACAGTCGATGATTGAACGAGATGATGAACTATCGTATTTCGATGAGAGATGCTTGGAGGAGGCCAAACGTGGACTTTCAGCGATAGCAAGCTCGACGGAGAGACAGCGTTGCGACGAGTGCGAGCCCGGCGAGTCTCCGGGATTTCGAGGCGGGTTTTGGCGAGGAGAGAGTAGCAGCAGCAGCAGGAGCAGCAGCAGCAGCACGCTGGCTGGTGGCGCGCGAGCGCGCTTTAACGCTCGGGACGCGCAAGCGTCACCCAGAAAATCGGGGCTCGTATCTCACCGTTCCTTCTCCGCCGGTGGATAATGTTTCTCCTCTCTCTCTCACACACACTCTACTCTTCCTGGTTTCGGCCAGGTTGTTGTTCCCCGTCGATCGGAGCCTGCTGGCCGCCGGCGACCGTGCGCATTGCTGCTGCCGGCCAACGTGTTCCCTGCCTCCTCCCACCTCCACCCTCTTCCTCCTCCACCTTCTTTCATCCCCTACTCCGGCTGGCTTTGTGAGTGAGCGGGAGGAGGCTGTGGGTCCAGAGGGTGCACACACAGGGCGTATGGACGACTTCGTTCAAGGGCGTACAACCTTCCTCCACGAGGGAGCAACCTTCAGAGGGTGGCGCGGCTGGCGGAACACCGACTCTTTCCGCTCCTTCCTTCCTTCCTTCCTTCCTTCCTTCCTTCCTTCCTTCCTAATTCTTTTTCTCCGACGAACTACCCTCGCCCACCCTATTCTCCCTCTCTTTCTCTTTCCTCTTCTCTCTTTCCATTGCCAGGAAAGAAGTACGGTAATAGCTTGCTCCATATCGTCCCTCTCCCTTTATCTCGCAGCGCAACGACGCCATCAACGTGTCATTCTTCTCCCGGTAGAGTCGAGTGCGAGTCACCCAGAAACGAGGCAGCCACTTCGACCGGCTTCCACCACGAATTCCAAGCGCGTAACGGCCGAATTTCGTGTGCAAGGTCCCTCGACCCTGTCCCATCCTCCTCCTCCCACTGTCTCCCGGAGAGATAGATAGCAAGAGCCCTTTCTTGCTGGACGACAGCTCTTCCCGCCGATGTATTGTCAGCGGTGACTCGGAACTCTTTCCTCCACCCAGGAAGAAGCAATGGGATCACCGCCTGACAGGAGATTTCTCACGTTAATGAGAAAGAGTTACTCTCTTCGTTTATTTCTTTCTATGTCCTGTTTATTATTAACGCGAATCTTTAATGAATTAAACCGAGGAAGAAGATGAAGAGAGTTGTCTTTTGACTGTGTTTTCAATAGCAGAGTTTTTTTTATTGTCTTTTATTTTGGAGTTGCTGTGAATCGCAGGAGCATTTCGACGCACTCGAATTCAGAAGGAGAGGAAGAAGCGCTGGTTCGCTCGGCTAGCGAGAGAAATTCACTTTGATCTTTGCTTCCTGCGACGGAGAGGCAAGCGGTGGAAGGATTCCGGGCTCTTGTCCCCGGAGGCTTCCGCTTCCGCTTTTACCGTTGCAAGATTAGCAACGGTCTTGGCAACTCTTTTCATCGCTCGCTCACTCGCTCGCTCGTCCGCGCGGCGCTTCAAGGAGAGATCCCTTCGAGTAACTGGCGCACTCGTTCGCTTCCCGAGCGAGCCGAGAAATTGAAAGGGAGAGAGGGAAAGTGGTAGGGCAGAGCCCCAGCCGGCATTAAATTAAGCGCATTAACTCCTGGGAAATTACGTGCCCGCCGCAAAATGTGGAGCAAATTGCCGCCCCGGAATATATACAGCGATTCGTGACGCGACACTCTTGGAAATCGCTCACTGTACAAAGGTGAATGATTGGATACGTTGATTCCGCTTGTCTTGGAATCAATGATGTTGGAATTGTATTTAAAAACGTATTAAATATCAATGATTATTTAACAGTTGGTGCAAACTGTAATAACTAATAATTGCTGATTTTTACTTTAGAATGATTCAAGTAGTACAACTCGAGCACTGATCGGACAAGGAATAAATCTACAAGACACACTTATTTTTACGATTTTTTTATATTGGAAACTCGAGGATTATCGAATCGATGCAGATCGTATCGAATCACTTGGAATGACGGAAAGATGATAAGATGAAAGATGGTTGGTGGTAGAAAGCGAGCAGTGGCGATCAGGAAGATTATCCGAATCCCAAGGAGGCTCGATGGTGATCGTTGGAAGAAAATCGAATCGAGCCGGGTCGACTAGACTCCGGGGAATCGTAAAACTGTGCGAGGCTGAGGTCACCAAGAACGTGTGAGGCTTTTCCCTTTCTTGTACAACTGAGACACTGAGCTCTAATAGCCACTCGCTGTGTTAAATCGGCGGGGAACCCAGCGGATTTCCTCACCTCGAGGACAACATTAAGCTTCCTTGGCAAGACTAGCAACGTCATCCTATTTCGAAGGATAAAACCTTCGTCAATTTCCTATATCATTCACTTTCCTATAATAAAAATATAAATGACTGCTTATTTCTTTCAATAATGCCAATGTGAGAAGATCTTGAATTTAAGTGACACTCGAACATTCATTCACTGACATATTTATTTCCACGAAAATAACGTTGATAAATATTTTTAACAAGGTGTAGTGATAAAGTTAATTTCCTATAATGACAGTAGAAATGATTGCTAATTTCTTTTGAGACTAACAATGTGAGAAGAAGTCATGGGACTTGAAAGAGCAAATCCCTGAAAGTTTCTGAAGGTAGAATGAAGATTGGCGAGCGGCGGATGCTGCGGCGTTGTGCATACACACGCTCGACCACCGGCTGGCGTGATTCCAGAGCCGGTCAGCCGTCAAAGGGATGATTTTTTATGTTTCTATTAAATCGCCCGGAGCAATGGTGTTCCGAGTAGCCGCGGGGTTTGGCAGAGGTGACGATTGCCATTGCGACAAGGAATTAATCGAGTTTCTCACAATTTTCTACTCCTAATTATAAATTCTCTTAATACCCCATAAAGACAATACTATCTTCACTTGATTCCCCAACAATAAACATAAAGCACCTTACAACAAATTACCATAAAAAACAATGTACAAAATTAAACACACTAAAAACTCTGAACAGCGATTAATAAAATAACAATCAACATATACTATTATACTTTTATCTTACCAATGGAAGGAATGCTGTCATCCAGAAGGATCCCAGAGGCGATCGAGCGTAGAAGTGGCGAGGAATCCCGTTCATCTGGATCCAGAGCGATTGTTCTAGGAGGCGCGTGAGAAAGTGCGGCGTGCCGTACGGCGGACGCACGTGCGAGCTGATGTATATATACATCGTGGTTGTGTGTCGAATGTGTGTGTGTGTGTGGCGTGTGTGCACGCAATCTCTTAAGCACATCTTTCGCCGGCGGGGGTGAATGAAGCCGAAGGCTGTTGATAGTAGTTGGTACACACGGCTGAGAGGAGTGCGCGCGTGGGTCGATAGAATTCGGGCCACGGCCTCCTTGCGGCGTGTTCTAGGTGCGCGAGTGAGAGAAGAAGATGCAGCATCCGTCGACTCAGCCCTGGACCAGGAGCCGCGGAGAGTCGACTAACAAGAGAGAGAGGAATACGTAGCGGGCAGTGTTGCGCCAGTGTGTACGAGACTACGGTTGGAAAAGGCGCGGCTGAGGGAAACGGTAGCAGCCGGATAGAAGAAAAGCTATAGTCGGGGGAGTGGGGGAGTGGGGGAGTGGGGGAGGTTGGTGGAGACGCGAGAGAGAGAGAGAGAGAGTTCACGGAGAGAGGATGACGACGAGGGTACCGGCCGGGGGTGTACTACGATAGCGGCGAATGAAAAAGAGATCAGGGAGGAAAGGAAACACGGTGTAGAAGGAGAGAGGAGACTCCGCTACCCGGCAGTGGGTGGCCAGTGGAAAAGAGAGCATCGGTATGCTAGGAGAGGAGCGAAACTCGCCAACGTGTACTCGTCCTCTTTGCTGGAGAGAGACTGAACTAAAGGGAAAAGGGAGAAAGAGAGCTGGCAGAAGGGGCGGCGAGGGGTGGGTTGGAGGAGCCGGTAAATAGGGGTTGGAGAGAGAAAGAGAGAGATATATATATAGTGAGAGAGAGAGACACGTAGCCAGAGGATGCCGGATGAGAGAAAGAGCAGATCCTGGGGTCGCTAGGCAACCCCCGTGAGCCGCTCTAGGTGTACCCTGGGCACCAACCCTTATTGCCTTTCCAATTTTGGTGGTTCCCATGCACCCACACCGAACCCCCTACCAACCACCACCACCACCACCGCCACCAGCATCAGCAGCACCACCAGCGGCGGCGACGTCGCCAGGAGAAACGAGAGAGGAGAGCGGAGAGCGAGCAAACCAGGCTGTCAGCGAGAGCGCGCGCACACGCCCGCCCGGCGAACCCCGACACCACCACCGACTGTCAAGGCTGCACTCGCCGGCCTGACATCCGTCGAGAATCGATAAAATTTCACGAGAAAATCTCCTCGCCCTGATGTTAAAGCGGTTTCCCAGCCGGGCGGGCGGGCGGACGCGCGCGCGCGCGCCCTATGTGGGACAATGCTTCCGCCTACCCACTAACATAATGTGCAATTGGCTCATTAGCGCTCTCGAGTTGTCGCTTGCGACCTGACTTCCGTCGGCCACCTTCTCATCGATGGTTACTTTAATCTCTTGATAAAGAATGATTTATAAATTATAGTTATGTATTATTGCTGAAAATTATTTCTTATTGTATTTAATGATTTTTTAATTTTATAAAGTATTGATCATTATAATTACTAGTGTTTCGAGAAGAGATTATACTTTAACATAGCGCGGAAGAGTTGCTATCAAGCGGCGTACACGAATGCGTAGAGTTGCCGGTGGTGGCGAGGGGCAGCGACGAGAGAGGGTGGGTATCCAGGGAGCATGGAACTGGGCGAGAAAGGGAGAGAGAGAAGGGAAGGTTGCGAGGGTGAAAATCCGAGCAGAGACGAGACTCGAGCGGCGTCACACCGTCTAGCTCGGTTGCGCCGCTGGACCGCCGACCGTCGACCGCCGACCTCTCCACTCGTTTCACCCGGCTCAGAGGCCGAAGCAAGATTTTGGATCAGCTGGAAAACATTCGTTCCTCAAGACCAGCCGATCAGAAGCCGGTATTGGTCTTCCGGATGAATCATACTTGCAGAATCAATTCTAGAATCGCAGACCAATCGGATATAATATAGAGAATCCCCTCGTTTTGAATTCGCTCAGGGTTACTATGGACAGACACTCTTCATTATTCCTCTCCAATTGATTGGGCATTCCACACCCTAATTCATCTCCGGATTTGGAATTCGACATATTTGAATTAATGTACCTTTAGACTCGAAACTAGTCAGATTTCAATTTGATCCTTGATCCCCTTGAATTCCTCCAGCCGATTGGAGAGGAATCCTTTTATTTCGCCGATCCCATAATGGATCGTAATGAATATTTCAGTTGACTTTATACGAGAGACTTCGAATCTTGCTGCGAGTGGCTAGGAAAGATACTTAATAAATAATTCGTCGGTGAAAGAGAATTTCCAAGAAAAGAGAAAATATCTCTCACACAGCGTGGACATAGAAAACACATATAAAAGAAAAGTCGAGATAGAACTGTGCGAAAGATGAACTCTAAGAGAATGAAGACGAAAAGGAAGGATGCTGTGGGTTTTGCAGGGAGATGGTCCACGGGAGCCCTTCCGTCCCGTCGCAGGCATCGATCGATAATGCGATCCGGCGTAGGGTGCACCGGACGAATCGGAGAAATAAGGGCTGCACCCTCTCCCTTCGGTTCTCGGTTCTCTTTATTCTTAAGAGTCGGATCGCTCCTTTCGTGGCTCCAGCTCCACCCTCACCTGCGCGCTTAAGAAGACCTGTCGCTCGTAGAAATGCCAAAATATCCCTGCCTACTTTCCACTTGCTCACCTGTTTCTCAGTGTGTGGCAGTGGCATACCAACCAGGCAAGCAAGGTTACTCATTCTCTCCTCTCGTGCGTACTACCAGGCTGCGCGGCGTGAGTGGCTATCCACCTGCACACACACTCCGTCTAGCATGGCTGGGAGTCTCGGTGCACCCGGTGCGCGCCTCGTCCAGGAGAGAGGGTTGCCGGTAGCACGCCTCTTCTCCACAGCCTCTGTTAGACTAAAAGGGGATGACATTGGCGCAACCGGCTTCTTCCACCAAGATTACTCTAGGAAAAATTCTATTACATTACAATCAATCTTTACAAGAATGAAATATTATTATATCTTACTTAAAAGATGTCTGTTAATAATTTTCTTTCAATTATTAGTCATATTTATCAAAATCATCAAAGATGTATATTATTTTATATGAATTAAATGATTATTGCTAATAGTTTTTTCAGCGATAGTTGGCCAAGTTTAGCAGAGCGTTTTGTAAGAGGGAATTTTTGGGGTGCGCCAATGCGTGGCGGGTAGGTGTGTGTCCTGACGCGCGCGCTCGAGAGAGAAGCTGATGGTGGTGGTGGTGGTGGTGGCTGGCGGCTACACTGCCGGCGATAACCATAGAGGGGTTGCAGATCGATGGAGCAGTGACGTCACGGGGTGCGGGATGCTGCGTCGCCATGGTGACCGCCAACGGACCCGGCCGCTCGCACCGCGTACGGTCCGAACGGAGCGGGCTTGAAATTTTATTAAATTTCGTTTGTCCCTCTCTTTGCAAGAGAGGGAGAGAGAGTGTGTGTGTGAGAGAGTCTCTCGTCATCTCCCTTTGGTTCCTCTTTCGGCCAGTGCACCTTTTCATGCACTCCTGCGGGAATGTCCAACTTTCTTCCGAGGTTTGCGATCGAGTAAAGCGTACTCTTTCTCATTTTCTCTCTTATTTATATCCTGTTTTGAAATTCTCATGTTTAAGAAGGATTTTTTGAAAATATGTGAAAAGATGGATATCGTCGCGTCGAAATTCGAATGTCTACGATCGAACTCTGATCAGGCTTTGATCCGCAAGCTCGCCGCCATTAGAGACTTCGTTATAAGTGGGATGCTGTAAGAATAGAGAAGCGCTAGTGGAAGAGGAAGAGAAAAAGGGAAGAGCGGCGGCGAAGCGGACTCCCAGAGAAAGCGTCAGTTAATCTTCCTCCCCTTCGTTAATCTTCAAGCTCGCCGTGCTTTTTTTGTCGCCACCAGCGAGTCTTCTCTCATTCTTTCTAGAAGCCTTGTCTCTTTCTCTCCCACCCCTGCCGACTGAACTCGCCGGCCTCTTATCCCTGCGAATTTACGAGGAAAATGATGGAGAGGGTGTCTCCTTGTGTTTTCCACCCTGGATTCGGAAAGTTCCGCCTGTTAGTGCGAGCGTAGTATCAACGTACAGTCTCGAACGTTCCATTAAATTGTATTATATAAATAAAATGACACATTATCGATAAGTAATTCAAGAATTAATTCAGACATTATGTCTATTGGCTTTTAAATAACCAATTTTATAAATATCTTTTATACAACCCTCGCTTTCAACTGAAAGAAATATATAATCATTCTTTTTATCAATCTCCCAAATAATCGTACTACTTTCCTACACTAACTTCTACTCTAATTGTTTAATAGAGTAATGTCCGTGATTGGTGCTGGAAATTCTTGCAAGTTCTGTTCATTACGTATCACGGAAGGCAGCCTCGGTTGGTTTCGCACGTTGGAAACTGTCCCAGCTGGAAGGCGGGGTAGGGAAGAGAAGGGATCTTATCCGGGTTCCTGTGGGAAAGTGTGGCTGCACATCGATGAGGAGAGCATTGGGGTGCCACTTTCTGCGGGGAATCATCAATTAAGCTCTCTCGACGTCCGAAATGATTTTTACCTCGCTCCCCTAGCTTCCGACCCGCTGGCATATCTCCGCCCTTCCTGCCACCCCAGTCGCCCTTTCTCACAGACCTTTTGATCAGCCCATCTGTAACATCGTCTTATGTGTAATTGCACGATTGTCAAGAAATTTAAGGAAATATTGAATAAATTAAAAGAATTATTCAACGAATTGGACACGCATCGTGTTATATGTAATTGCAGGATTGTCAAGAAATTGAAGGGAATATTTATTAAATTAAACGAATTATTCAACCAAGTTGATACACCATCAGGATGCTGTTTACGAAAATCAAGCATTCCCCTTCACCCTCACCCTCGAGAAAGTGGAATTTCACGATGACTCAGGGGGATCACGTGGAAGGGGACAGAGAGTAGAACGTTCAGCGTCTGTTCCGAGTGATTTGCATCTCGAGTCGCCGATCTTCGGAGTAGCAGGCCGAAATGATCGCTCCGATTGAATTTCATCAGACATTACTCCCTCTTTCCACCCCTTATTTACTCCTTTCGAGTACTTTCCATGGTCTAATCTTGCACGCGATGTTCAATCTAGCAAGGATAATACTGAACGAAGCAAAGAACGATCGATTTTCAACTGACAATAATAAAAAAAAAGAAGCCATTGAAAGCTAGCATTATTTAATTAAACATATAATGATTTATTCGAAAAAGTCAAGCAATCCTATCTTTCCACGGGGATTCGACACTACTCGATTTATGTACACTGACATTTACGGCGACACCCACTGCCAAAGGGAAGATATTCCCAGTGATGAACGCGATTGGGGAAACTGTCGATCGACCCCTGAGAATGGATAGGCCAGGGTTGCCATTGCTATCACCCTCGATTCCCTTTAGAATTGCGTGCACCTAAGAATTCCTGGATCCAAAACGATCGTTCTCCTTGTATACTTCCGAGAAGAAAATCAGCAAAGCAACTGTTGACAAATCGAAATCAAGAGGATTTCAAAGCGTAGACGAAAGGGAAGTGCGAGAGTCATTGAATCCTCCAATCAAGTAGTGGACATCGACAAGTATGATGACCCAGGATGAGAACGGTGCGATAATTTTTGCCAGAGTTCTCTACCTTAGCTCGGAGGTTCGTCGAGTTTGTGTGCGTGCCGGTTGCACCGCCGAGGAGAGACGCTAATATCGGGAGAGCGCAAGGAGAGCAAAGCGATCGCCCGGTAAAAAGGGGGGAAAGGATAGTAGGAGGATGCAAGAGAGATAGTGGGAGGGCGTGAGAAGAGGACGAGAGTAAGAAAAGTTAGTAAGATAGAGGGAGGAAGGTTCGCGAGAGGTCTTCCTAGGAAGCGGGAAAGGAAGGGTGAGTTGAAGGCAGCCGGAGGGTAGGTTTCGTTCGAGAAAGCGGAGTAACGAGAGCGAGACAGAAACCGGACTAACATGGAATTCCCTACAACGCTAGAGTTAAAAGAAGAGAGTAAGAGAAGGTGTGAGAGAAAGAGAGAGAGAGAGTGAGTGTGGCGAGATAGAGGGGGTGGTGGCACCGAGGGGGTGTGTTTGGTCCGGGAACTCACGGTGATGCTGTATTGATCCGAGTGCACGAGCAGAGCTAAAGTAAGCCGAGGCTGGCAGAGCGTTGCCTTGGCAACCTCCTATCCTACCCCCATCCCTCAGGACTTTCCATCGGACTCGGGCCAACCCCTCGCGCACCCAAAACCACCCCCGAACCCGTCGTCGTCGTCGTCGTCGTCGTCGTTCCTTCGACTATCTCGCTCTCTGCCTCGCTCTCTTGGTAACTCCCTCGCTTCCGCAAATATATCGTTCAAAGATTTTCTTTCTGCGTTTCTTCGGGGTGAGCCTCTCCCACTTTCTCTTTCTCTCCAAGCTCTCCAACAGCAGCAGCAGCAGCAGCAGCAGCACCGATCTATGGACGTGCTAAACGCCCGCTCTCACTCTCTCTCTCTTCGCGATTCGCTCCTCTCTCACGTCGACGTGTGTCCGCTTGTATTTCCAGTTCGCCCTCCGCCACATGCATCTACATGTATGTGCGTTGCGTGGGTCCGAAGGGTTCGTTTTCCCATTGGCGCGCACGTAGAATCATCCCTTCCGGCGGGGGGGAGGCAGCTCGCATACATAGACACGGCTTTTCTTTCGGCCTCGAAGCCTCTCGCGAAAATAATCCGGGCTCCCAGCGAGCCCTTTCGACACCAGCAGCCGCCTACCCCGGATAACTCGATTCCCTTCGCCCGACGGGCCCTTGCCTGCCCTTTCCTGCCCCTGCACCTTTCACTTGCCTTTCTCTCTCTCTCTCTCTCTCCTGCCTTTTGGGAAACATATCGGCAATTGCACCGATTCTTGGGTGTCTCTTCGATCGAGAGAGGATTCACCTTTGTCGAAGTGGAAAGAATCGGTAAATGTTTTGGATAAGTTCGAGGTTTTTTTATTTTAGAGAAGCGTGATAGTTGAAAGTTAAAAAGAAGTCGGAATACTGTGTATATTCGTTATATAAAAGATGAATTAAATTTGATACGAATATAAGTCTGACTTTTCCCCAATCGAATATAGAAATAAAATTCTAAAGTCCTACTACGATAGAATGGAACTAGGGGAGAGGGGGACAGCTGGGGCGGCACATGGTCAAGGGTGGCAAATAAAAAAGGCCCAATATTTCACGGCAATTTTCCATCCACCGGATCTCCAAAGGCAACACACACACACAGACACGCGTGTGTCGTTTCGCGCTAGTTGGAAATTCGATTCGCAACGGTGCTATCGCTGTTTTCGCAGGCCTCGTTCGAGGATCGGAGAACGAACAGTAGAAAAGAAGAGAGCGAGGAGGCAAACAAGTGGCGAGGAGGACATTTACGTTCCGATTGGAGAGAAATCGTCCAGGCATTCCAGGAGTGCGGGCACCCGTAATTGTTCCGTTTCCCTGCAACAACCATGGTCTCTCCCGCGAGTTTTCCCATTGTTTTCGTGCCCGGGGGAAGAGAAAGGGAGACGTCGGGCGTAGGTTTGGCGAAGGGCAGAGAGCATGGGGCGAAAGAAGAGAAGAGGAGAGAGGAGGGCGATGGAAGGGTGAGGATCGACATGGAAAGTCGAAATTTCGTCTGCGGTAGAATGGTAGAGTCGGCGATGACAAGCGGGGCCGAGCAGAAGGAGAGAGAAGGTCGCCGTTCGTGCATCGAGATCCAGAGAGACTGCACGACAGATGCGACGGGCAATATGGCACTGGGAGAGCGCAGCAGAAAACGAGCGGGATGATGTGTGCATACGCAGTCCTTTGATTTCGCCCGTTGTTATGCCTCTTCGCTCAGGTATGGGCGACCTACCCCCCTTTTCCTCCCTTCCCGTCCACCCCATCTCTCCAGCCTTATGTTCCAGCCGATGACTGAGCGTCGTCCTTCCAATTTCATCCGGGGCGAGCAATCGCGGCCTCTGAAATTTCATTTTTTTTTGTTCTTCTTCTTTTTGTTCTTTTGTAATAATACGAGATAGAAGCGCGTCGACTACCGGGCGCAATTAAAACGGTGGCAATGACTGGACCGGCACTGAATCAGACACTGGAAAGATGTAGCTGAAACCTGATATTGATTGGGGTACAACGCACCCATTCACCCTCCCCCCCCCTTTGGTCCCTGCTGCCACTCGTGAGGGGTTATTGCTGAATTCGTAGGAGATGCAGAGTATCAGGGAGTAAGAATTATCTCCTTAAGTAAGACTCTCGTAACGAGCGCTTATTATCTGGATTATGAATGCCGTCTAGTCGGCGAGTGCGACACTTTATTCAGAATAAATCGATATGGAGTGCAACGTTCGACTGGTGTGCACAGGTGCAAGCTACCACGGAGTGAACATCGCGCTGGGCTACCCGCTACCCTGGGATTCATCTAAATTTAGATGGCAATACCAATCGATATTGTCCAATTACTCTCGCATTACAGACTCCACTGTTCGACCGTTCACGAGAGATAAAAGACCGCTGTTAAATAAATAATGGGAACAGAGCATTAATTTTGGGATTCGATGATTTGTTTATATTGGAAACTCGTGATAATAACGATGAACGACTGAAGTTTCTGTGAAATAGTAGGAGGAGCAAATTATGCATTTGACAGATTAGGTATGAAGAATTGCAATGAAGAAAAAACTTGGGTGATGCAGATGGTAAATGGTGGATGCTGGATGGCGTGAAACTTAAAATCATGTTCGCCAGGGTCCGCCAGTCGTTGGTCCAGGGCAGCATCCCTCGGCCGATCGTCACTCGCCCTGTCGGCAACGGCTCCTACTAAATTGGGGGTTGGAGTGGCCCGCACCCTCTGCGCAGACCACCCCAAACAAAAGACGCGTGCGTGCTTGCCACAAGAACCTTCGGTATTTCATGAAACGAGATTAATTCTTCGAGGAGCCAGTGAAAAATTTTCAAAAGGGAAGATCGCCACTGCTTAAATATGTGTGCCGAAGCAGGAAACTGAAGCTTCGCAGGAAACATAGGAGGCGAAGAGAATCGTAAAAGAAGAGGGGAGATGAATAATTGGAGGAAAGGAGTCTGCAGTGCGAGGATAAAATGGCTGTGATTAGTGGCGTCGGCCGGATGGGAAGCCAGTGATTTCCTCGGGAAGGACAGCTTTAATCTGATCCTTTACCCGGCCAGGATTTCACTGTGTCAGGTGAGTGGACTCCTCATTGCATTCATCGAGGACAAAAACCGTCTTTTCTCCTTCGCAAGAATGGCCTGGTACGCTCTGGTACGCAAAAAATTCTGCTGATCCTTGTCCCCTGCACTTGGGGGATCCTGCGCCCTGACACATAGTTAAAGGGAAATCATCGGTGAGTGTTGCCCATCCTATTGATTAAAAGCTTCGCTAACTCGCATGATAATGAATGCACGATATATCATATCGTTAATCCAAGATCTAAAAAGATAAAGAAAAGATGGTTCCTCTTTTTCTAGAGTGACTGATTAGATCGAAGAAAAGATTGGTGCTCGATTTGTCCGGAAGATCTATCGGAAAATGCGATCTTATGACGGTGAGAGTAGTTCCACGGAGGACGACGATCGCAGGGAGGGTCTTCCGGAAGTGCACTTGCAGCAGGGTCCCTGGCAAAGATCAGCATCCCATCCAACTTGGGCTTGGGAGCACCGAGCCGCTGTAATTATCATCGATTTAATTACAAAGAAGAATTATACAACATTTCCACTATACTAAAAAATTAATATTATGGTGGTTGCAGCATCCTTTACCTCCACAGTCAGCTGCTTCCCTTGACTCAATGTACTCGACACCAGGTGCATCGCATCCCGGTGTTTCCGGCCCTCCGACCGCCTACTCCTCCGAGCACCAGCAGAATGCACCCGGTAGACGGACACCTTTGGGTGCAATGAGCCTCGGTAGTTTCTACTTCCAACAGCAACCGCAACCCCAAGCTTCCTCGAGTGCACTTTCCGATGAGAATAGACCTGATCATGAAAGGTCGTACTAATATACCAAAACATTCGATCTTTACGACTAATTATTCATCAGCTTCCATGATACATACTTAACATCGCTCCTTTTTTATTTTAGACCCGGTGCATCCAGATTAAACTGCCCACCGAAATCGAAGACAACGCGTCAAGGCAAAAGCGTCAGGCTTAACATAAACGCAAGAGAACGCAGAAGGATGCATGACTTGAATGATGCACTTGACGAACTTAGATCCGTCATTCCGTACGCCCACAGTCCGTCCGTAAGGAAGCTCTCGAAAATCGCCACATTACTGTTGGCCAAGAATTATATTCTCATGCAAGGTAATACCTGAAATGATTGGAAGTAGGAATGAACGGATAAGAATTTACACTACTATTTCAGGAAATGCTTTGGAGGAGCTGAGAAGAGTTATAGCGGTCTTACAGTCACCACACGCACATACCACCGCACTACCGCCTACTCCAGTTTCCTACGATCTGCTTCAAGGCTTCCCTGGCAAGCTGTTCCAGGGTGTCCAGGACATGCCGGGTCTTCCTAGTGATCCTCAGGCCGTTACAGCCGGAGGTCCACCCACTGATGGCACGGTGGCCAGTGGTGAATCAAATTAATCGAATTAATCAACCCGGCACGTAAAACCTATTCCATGGCTAAACGTAATCGATTAATTGGGAGGCTGCGGAGAGTCTCGCGAGTTACTATTTGTACGTATGAAAGTCTAGTTTATAAGTGGAGAAGGCGGAGAATTGTTGAAAGTACTAGCACCTAAAGAACTTCATTCAATACTGCGTTAAGATTTATGTTAGTTCAAGGTCAAGCGTAAGGGGAGAAAGTTTTTTGCGAAAGTACTAGCGTTTAAGAAAAGAAAAAAGAAGGGGGAGCACTTCGATGCTTGATGGAGGTTGAAATGAAACAGCAATAAGCCTATCTCTTTCTTCGGCTGGAGATGAGAATTGTCAGTACTGGGAAAAGTACTCTGATTCCTAGGGATGCAAGATGTTAATTCTCATCAGAGAAAGGTATGATATGGGTGAGGGTGAGGAATACACTTTCCAGATCCCGTCCTGCAACACGATAGTCAATATAGCATGTGATACATGTCGATGATACTCTAGTCAATACTGAAGCCGTAAAGATTCTATTGAATATTCATATACATTGATATATTATGAAAATATTATATATATACATATATATATATTTAATAACATGAAGGAGCTGTGGGAATTTATAAGATATTTCTATACGTACGTACAAGCGGTTTACTTAAGAGTCTACTACGAACGTGCCAAGGATTTATCTGCTTATCCGTGCAAATGAGAATGACTGAAGATGAATGTTGTACTGGCATATTAGTTCCAACTAATGGATTGCTCTTGTCTAGAATGTTATTGTAAAAATCAAACTACACCATCACCTCCGGTAAGCAATAATTTTACCATTCCAAGGAGGTTCCAAGATTTTTATTGACTCTCGTCGACTACTCTACCATTAAGTGTGCGATTATTAATAACGATATGGAGAAAGTACTTGTTGTAGAACGTAGATATATTACATCGTCTAGTCACCGAATTCGATCTATTTAAGGAGAACTGTAGGCAAACGTCCGTAATCTATCAAGGCTTACAGAGAACTGTGGTGATTCCAGCAGAGGATATCCTGAAAATAAACGCTACACGTGAATTAAAATTGTCTTCGAATTTATTCGTATTCAAAAATAGCGCCGACCAGCAAACACCAGTGGTGACATCTCGTCTCAAGGGCGCGCTTTTCGTATTACTTATTACCACTTGCAGAAATAGATTTCCCAAACATTCTTCGAGTACATATATATACAACAAATATGCGCTGATAGTTCCTGAAAATATGAAAATTAATAACAACGAAACTAGATAGAAATTTAAGTGTAGTTGAAAGGTGAATAACAAAGGGATCAATGTATCAAAGTAAGAGTGTCATGGCGTCATTGTGTAGTGCGATTAGAAGAACGGCCACCAGGGTGAGCGGCAGTGCAGTGTTCGGCGAAGAATCGGTGTCTCCCTGAGTGTCGAGTAGTGGCGCGCGGGCTTGCGATTCCCATAGTTCTCAGTTCCCAATTCCTAACACTGTCGTGCGCTCTCGAATCCGCTACGCCAAGAACTAGCCGTTGTTCTGGTGGCCGGAGCCGGAGCCGGAGGGAGCACTGCACAGCATTGCACTGCCGGAGAGCAAGATGGCCCGTGGGGAGCGTGAGTGCGCGAGTGAGAGCTGCTAGCCTTGCGAGGAAGCCGAGATCCGAGCGAAAGAGTTGCTTCTGCCGCAGGAGAGTGTCGGCTAACCGGAAAGACACTGTGAGCGAGGAGGACAACGACGACAGGCAGTACACGACTGCCAGACCAACTGCTAGCCTCGGAGATGTGAGGATCGCCAACACAACTACTCCACGGTAAGTCTTTGCTTCATCATCGCATTCCCAAACCACAGCGAATCGATCCATACAACCGATCCACCATCGGCCTCGATCTCCTATATACACTGGCCCATAGGAATAACTCGATCACTCCGCTCACCTTACCAATGAGACATTGAGAGTGCAAGGGAACGCGCGCGCGCGCGCGCGCCCATAAGAGTGAGAAAGAGGGAGAGAACGGAGTGCGAGTCGATTGGCCAGTGAGTTAAAAAGAGACGCGCACGTCGTGACAGACACGCCAGGGATGCCAGACGGCAACAAACTTTTTCTCGCACTCATGCGCCGCCCCGCATCGAAAATCTTAATACAATTCGCCGACTCTCCGTTCTATCCTTACTACACGCAATCTTTTCTCCAAACCCTACTCTCTCCAACTAGCTCCACTTCTTTGTTCCACGTTCGTACTAACCTTGCATAATTCTACGAACAGGTAGCGGAGCACTTGTAAGCTAATAGGACACTATTATACTAGTTTATAAATTAGCATGATCGTAGCATAGTATTTTCTAAAAGCTCGCATTATTTTCGCCAGCCTTATCGTTAGCGTTTTCTCTCTCGATCGTGCGAGAACTAACCTTACCTGGCTCGATGCCCCTCTCTCCCTTTCCCCGTGGATTTCACGAAGGAAAGATAACCAGAGAGTCAGTGAGAGGGGCGGAGGGTATACGTCGAGGCCGACGTTGGTATTGGTAGTCCTTTCTACAGGCACGAAGATGGTATGCACTTATACTCGTCGAGAATCCTCGCTTTTACGCTGGTTTGCAACCCTTGCTCTTACGTTTTCAAGTAGCAATCTTGCGTCACGTCGATTTCGAAGCGCGAGAATGCTCGTTGCCGAGCAAATAATTGGACAATAATAGTGTCTCGCGCTTGATCCAGGGGTAATTGTTTAAACATAGGATTAGACTGGAACGATCTTGAACGGAAGGTTCAATCGGTTTGCTACCCTACGGCTGTAAATGGGTAGAGTAGTACGGTGCAGCGTGTGGTAGACGAAGTGAAACGGATAGAGGAGCGCGCTCCTGTTAGCCACTTTTCCATGGTACCGCTATTCTCTCTCGGCGTACTGACAAGCTTCTATCCCGCTTTCCCTATTTGCAATTTTATACAGTGAATAGCAAAAGAATTCGCGAACACCCCTTTCTGCAGGAGTCGATTTTTCTAGTCTAATTTTTTTCAATGAGGAAAGTTGCTTTTTTAAGAGCAATTAAATGTTCCCAAAACAGAATGTTTACTTTAGACAATCTTGACGTGCAAACATTATTTTTTTTTTATCAACTGTACATAATAATTATGCGAACGGTTGTTGGCTAGAAAGGAATAAGAGGTGAGCTCCGCTTTCCACTTTATCTGCGACCTTTGCCTCGAGAAAAAGTCGCTCGTGACGCACTTCCAGTTGGTGTCTCACGAAGGCTTATCTTTCGTGCAGGTATATATTGGCGGATGGCTCGTGTCCAGGCCAGACGACTGACGTACACCTGAAAGCGGAGATATCGGCTCGAAGCACGTGAACACAATACCGAACGCAAGTTGTGGCCGTTCGTTATCCATTTCTCTGTTTATAATACAAACTTCTACGCATTTATTAGTGATCGCTTGTAATCAGGGCTTAAAATCATAAAACACTCGGCATTTGACAGAAAACATTTCTTTTCTTCTTTATTATTATCATATATATTTGCAGTTTTCGTGGACGAGCTTTTTTCGATAACTTGCTTAATTATTAAAAATAATTACTCGCGACTCACTGCTATAATCGGGCTGTGTTCAATAATACTTATTGAACGATAAAAAAAATGAAATTGGACTTGAATTCTTACGATAATACTAAAAAGTGCGTCGATCCCATGTAGATGCGACTGTAACCTCGACCGCTTGGCAATCGTGTTGTTATTCGGTCATTTTAATCGTTAATTGCTCAGCGATGTACTCGCTCGCGCGTTTTTTTATACTCTCATTAGTATGCGAGCGAGAGAAAGAAAGACAGAGTGTCCGAGGAATTGGCGTAGGTCAAGGTCCAGCGGTTCATTGAAATTTCTGCGGGGTTCCTCGCCCGCCGCCGTCCCTTGGCGAGGTTCGATTCCCTTGACACTTGCTAAATAAGAGCAGGTCACGGATAATGCAGTTTTCGGCTGTAGCGACATATGCGAGAGAAGCGAGAAGGGAAGAGCAAAGCAAGAGCGAGTATTTTTCACGCAGACAGCTATTGGCTTATCGGCGTTCGAATTCTGGCGAGCAGGGTGTCTGCGATGTATGCATGACGAGTTCTTTTTGGGCCCGCAATCGATATCGATAGTCGGACGCGCGCGAGATTGTAACTCGAGTTGCGAGTAAATGCAGCAGCCTTAGAAAGGTCCACGTGTCTCTGCGAAAGGATCCCGGAGTCAGTATTATCTGGTAGATAGTGGCGAAGAAATTGTATGTGTAAAATCGACAGAAATATCGCGAAGATATCTGCTTGACTTTCGCTGATCCGCTTCTCCACTTGTTAATTCGATTCAGTGATTTTAGTATGAATTTATCTATCGGTTCTTGAAGTCATTCCGATCGATGTTTGAATTTATTCTTTTTCATTAACGAGCAACTGGCTGCTGTTGGTAGCGGGCAAAAAATGGAATAAAGAGAAGAAGAGAGGGAGAAAGATCGACGAGAGAGTTAGAGGGATGGTAATATAAGGGAGAAAAGAGAGGGAGAGAAGGACGAAAACAAAGCAGACGCAGCCGCCGGAGCAACAATGGTCCATCGACCCGCCAAAACCCACTCTGATGCGCAGAAATACGCGCGTCGCCTTTTTCCCAAGAGCCAAGGAATATTCAGAGAGCCAGCTTCTTATTCTGCACGTGAGAAACCCTGGACAAGATGCTTGGCTCACTAGTAATTCCGTCCGGTAGATCGGTTTCCTTTTCAACTGAGTTCGCACCGAGTCATCCCCAAGCTAGCCAACCATTCTTCCTTGCCAGATAAAATCCATTTGTCATCTACTTTTACTCGCAATGACTTTAAACCACCTGCTAGCAACACGTTCTTCGTTATCTACAATTTACTTCCTCGAACACTTTTAGCAAAACGAGATTACAATGATGGAGCTCTTGATATAGGCTAATCTTCATCGAGTATAATCCGTTATTGGCGCTAATCTATCCAATCGATTTCCATCCTTACCCTAACGCCGTTCCACCAGGAGTATAAATAACAGCGTGCTGCTGCTGCTGCTGCTGCTGCTCCCGTTAGCTTCGCTCGGTGCTAACAGTGGTGCGCAGAGCAGTGGATATTATGGAATTATTAATTACGGATCCAATCACAGGAGCCATTTGCAAATTCCAAGCGAATATCGCGGAATCTCTGTGGATGGTTAAAGCGAGTAAAGCTGGTTGAAATAAGCAGGGCGCACTATTGGGAAAGAAAGCCGATTAATGGCAATGTGGAAGCAGCGGGAACAGCAGGAACAGCAGTAGCTCTCGTTGGGATCAGTTAAATTCCGTTGGAACGAAGGGTTCTGTTCTACCGGTAGGCCTAAGTGTGCGTATTCGAGGCAGAGAGTATCGCAGAGTGTGTTCGCCCGCCGCCGGTGTCCCAGTTGGTTCCCATGCGCGCGGCGCAGGACTGAGAAGTATGGTCCAGGATGGATGGAAGGAAGATCAGGTGCCGTGGTTGCCCTGGCAACCGGCATTGATCCCTCCCCTCTTGTTCTCCCGTCCTTTTCTCCTCTCCGCTGCCACAGATTATTGGCCTCTCTCTGTACCTCTCTCGCTTTCCCCTTACCCCGGCGAGAACTTCTCTCTCCAACGCTCTCGACACCACTCTTCTCCTCCCCCGCAGCCTCCGCCGCTCTTTAATGCACTGGTGGGTGCAACACCCACGCAGTAGGCGAACGCGCTCTCCTCGCACTGACAACAGAGACGCACGCACTCCTACAACCACCAACCCCGGACAAACCTTTTTGCACCCGACCCTCTCCTCCGCTTAGCAGCTTCCTTAAGGAGCGTATGCACGCTTTGCCTCTTTTCTCGCCGTCATTGTCCTCTCCGGTACTGTCGACTTGCCTTAATTATTTTAATCGTCATTAAGGGAGTAGTCGACGGACCAAGGACCTTCTTTCTCTCGCTTTACTCGTACAGATTAACTCTTTTCGTTGGGGACTTCGACTGTTAGGAGAGACGAGTGTGCATTAACTGGGGAGAAAAATTCAGTGGCTGATGAAAGAAGCGGGAAGCAGCAGCAGCAGCGGTGGTAGTAGAACATGAGGCGAGTAGTTGAGTGTGGAAGGGTGGACTACTAGATGGCGGTGGTAGGCGCTCCTCTCTCGCTCTCCTCTCGACAGAGAGAGGGTTGCTTGGCAACCGATATTGTTCTCATTGTTGCGAGAAGGGTCGCCGCGTAAATATTTGAGGCGAGCCCGCCAGCCGCAAAACTCATTCGACTTTCGCTCCTTCACCTCCTTTCTTCACTCTTCTTTCGTCGCTTTTATTCTCGAAATCAGAGTCGAAGAGAGTGCCGGCGAAAGCAGCCCTCTCCCGCGCAAGGCCCGAAGCGTGTAAATGCCTTGTAATTAGGCAGCCACTGCTGGCCGCACTTAATGAGAATTAGCAGAGATAGAAAATATCTTTTATTGAGTGAAGAGTATGTGTTAAAAGGTTCGAAAGCCTTGTCTTGTATTTGAATTTTAAATGTAATTGCAGTCAGACTTCATGAAAATAGTCAATCTCGAAGTGTTAAAAAGTACGGTGACCCTCTTTCGAGGGATTATTTCGTGGACCGCTGCGGGATGCTGACAATTGGGGTTGGTCAGTTATATGATCGCCCCTTGTTCTCCTAGTCCACCCTCTCTCGCTTTTATCGCTTTTGCTTTCTTTCCACGCATCCAGAAATCATTTATGTGACGCACGTTCTCTTTCCTGACCGACCAACTCGATATTCACCATCGAATTTTCGAGGTGTTTAAGTAGTTGGTACCTGACACCCAGTTGTTGTGCTTTCTTTAACTATCTTAATCCCATTCTCTGGTCGTGCTCTCTTGCTCTCTCTTCTAGTTCTGGCGCGCCGGTTGCCTCGCAAAATTCATGCGGTTTCAACATCGTTCCACCTAACAATGCTCGTTGCGAAACTTCGTTTCGCGGCCGAGCAACTAGCTAGCCAGTCAGTCGAGGCTTGCGTTCTACTTGCACCTCTGCTGGCCTACCTATTGTATCCAGGATACTTTCACATTCGATCAGAAAAATCCTACCTCGAAAGAGAGAAGTGTCAGGCATCGATAAACAGGAGTGTCACTGACCCAACCACGAGTGCAAAGGATCCATTTCTTTTTATAATAATATCGGGAGTAATTGTTAATCCCAAAATTTATGGAAGTGCGATGTCTAAAAGTCCTTGGAAGGAGGGTTCCGCGAAAGAGAATTGGGGCGAACGAAAGAGAGAAGTGGGAAGTGATGTGGCAAGAAGTATATACGCGGCCCTCGTCGCACCAAGTGGGTCAGTACACGGTTCTCTTTAGGAGGTTGAAAGGTTCCCTCCCTGGCGCTGGTGTCTCCGATGATTCTCTTCGGTCAGTCCTATTTTCATTAGAACTGTCCGTGTAATAATGAGAGACTATCAAAGGGTGGTATTCACTCTTCCAGCTTACCCAGTCTAAACACACTGGTATCAACAGTGGCTTTCCATAGCGGCATCCAGAATCGCCGATAGATCCACTTGTAGCGTTTTATTGGTTCGAGGGATTTACACCCACGGTCCAAGTCAATCTGCAGTAAATTCGTTATTGCTCTCGGGGTAAACCGCGGGAACTTTCCCGCTAAGGTTTATCCGGCCGTGTGGCGTGCGCGCGCTATGGTGTCGTAAAGCTTTCTCGGCTCTCGGAAACGGATAATCTTGGCGCGCCGTGTCGGCCGCCCTCGTAAATTCAAATATGACGTTATTTAGATGCCGCACCCCCCTCTTTACGGGCGCTCGCTCGCTCGCTCGCTCGCACTCCGTAAATTTCACTCGGTGACACTTTACAGTTGTTCTTAATCGGATTACTCTTGGCATTGGTAGCCTTGTTGCATCGATGAATCTCTATTATATTCCGATCGACCCCTTAAAGCCTTTTACAAGCAGATTTGCAACCGATTTTCCTCGTCCTGTTGCCGCGGCGCGTAAGCGATGCCAGTATTGTGCGAGCGGTAACTGCATGTACGTCTACGTCGACGTCGACGTGACGTCAGGCGCATGCTATTTCAGATCCGGCGAGGGATTTGTTGCTCAGCCCCGCACGCTGCCGATGTGCGGCGTGACGCTCGATTGCTCGAGACAAAGCGAGAGTGAGAGAGAGAGGCCACACTTGGACACGTAAATCGTCGCCGGTGGATCTTTTGCATACACACAGAGCAGAGGCACTCTTTGCCCTTCGTCGCTCTGTTGGCGTAGGAAGCGCTGAGCAAGGGAATACAGCCTCCTACCACTCGAATCTTTAGTCAGCCGCTTTAAGCCACTCGTCTTCTCCACCGATGTTTACTCCATCCTCCTTCCAACCCTTATCTTCTTCGCTTTAAACTAAAGTCGTATTATTCCTGCCATCTTGTCCCACTCCTTAATCCATCATCGGTATTCTTTACACGATTATGAAAATGAACGATGACAACCTAGTATCGGACTTTCATTAGCTCACCGATCTCTGACCACATAACTCTAGAATCTCTACTCGAAGCTGGGTCATCGGAAGTCCGAGCGAGCTTCGGGATAATTGAGATTAATTGTGGTACAATCAAGATAGCTGGTCAGACGGAGACTAATCTCGACTAGAATTATCGTTCTAACTCGTGTAAAATTGGTTTGGGTTTACTAAAATCGAGGAACACAAGGTCGGGATTGGATTGGTCCCTAGGCGACCTGTAAACCAAACTGTACACTCTGCTCTGATATTGGAAGAAGTCTCGTTGCCGGAGAATGCTCTTGAGAGGCGGCGTTCGATGTTCTAGCAAGGAGAAATTGGAGATTGTTACTTGTATCGAAGGTGAGGTATAACGAAATATTTGTCTGTCTGGAAAAACAAAGTGTAGAATAACAGAAATATGGTGGGCTAAACTTTTGTAGGGCTAAACCCCTTAAGAAATTTGCGAAAAAATGAATTTTGAGCTAGGGCTCTGAAATTTATATTACTTCTTCCTTTATGCAAAAAAACATTCCCCACCAAATTTCAGCCTCGGAAAATGTCGGGAAGTATGGAAAACATGGGAAAAACCATAAAACTTAATTATTCAGGATCGGGTTTCCATGTGTTTTGGGTACAATTCCGGCACTTTGGCCACTTGTTTCATGTTTTCTATCCGTTTTGATACTCAAACAATCGATTTATCAAGCGTTCGTCAAAGTCCGAGAACCTTCGAAAAATCGAAAATTTTAGAAGGGGTACACCTTAAAAAATTTGCGAAAAAATGAATTTTGAGCTAGGGCTCTGGAATTTATATGACTTCTTCCTTGATCCAAGAAAACATTCCCCACCAAATTTCAGCCCCGGAAAATGTCGGGAAGTATGGAAAACATGGGAAAAACCACGGAACTTAATTATTCAGGATCGGTTTTCCATGTGTTTTGGGTACAATTCCGGCACTTTAGCCACTGGTTTCATGTTTTCTTTTCGTTTTGATACTTAAACAATTGATTTATCAAGCGTTCGTCAAAGTCCGAGAACCTTCGAAAAATCGAAAATTTTAGAAGGGGTACACCTTAAAAAATTTGCGAAAAAATGAATTTTGAGCTAGGGCTCTGAAATTTATATCACTTCTTTCTTGATGCAAAAAAACATTCCCCACCAAATTTCAGCCCCGGAAAATGTCGGGAAGACTAAAAAACATGGAAAAAGCCGACTAAATTAGATGAAGTTGATTATTCACAAGGCTGTTTCCACCTGTTTTCGGTACAATTCCGGCATTTCTGCCACTGGTTTCATGTTTTCTATCCATTTTGATACTCAGTTGCAGAACAAAAATTGTTCTGTCAAAGTTTAAACAAAATCTACAGAAAACTGTTTGTTTTATACAACTACCTTAACCCATAATATACTTCATACCTTGGTCCATTCCTAGAGGGATGCTGCGCACCTCCTACTACCCTCTCTCTGCTTTCACCATACACTCGAAGCAGTTTCTCCTCTCGTATTTCATCTCTCGGGTACATCATTAACGGAACCACTACTAAAAGAACTCACCCCTTACCTTCGACTAACATCACCTCTTCCTCGAATCCGTTACGTACCTCAACTACAGCATCTTCGACGATTTCTAACTCTCGCATTATAGCGATACAGTGACTAACTCTCCGGACGATCAAACGCTCTATTATATTGACGCAACGGATTGTAAAGCGGTGATCTTTAAGATTAATACTAATTGTGTGAGAATGGCTTAAACGGTCGGTGGGGTGGCAGCGACTGTAGGGAGGGAGAGGAGATTTCCAAAGAGAGGGTGGTGAGAAGCGAGAGGGTTCAGAGTACGTATGCACGTGGCATGAAACAGAGAGAGAGAGGGAGAGAGGAAGGATTCGCTATAGTGCGACACTGCGGTGGGATCGATTCGACCGGAGGTGGAACCCCCACCTCCATTTACAAGCCCCCAATATACACCCCCGCAGCCGGTCCGCCGTCTCTTTCGCACCCTCCGTCAGTCGAGTAGATCCGCGGCTAGCTAGGTTCGTTCCACCCTATCTCTCCGGTCGTCGTCTCCTCCTCCAGTTGCCTCCACCTCCGTTAACATACCTCCCCGTTCAACCCACCCTCTCACACCCTCGTCTCGTCATGTTGCTTCCTTCGGAGACTAGCTTTGCTCCGCCGATAGAGAGAGAGAGAGAGAGAGAGAGAGAGAGAGAGAGAGAGAGAGAGAGAGAGAGAGAGAGAGAGAGAGAGACAGAGAAAGCCCCCATTTCGCCTTTCTCCACTTTCCTCGAAGAATGTGTGCCTACCAGTCACTCGCCCCCTCCTTCTCACCTACTTACCAGTCGACGAGAGGGGGTGGGAATGGCCTGTTTATCGTCGGAGATATCGGTTTGATTATTAATACAGCTTTGTGCCAGGGAACAAGAGAGCCAGAGAGGGAAAAAGAATCCAATGAGGATGTTTAGACTTCCCACTTGAGACAGAGAGCGATCGAGATTTCCCTCGATAACCTTTAGTCCGATCTTGACACGTGTAGGAAGGAATATACTCGATATTTTACCTTGGGTTAGTTCGCCCACTAGTGTCAATCTCGGAATTGTTATTGTCCTCGAAAATCACTTAAGCCGGATCTTGGATTCCCAAGGGGTGAAATGTGGTAAAGAGCAACAGTTAGTATATTGGGACTACCGAATTGAATCTGTCTCTTTCTTGGTGGGTGATCGGTGTTTGTTGCGAGTATATCCCGCACCCCGGAAAACATTTCAAACACTTGATTAACGTGGATACCGCCGGGGATCCCAGCTGTAATTCCATCGGGGAGCCGCGATGGCAAAGCCTCAAGTTTCGCTTGTTCTATTGTTCGACCCTTACTTTGACTAGCCGTTAGTCGGTAGTCGTCGATGTGGTGGTGTGATAGAAATACGAAAAGAATTGAAAATTCATCTTGACTGTCCAATAAATTATTAAATGGAGCCGTAATAAATAATGATGGAATCTAAATATAAAGAAGTCTCTTAATAATTTTGTCGGGCAATTCCATTTGATATTTTCTAAGAAACCCTATCACAGAAGGGCTCGATATTCCCATATAATACATACCCCTGTAGAATTAATGATCACAGTGTTTACAAGGAGAGAGTCAGAGCAGAGCCAGTGGCAAAGAGCGTTGATGCTGGCCGGTTGCGTGGATTGGCGAGGCAGAGCGAGGGGGTGGGTGGTGCATTCCAGAGCTTCCAGGGAGGCCAGAGCGTCGGCGGATGCTGCATTATATTCCGCTCTCTTGCTCTTATTATGCCAAGGCGACCCACAGCGTCTCCCGTCGGCGAACTCGTTCGACACCCGCTCACACATCCTTCCACCTTTCCCACACACACAAACACAGACACAGGCAACCCCTTTCACAGATCCACTGTCCCATACAAACCAACACTTTCGACCGCAGGAGCGCCGGATATATCTTCTTCCCACATTCTTCATAAAGTGGAGAGATGCGGCAAAATGAATCCTTTCTTCGATCGTCCTCGCTGCAGTGGTCCGAGTCTGTGCGCGCTGGTCGGCCTCTACTTTGCTACAGTAAAGTGGTGGTCCACGCGTCGCACATTGCTACGATCGGGCAATTGCCGTACCGAGAGAGAGAGGGAATGAGAGACAGGTTGACTGTGGGATAGAGAGAACACGTGTGCGAATGTGTGCAAGGTTCCCGGCATATGTCGTGGGTGGTAGAGGGTGCGAGAGCGAGAGAGGAAGGTCTGTATCAACGGAGAAGGATGAAGGGAGACGCGCGCACGTAATACAAGAGCGTTCCCTGAAAGAGGCAGGAACGAGGGAGAGGAGTCGTGTGTGGCGTTCACCTCTCTGTGGTGCTAGCTTTCCTCCACACACAAACGCGGAGAGCAGGTTGATAGAGTGTGTTGAACCATCTCGTTGGTAGAGAAAGAGTAAGGAATCGGTGAACCCAAAGAGTAGTGAACGATAGAGAGAGAGAGAGAGAAAGAGAAAGAATGAGGGGGAGCGATGGTGTGGCCCAAGCGATAGAGTGAGATGTTTGGAAAATGAGAGGGTATGTGTTGCTGACTAGAGCAGCGTGTATAGCTGGGCGAGCGTTTCTGGGGAAAGGCGATAGAGGGAGAGAAGACTTTCCTAGAAAGCAGAAAGTAGGAGAGCGAGCAATATCGTAGAGCGACGAGCAAGCGTGTCTTTCCACTGGCTCTGGTGTCGTAAAACCGCTTAGATCGTCCTCCTCCTCACTCTCGCAGCTTCTTTGATTTTCTCTATCCCTCTTTCTATTCTGTATGGGTGAACTTTAGAAAAATTGGGAGCAGCCTGGATCAGGACCCCGGTCTTTCGAAACCTTTTGACACGCGCTCGAATCAGAAGCGACGTCCTTTTATCCGACTTCCTCGTCTCCGCTTCCAGGAACTTTTATACCTTTGCGCGCGTAGAACTGGGCCGACGAATCCCGGAAATTCTAACTCACCCGTTTCTTCACCGTCCGCTATAATTAGTAGGTATCTCAGCTACGTACAGAGTGTACGTGTGAGAAGGTACTGAATATTAATTTTAGACGGCCCTGACCCTTTCTACGGTGGCGAAGAAGGGGTTGCACGCGACCCTATAAAATTAATACTCCCATCGGGGCTGTAAACACGCGTGCGGCAACGGCACCGTTGCTAATCTGCCGGCACCTGTCGACGTCCGCAGAAAGCCGACACACATTCCACTCGTCCAGGTGGAAGAGGGACGAACAGAGGAGCGAGAGAGACATCGTACGATTTTGCGAGACGACCTTGGTTTTACCAAGCGAGAAAAATACCAGACATTTCATCCTCGACAATCACAGCGCAGCATTCTACACTTCTTCCATGAACATCTTCCATTGAAACACTAAAACGATAGCTTTCCCAACATTCATCCCTCCACAAAAAGGGGTTTGAAATTTCAAGCTTTTCTAGAGTGCGAATAGAATAAAAGGCAGCTCTCAAAATACCGTGAGTTGGAGGGGTATTACAAGAGAAGCTTGCGATTTGAGTGAGATGTGGCAGTGAATGTGTCATTACTCGAGAGTTGTGAGTTGCGTGGTACAGGAGGAGGAAACAGGAGGCAGAGCCAGGGTTGAAAGAGCAAGGAGAAACGTTGGTAGCCGGTGGATGGGCGAGCGTGTGTTTCTCGGTGGGTCCGACGTTGTGGTGCGGACTCGCAGGGCCGTTTCTACTTACGCTCTTCGCGACAATTACGGCCTGGTGCGGCGCAGAGAGCGAGGGGAGAGAAGAGAGAGAGAGAGAAAGAGAGAGAGAGGAGCGATAGTGTTGTGTGTGTCGACAGTGGCTGTCGGGCGCGCAAGCGCCGCCTTCTCCAACCCGTTCGTTGAACTACCCGGAGAACAGAAACCGAGCGCAAGGTGGAGCGGGACGCGTGGATTGTGTGTATACGCGACCGAGAGAAAGAAAAATACAGATTCGAGCGAGAGACTCTCTCAACAATAGCGTGCCAATTCCAGTACCAGATCCGCGCGGCCTTTGCGTTTTCGGATTCGCCGTAAGAGGCACTCGTAGCTTTATACGAGTGATGATCCGTAGTTTACATGATTGAAGCTCTAAAAATCTTGTTCCGTTACGCGTTGTTTGGCAGTCATAAAAAGGCGCGAAGAAGTAGACGGAAAAAGAGGCGCGGGACGCTAATGATAAGAATAATGCAGCCTCTCTTCTTCGGGAAGACTGCGCGCGCTTATGTAATAGAACGGAAACCTGCTCGGGCATACGCATACGTATACCAACGTAGAGGAGCGAGATACGACGATGCGGTGGGGCCGAGTGTAGTCGACTGTCAGGGGCTTTCATAATGCACGTCTTGCGAATTGCGACGGATTAAGATGTCCCCTTCCGCCGGGAACCGCTCCAAGTAGTATTAGTCAGTAATTGATCGGACGTGCGCCGGCAACGAAAACTCCTGGCCGAGTCCTCAGTAGTATATCAAGATCGCGTTTTTAATATTTATCATTCGGTGAGGATTACGGAAACTCGATGATCCTTTTTCATAAAATCAATAGATAAAGCTATCTTTATAATAACGTTTCGCTATCACTGAATGATGTAATGAGACTATCTATTAATGGATGTCCAACAGAGCAGGACAATTGTATTGCGTTCTTGCATCGAGAAGGTAGAGACTGTGGGTCTTATCATACGTGACTGCAAGCTTACACAGGTCGATCTTGTGTTCTCGAGGAGCGGGAGGAGTATCAGGTAGAGGCAGACAGTGTACGTAGGTGCCGGTGGCGGGCACAGGCTGCTTCCGCTCGATCGGTCGTTGAGAACCACGGGAATTCGTAACTCGACGCAAGAGAGATAGAAGAACTGCACGAGCAAGAGTGAGCGAGGGAGAGGGAGAGGGCGAGGTAGAGCGTGATGGAGTATTACACATTCACAAACACGCTTACTCCCACATCGGCGGAGTACGCGTGTACCCTTCACCGGTAGACGAGAGCGCGTAGGAGAGAGATCCGAGGCGAGCCGAAGGTGACCGAGGCAGGAGGTCGTTGGGGTGCCGTGGGGATCGACATCGACGTCGACTCGGTTGCGAGAGCTTCCCTCGCACTCTGCTCCGAGCTGTCGAACGCGAGCTTCGAGGTTCAAACCCGCGCGAGACTATTCCAACTTCTCATCTCTCTCGACGACGTTCCACGTCGTCCACGGTCTATCTTGCCGCCTCCAAATCCATACGTCTTCGCTACGTCATTTCTACTGCTCTGAGATCAACAGACGCCTCACCATCTCTCTCTATTTCTCATAGACATTCATTCTCTTCTCCACTTTGTCTCTCTTTCTCTACCTCGGCGCTTATATTCTCTTCGTTCGCATTACTACATTGTACACGCCACGAGATTTGGAGATAGAAGCATTGCGAAGCGACGCTCGGCGAGGGGACGCTTCTTTTTTCTCGCGCGTACTCAGGGATCGTTTCTGATCCCTCGTCGCTCGTGATAGTACTCCTCGTATGAGGCGCTATCTGGTTCGCTCGGGAGGAGGTTCGTCCGAGTTTGAGTCTGGCTGACTGGAGCGGTGGCTTGCTTGTTGTTTCCCGCATGTCTCCTGCCTGTTCGGCGTGTTCGTTCTTCCATCGAAGATCTCGACTGATCGATGCCACTCTTCGCTCTCGCGCGCTCAATGCAGCCAGCTGGAATTGGGGGACGACTTGAATCTCGTCGTCCTCGTGGCTGTGTCGTTTCGCTCGGTGTTTCTGGGATTACTCCTTCTCTTCTTCGATTGGCTTTCGATTAATTGGTGCACTCTGGTGTTCCTGGTGCGCACCTGGTGTGCGGCTGAGATTCGGGCCGCCCGTGGCGTCCAGATAAACGAACGGTTGAACAGCCGTCTCGAGGGAAGAACGTTAGAACGGAGAGGAGATACTAGGAGGGATCTCGCAGCTGGCTGGAGAGTTGTGGTCCAGTTACTTCAAGGTGTATGAGGTGCGGAAGGTGCGCATGGTAACCGAAGGCAGCCGGAAAGCTCGCTCTCTTTTTATCCTCGGCCTTTTCTACTGCTACTCCTCCTCCACCTCCTCCTCCACCTCCTCCTCCTTCTGGTTGTCGTCATCGTCGCCGTCGCTGTCGTCGTCGTCGTTGTGGTTGGCTTTTGAATCAATAATCTCAGCTCAGGATTACATGCGGCTTTTTGTTTGCTAGCCGCGGGATCAGAGAAAAGCTTGGACACTTGATCGTCCACTGCCACGGATGACCGATAGCTTCTTCGAGTTGATCGCACTCCCATTTATTCGATTCTCCGAACTACTACCGCTCGTTTCCCTCGTTGCTTCTGGGAATATGGAAAGAGAGAGAGAGGAGAGCGCCGCTGGAACAGTGTTCACCCTCTCGCTCGCTGTGCTCTCGGTGTAGCAGTGGTGCGCGGTATCGAGGCACGGATTATTGATCCCTCCATCCTCCGCTTCCCCGTCCTTTGCTTATGATATTTTGGAAAAAGATTGTCAGATCGCGGGAGAAGGATAGAAAGGGCGAACGCAAAAACATGATTGCCGCACTCGATGCGCCCGCGGTTCCGAAGAGCGAGGGGAAACCTCGTTAAGCCGTCGATAAAGTATGGAAAATTGATTGGCGCGTTCTGGATGTTCCCATCGAGGAACGCGCTCTTCCTCTGTAATCCTCCTGACGATCGCAGGCCGAATGCCTTTCCCATAACTGCTCGGCGTGAATGCCGATCGCCTTGCTCGCAATTCGATGGTAGGTGTCTCTTGAGAGGTGTACACACTGTATTTTGTTCTCTATTGCTGGCAGAACTCAGGATCGTTCGAGATGGAATCACCTTTGGCCGAAGGAAACGTGATCGAGGCCCAAGAGGATTCCAACTCAGTGAATACTGCCGAGGAGGAAGTTTCAACAAGGTCTACGACTGCGACAAGCAGGTGCACAGAAGAGGTCAGCGAGGTCGAGTCGGGGACATCGTGTCCAGGGAAAGGAGCGGGCGATGTCGATCACTGGGCCGACCAAGATGATGCCGGGGATCTAGAGAGCCCCGAACCCACTTCTTTCACTGGACCGATCGCGCCATCGAGCGCGACCACGTCACCGGATCGGCTGGAAAAGTGCGAGAGCGGGAGTGGGAGCAGTGGGGAGATGGGCATCAAGCTGGGTAAGCAAGAGAAGTCGAAGGAGCAGCTGCCGGAAGAAGAAGAGAAGAAGGTGGAAGGTCCTGTCGATCAGCAGCAGGATTACTGCGAGGCGACATCGACTGTTGAATGTTACGAGAAGATAAACATTAACGAGACAGTGGACAAAGGTGGAGGATCGAGCGACGATGTTGGAGCCGACGAGGATGCCGATTGTAGTCTGGCTCCAAGGAAGAGGGTGGCCGGTGAGTTCTTGCCGATCTGCGCCGAGATCAAGAGGATCGGTGTCGAAATCTCCGAGGAAGAGGCGAATCAACTTAGATGCGAAGTCAGGCGGATCTCGCCGGTTCTAATTAGCCAACATGAGCGCACGCTACCCGAAATATCGTTGTCCTCGAGCTCCTCCTGCCTCTTCGGGGAAGACGCTGAACCTCGCTGCCGAACCAATGGCATTCTTGCCAGGCCGTTCTCGCCATCTGCACGTACCCTGACGTCGCAGGGTTCCGAAGCCGAAGTGTCGCCTTCGAGAATCCAGGGCCTTGAATGTAGGATCTCAAGTGCGAGCGCAGAGGCTGAATGCAGTAGTAGCGTCGAAGATCCATCGGTCGACTCGACGGATAAGCTCTGCTTCGTTGGGAACCCGGTGCTCGATGAAGACTCTTGTTGCTCGACGGCTGAGGTCGACGGCGGTGACTCGTGCCGAGAGGCAGAATGCGGGGAAGAAACTGCCAAAACACGTGCGTGCTCTGCCGGCATATCGGACGCTGACACACCGAGCAAAGACTCTGCCTTAAGTCCGGAATCATCGCCACGGCGACTACGACCCGACCAATCCGACATCCTCGCCAAGGAGGATTCCTGTTCCTCGAGCCGGCAAGAGGACGAGGTGTTGCATAGCGAGGCAAAATGCGAGGAATCTGCTGCGACGCGTACAAGTAGTGATAGTAAGGGGAGTTTAAGTTGTAGCACGATAGAGAATGATAACAAGTTAGCTGCTGATTCCAGTCTGAACTCATCGTCGAGACGATTGGTCGTTGTTTTGAATCGCGTTACCATTTCACCGAATTCCGAGGACAAGAGCAAAAGACGCAGTCTTGTAAAGAAGCCACAAGATAAGAGCGTCGATGGTGCTAGTGCTGTAAATGTAAGGACTGAGTCTAATGCTTTGACAGAAAGCGCCAAAAACCCGTTGGTCCATCTCGAAGTCTTATCCGAGGAGTTAATCGGTCAAAGTAGCGGAGGAGAGGCTAGTTCTTTTTGCAAGCCTTGCCGAGTAGTTTTACAGAGGCTGGTGACGAGCGAGCACTCGCAGACGAAGAGCGCGCCAATTAAGAGAGTACGAAAACCGGTAAATGAGGAGATCTTGTCGCCAGAGGTTATCAAGAAGTTGGGCGAGGACGAAGAGGTGGTTTTCTCCTCGCCCTCGCGCACCATCGTCAACCTGGAAGCGTCGAACGAGGCTGACTCCTGCGAGGCGGCACCACGTTCGCCCGAAGAAATGCTGGGAAGTTCCACAGAGACTGAGATTGCTGAGAGCGTGGACACCGAGACGGAAACCGAGACGGGCTCCGACAGCTCGGAGGTCTCCTCGATGACGAATGCACGCCTACGCGGATGCGACGACGAAGCCGTTTCCGATCAAATATCCTGCCAGGAGAATGAGACCTTGTGCTGTGACGAGATTACGCCGGAGATCATGACCAGGCTCGAGCCTGAGAGGCCGGAAGCTTTCACCGAGGACTCTGCCGAGAGCCTGGCACTTGCTACTGGCGCCCGGGATGAAGTGAGGTCCGATGGTAGTGATTCTGGCCTCGGTGGAGAGATACCTGGAGACCCGGGGCCACCTCCTGTACCTGAAAGCGATTCCGAAACATCTTTCCTCGACAGGCTGCCTGATGACATTCTCTCCGACAAGGAAAAATGTAAGTCCATGCTTTAGTAAAGATTTTTGTTTACTCTTTTCAAGTCGACTCAATATTTGTGAGCTCAAGGATTCAGGAAAATTTCGGGAATAATTCGATTTATATTTAATGGTCCACGGAGGAAAGGCATTAAAGAGTAAATAGAACTGATATTGCATTCTCGCGGCATGTAGTTGCACGTTGTACAAGTCAGCGCCGGCTGTGCACGGCAAAAGAAGAAAGTGCTGTTCGATCAAGTATGCATCGATTATCGGCACGCGATAGTAGTCCCCCGGCGATAGCGAAGAATGGCATTCTGTTTCAGCTGTGAATCAACTGGAGACTTTTGTGCCGAGCACGGCAGTCCCTGGTACACCGCACACTCAGTTAGCGAATTTCCCGTGCCCGTCGAAAAGCAACCTGAAGCGCAGATTGATCGACTGTATGGAAGGCGGGCCAAGCCCGAAGAGGAGCAACACCGAGGAGCCGATGAAGAAGAAACGCAACATTCAGTTCGATGCGGTTACAGTGTACTACTTTCCCAGGGCACAGGGTTTCACTTGCGTGCCTTCTCAGGTGAGTCTAGACTCTAAAACAAGTCTCTCAGAATCAATCCTAATATGAAAGATAGAGATTTTCAAAATGTCTGGATTTCCTAAGTTGAAAAAGAGTTTCCATTTGTGGAATTAGGTCGTGTAGGCAGATTTATGTAGAGTTAGATATGATTGAAAGGCTGGAATCGCGGTTGGCAGCACTCGGCGAAGCTGTCGTAGAGGAGAGGAGGAAGCGCAGTACAGCGAAGGGTGATGAACTAAATCGATCCGTCCTTTTGCCGGCAGGGTGGCAGCACCCTTGGTATGAGTGCGACGCATACTCATGCCGAGAGATTCTCGTTATCGGAGCATGCGGCCGAACAGCGACGGATTCATCGTGCCAGGTTGGCGCAACTGCGCTCGGAGCGAGCAGCGAATTGCGTGGCTGAGACTGCCTCGAGCTCGGAGGATCCAAGCGACGACACTGACGAGGAACCTAGCGACAATGAGGAGCTTGACATCGATAGCTACTACTTCCTGCAACCGGTACCAGCTTGGCAGAGGCGCGCTTTATTGCGAGCAGCAGGCGTCCGCAGGATAGATGCAGTTGAGAAGGACGAATGTCGAGACATTAGAGCCAGCAGGGAACACTGTGGCTGTGGCTGTAAAGGGTATTGCGATCCGGAGAGCTGTTCATGCAGTCGAGCGAATGTAAAGTGTCAGGTGAGTGGTGAATTGAACCTCGGCTAGGATAGTAGTGGATGAAGGGATGATCAGGTTCTTCAAGTGTTATGTTGTGTTCCGCTTTGGCAGGTCGATCGCGCTGGCTTCCCATGCGGCTGCAGCCGAGACGGCTGCGCGAACAGTTCGGGCAGGATCGAATTCAATCCAGTGCGCGTGCGGACGCACTTCATTCACACCCTGATGCGACTCGAGCTGGAAAAGAAGCAACGCGAGGAGGAGGGCGCGGAACACGAGGTTTCAGACAATCACAATGGCAGGGGTCCTCTGCGCGATATTAATTTAGGCTCGGTAATAGAGAGTACGAGTACAGAGGCGTGTATCAACGGGGCTGGCTTCACTACACTGCACTATGAGAGCCACGAGGCTGTCGATGGCAGGCCGACTTGCCGACCGGAAGTACCTGGTACGAGAGAAGATAGTTTGGATTTGTATGCTATAAGAGACGATTGTTACACCAGCGAAGGCACCGTTGATGCTACGCAGGCCACGCAGCGGAAACTTCACCCTGAGTTTAGTCAAACGTTTCAAACTTTTTCGGGGCAGAACGGTGCCAGCGTGAATTTCCAGCAATCCGCGTATCAGGATTACCAACCTTATCCTAGCCTTCCTTCCACGTCGAGGGTGCAGTTTCAGCCCCAATTTCAAGCAGCTCCAGGAAACCCCGGATTCTCGCATTACGCGACGTACACTCAAGATGCCGGATCGATGCAAGGAAGCTGCCAGGTGCAGGTGCATCCCGGGCAACACGCGGCGGGCTACGAGGCAGCATTCGCTCAAGATGAAACGACTGGCTCCCAATACACCAATTTAAACTCGGTGCAGCCCATGAGTTCCGTGGTACAGCAGATGGGAAAATTAGAGCCATTCTCGGAACTTCTGTCAGCCAGATATTCGTATTATGGCGAAATGGAACCCCAGACACACGGTACTTACCATGCGAATGGAACAAAAGTTAGTGTTGAGAAGGGCCAGAGTAACGAGCAACAGTCGGAAAGCACGGAGGAGTGCGACGAGAATTTCGGAGAGATTATTAAGAAATCTATGGTTGAGACTGTCTCCGCTTAGAAGGAATTGTAGATACGCAAGAATCAGCATCGAGTACCGCCAAGTCGTCTTTGACTTCTAGTGACTCGTGCTAAAATAGCGTAACACCGGCGTTCCTAGTAAGCCGGTTACTCATGCGCCGAAATATTTGGGAATGAGACCCCTCAGCACGAGAAAAGGTGCCTGGTGTCTAATCGTGGACAGTTGACAGTTTTATCTCGTTGGATAAATACGAGTACATTGTTTGCGTGATTTTCGCATGGAACACTGGAGTTCTAGAGAATCACTCGCGGTTAAGCGCCACGAAACACGTGGATGCGGTTAGGCAAATTTTACGGCTTCGTGTGCGTCCGCCCGGGATGGGAGCTAGAAGTGTCGTACTTGTTCCTCCATTCGCACCTGGATCAAGAGTGGTGTTCGCGATCGTAGAGAAACCGAGAACGACATCTTCGAGAAGCGTCAAGAGAATCCGGGGCCGCCGTATCGGTAATGGATTTTTGGGGGAGAAGGTCTTCGTCGAAAATCTTCACGAGAAGTGCCGCATGTGAAAGGATTACCTCTGCGCAGGAGTAGCAGAAGAAATTTCAACGAGGTTGTGACCAAGAAACAACATGGGATCAGCTTAGATTGCAGTTTATAATACCTACCTTTAATACCTTAATCGTAATAAACCGCGTGGTCGCGGTTCTCTTTTTAAGGAAGTTTCGAAACCGTGCGAGAGAGTTGAGCGTACGGTGAAAGCTCGTGCGATTGCAATGGCGAGACTCGAAAAAAGTTCCCATTGCTGATCGAAGACCAACACACAACGGAAGAAAAGGCACATGGATACATGCATACACACGTACTAAGAAAAGAAGGAACCATACACACATTGATACACACGAAGACAGACGAAAAAATTGTGAGCTATTGTGATACTTGTGCATATTAAAGATGCTGTTTGCCAGGATTGTAGGTTAAGGATTAAATTATGGGACTTTTTTATGCCAGTTAGTAGCAGGTCGAGTTTGAATGGTTTTTCAATCAACGGCTGATGGTTAATCGACGATAGAAACTAGAATCTCCTCGCAATGTATCTAAAGGATACCGATGGCACACACAAACACACTCTACACACGACACATACGAATACATCAAGACTAGACGAGACATGGTGCTGGCATACGAAGCGCACGCTCTTTACCGAATGATATGTAACGTTTAGGCTCTCGTGTAAGCTTCTCGCTTTCTCACGCGGAACCCTGAGATTGCTCACCTCCCGCAAAACACCACGCACGCACAGATAGATAATAACAAACCTTCAGCTCTCGATGAAGGTGCTCACGAGATTGTGAGTGCTCTACGGCTCAAATACCGTCACGCATGTACCAAGCAGCAATTGCAGGGTAGCCCCCTTGAGAAAGGAGAAGCGGCAGACGCGCGGGGCATTTTTCAATTTTTCCAACCGATCAAGTGAAGCGATAAAGTGTCCGATGCCGTTGAGAGCAGTCTTTGCTCCTGGCGTACAGACGTGTTTTTGCACACCCCCATTGTTATTCACCTTGTAGATTTTCAGACACAGACCTCTTTAGCATCCCGGGACGTTGACCGCTATACCCACGATTTATTGAAGTACCATACAGTTAAGGGGATTAACGATATGACGATAGTATTAAATTTATACATACTTATTGGACGTGTCAGCTCCCGAGCACCTTTGACGCTCCCTCGTTTTTCATATATTTTCTCGCCGTGTGTTCATCGTCGTTGATTGGTGCCTAAAATATCGCCGCGTTGTTCATTGTTGGACATGCACGAGGAGTAAAGTCAAAAGAAGCAGAGAGAGAGAGACAGTCGCCCGATCGGGCTGAGCGTCAGAAGAACGGATGTAGTGTGCATCGTGTGTGCGAAAAAGCGGACGATAACTAGACTTTCTAAAAAAAAGGCGTTGATGCGTCGCGAGGGATGTGACACCTCCGTATGGCATATAAATATACATATAAACTACACGTATGTAAGTAACTTTTAGAGTATTTGAGTAAAAAAAGGCATACATAGTTGATAGTGTTTTATTAAATGTTGTGAAAAAGTCTCTTGTCTCTCGTCTAATGTGTCGTCTCTCTCACTCTCTCACTTTTACTCCTTTCGTTGTTAGAAAGCAAAGCCATGCCTCCGTTTCTTTCCCTTATCCTAGTACGTCGCATTATCCCACTGTCTCTAATCATCATTCCATAGTCTTCACGATCCGCACTCTTTGTGTCTTTGGTGAACACGTCTAATTGTATTATATTCCTCGACAAACACTCATTATCCATTGTATAGATCCTGGTCGGACGAGCATGCGGTACGTGCGTTATTTCGCACAGACCGTGTGAGAGCCGGCGCGGTGAATTTATTTCCTCAATTAACTTTCATTACATTCCTCTTTAAGTATTCAGTATTACAGTTACCTGCAGGGATAGATGGAGCGCATCGCCCACATATAGCCGGTCATTATCCAATAGAATCATTTATTCAATGACTCGGGACTCAAGCAGATTTCTCATCCATCTTACGAAACTTTCTCAATATTTACTATATCTAATTCTCCTCGCACTACTGTTAAAACAATCGAAAGTTTACAACAGTGCGAATTCATACTGACAATATGCGCGTGCGCGCCATTTGTATTCTGGCGCCACTTGCTTCCCGAATTCAAAGTCCAAGATGGCGGCCGCCGGTAGTTTCTCTGCGTCGAGTTCAACCGGTCTTTTTGAGGTATTACGATTAAAACTATTGCACAACTGGCAATTCTTATATAATTCTATTGCCAATTGGTTCGCGAGTCTCTGCTAATAAAGACAACGTGTGCACTGATGTTTAACTATCGCAATCGTTCTCGTTTTGTGTGTGGTTTTGCCGCGTAACGTCACTGGTACGAATTCGAATAATTCCCAGCACGATTTTGCAAGCAAGAGTGCTTCAACGATATCAAAATACGAAGGGTGAAGAAATTTGTCCTCGAACGAAGAAAGGAAAGAGGAGCATCTGGGTGGTCAGCTTGAAAATAATCCTGTCTACCAGCTTCGACCCCAGCTGTCCCATGCAACTCAGTAAGTACTCCAATTGCACCATTCAATACACGTTTTCGATGTACGTGGTGTACGATGGAATGTGGCAGGAATGTGTGATTGACCTGACATTTCTTTCACACTTATACTACATGCGATACAATCGATACTCCATCGATATAATTCCCCTATTATTGGACGTCTAAAAGATACACGATAGATGTTGGCATCCATATGGGATGAGCGAAAAAGGGCGAGAGGGAGAGGTGGTCGAGTGTTGGAGGGGAGGTTGTCGGAGTATGTGTGCGTAGAGAGTGGTGTATGGTGGTGGGCGAGCGAGGGGGCTACTGGAGCGCGCGCCGCGCGAAGTAAGCGCTCGACCGTGAATCCGCACGGAGGTTATAACCTAGCGAGCGAGCGTCTCAACCTTTATTTGCCAAGTGTTCGGGATCGGTTTGCCGGGCGATTTCACTTCTGCCGCGAGTAGAAGAATCTACGTGGCTGTGCGGAGTGATAGAGCGAAGGTGGGGCAAGCGAGCGTGGCGTAGTAGAACGAGCAGGAAGACAACAAGGTGTCGTTGACGTTTGGTGTGTCAGTGTCCTCGGCGTCCATCTCTATTGGACTTGCGGCGCTCGGTTCTGCTCTCGGCCCCCTTTCTCCCCCGAATCATTGGCCCATTGGCGTATCCTTGGCCGTACTGTCGAAGCAGCGCACATAGCACGCATACGCCCAGCGACTAGAGAGCGTGCAGGATTTTTCCGTGGCGCACTTTAAACGGGACTGGGCTTCGACGAGGCGAGCGAAGGGAGAAGAGAAAAGAACGGGAGTCGAGAGTGGCAGGCAAGGAAGGCAGGCAGGCAGGCAGGCAGGCAGTCGGAGCGCTGGAGCATATTGGCGAGCGGCGCTGCGAAGGAGGCAGTCACCTTGCCTGGCGTACGGCGAGCACGAAGAGCACAGCTCTCTCGCTCCTGAGAAAAGAGGCAGAAAGAGAGGACGACAAAGGAGAGCGATGAAGCGTGTAACAGGCAGCTCGTTTCCAAGTGCCTGAAACTCTGCTCTGTCGAATGAGCGGCCGATGGTGACCAGCGACGTGTAAGGATACATAACGAGTGCGTGTGCGCGTGTGTCTGGAGGCACACATCGCGGCGTATGTGTTGGTGGTGGTGGTGCCGGCGCTGCTCCTCGCTGCCATGCCGGAGGACGACAGGTGGGCATCGTGCCGGAGTCAGGTCAACGAGCAGCCGTTCTTCTTGCGTGCAGTGGTCGATCTAGGATACGAGCAGCTTGCGATCACGGCGGTGCCGCTGGCAGAATGACGAGCCAGCGGAAACGCGCTCAAGAGGATCGACGCGGACGACGGGCACGACGACGAGTTCCCTCGCGCTAGCGGTGGGCTATGAGCGCTGACAATGGGGACGACTCCTTGGTGATTATCATGCCTTTCTCTTCTTCGCGCCATCTCGCCCCTCGCACCTCTCCCGTAACACTCCCCCCCAACACACACATACACACACACATTTCTCGACTCGCCTTTCCTCTTACACACCTCTCTCTCCTACTCTCTCACATTTTATGGTATTTGTTCCTCGAGTGCGACGTGTACGCTTCTCGGGACGATCGTAACACGGGCTATGCACGTGTGTATGCGCCTGGTAAGTGGGTCAGGATTTGTTTTTGTCGGATCGAAGGATCCGGCCGGAGGGGGAATGCAGGGGGCATCGGTGAGGCAGGCTCCCGGGTATGTAAACAATCGGTAGGATTTGGACAGTGCGCACTTTTCGCGGTGGTTGAGTCAGCTGTCCTTGGAAATGGGCTTAGCACATAGCGCGACGAAGTTTTACGAGCGACTCGTAATAACGCCTTCAAGCGGGTCATTCAGATGTGCGGTCATGCACACCTGTGCTATAGTTCGCCCGGTAGACAGCTCCACTTTACCATCAGATTCTCATTCCTTGTCCCGCACGCGAAGGTATGCCTGGCATTCAACCGGGTATTGTTGACATTAGAAATCATTCTCATCGACTGCACGTCCAGCATGTGCGGGGCTTCTCTTTCTTGATTAGAGCCGGGCTTAATTAATCTAGAATGCTGACTGCTGCCAGTGTTGGAGTGCAGTCAGCTTGGATTGAATCCGGTGTCTTTCTCACGAGCGGGCCTTACTGTTCGTGGGAAGATCGATTTCGGTGAGAATCCGTGCAACCCCGCAATTGGAACGCGTCCGCTTTAGCCTTGCGTTTCTTGCCACTCTTCTGCCCGGCCGAAAATTTCGACACTCGGAACTCTCTTGCCTTGCCTCGGCCCCGTAATCCGTGGAGTTGATCTTTCAGTGGCTGGAACAATGCTTGGCTGGTCGGATCGCTTTACCTCTTACCTCGGCAGAGAGACCACCCGATCCGATCGGTTTTGTCTTGGTTGCGTCAGAGCACTTCGCGTTCTACCAGGTAATCGGCCTTCTGTCTCAACCACATCTCGTCGCATTGAACTCGTCCAATTCCGGGCGATCGGTCGCGGGGATGATATCGTGGAAAATTTCAAGGAGGTCGCTGCGATCGACTGCATTAGATCCACTTAAAGCATTTAGCACGATTTCCTTCCACGACGAAGGACACGCACGCTGGAGTCAGAGAGACACTCCGGTCGACAGTGCAAGGTCGGTCGAGCCAGACTTTTTTTATTCTTGGGAATAGAGACGTCCTTAGTCGCAAGGCATTTATTCCTGGGGAAAGGTGTTTCTTGGAGGGGGGGACGTATTAACGATCGTGTGCCGATGGACGAAGGAAATCTAGAGCGGACAGTCTTACGAGATGTTAAACAGTTAAATTTCACCGAAGCCTTTCTTTCTCCTAACTGGTGTTTTATCCAGTTGAACGAGTCGCTTACGTATGGGAAAACTGCTGGAAAGGCAGAACTATCTCTGTGAGAATTGGGTCGTCATAGCCGATTAACTAATTTCCCTTCAATGGCTCTCCAATCAGTCAATTGTGTGCTCCGTCAATCGATTCGAGGGTCAAACAATAGAGCGCGGGGACGACTTGGAATTTGGACTTTGCTAGTTTCGTTCTTAGATCGGCGCGTTTCTTTTCGATCCAAGCGAGTTTTCTCGCGCAACAGTTACACAACGCAAGGCGCCGCGCGCTCGTGCAACCATCGTCGTTAAAACTGGGATTGAATCTCGTATCCGACTTGACCGATTTGAACCGCCTAACTGTTTCGACAAATTCGGCCTTGGCTGCAGTATCGCTTTCGCAAGAAGAATTCGTACGAGGAAAACATCGCTACCAATTGAAGCGATCTTAAAGTATCCCACATAATTAACCGAATTTAGAAAACACCAGAGAATCTTGTCATTTTCCTTTTTTTTCAAGCCCTCTTTCTAGCAAAACTTGGTCTGGAACGCGCGTGGGACATGTGTCGAGGTGAGTCAGTGCGATGCCTCCTACGTGAGCCTAAAGCCAAGGTTTTTCAGCCCTGGTAATTTGGATCGTAGTAATTTCGCACTCTCAGTCCTTCGCCGCCATTAACTCTAGACAACTCTGCAATCGGAATAGTTCGCGAGAGAAAAAGATGAGAAGTAGCCGGGTAGCGACGACTGCACTTCCATAAAAGTCGCTTTCACCGCGCTTGTGCTCCCAATGCCTTCTCGCCAGTTCTTCATTAATTTCTTTCACTATTTACAACACTCTCTTGCGAGCCACGGGCCAATGGAACACGGAATGTAGTACCTGGCAATTCCACGATCGTATCTGTTAATCGGCCGAGTGGATACAGTGTCAGCTCGTATGTACTTAAAGTAAACATCCGAGGTGCCAGAAGGAAAAGCCTGAGCCAAGTGTAGCTTCTTCGTAGAGGCACGCGCCCGGGCTTTCATAAAACTGATTGCTCTCCAAATATTTGTAAGCAGTGAGTGCAAAGACAAATAATGGGCTAACTTCGGTCATCAAGATTCCTTATATCATTTCTCTTGGCATGTTTTCATTTCTCGAACGCGCGCATTATTCCATTCGAGACGAACACGCGTGTCAATTACATCGAATCAAAATAAAAATAGAACGAGTAATATTCGCAAATCAATAAAAACAATTACTATATTAAAAATATCCAGTTCCAGGAGGGGTTGTATTACGAGAATTCAATTAGTAGAGATTTCCAAGTTTTTAAAATAGTACTTTGGAAGCGCGGAGAGTATATTACTGCTATGAAAAGGAGTAGCTCAGGGAATTAGTGGCTCAAAGGAGTGGTAGGCCGACTGGAACACAAGTTCTCGGTGGCTTAGGCGAGTGGAACGCGGGATTACAGGAAGGTGGCGCGGGCCACGTTGCATTTTCTCGTGCTCCGTACGGACTCCGCACGCTCGGTGCACTCGGTAAATGGGCAAATCTCGTTAGGCTACGGTGTTGCTAGCACTTCGTTCTTGCTTCTTCTTCCTCTCCCTATCAAGCCAGCCTGCCGAAGAGCACTCGGTCCGACGTAAAATCGATATGTCGCTTTCTCCCGCGTCGCCCTCTCTATTAGCAGAAAGGCTCAAGCCCTTTTCACTCTGTACTACACAGACGCGCTCAGACCCATCCGGATTTACAATTGAGAACCGACTGGCATTCCATTCTCTATCGAAACCTTTAACCGACAACATTTAAATAAAACATTTTTCATTTTGCAATTATAACACATTGTTTTTTTTTTAAATAATATATCGAATGATTTAAATTATTCAAAGTTGGAATTGTAATAAGGGCAGGTAAAAGGAAAAACGATTGGATTTATAATAAAGTTTATAATTCCGCAATAATTGATTTCATACGACGGATGATTCGAATTTGTAACTAGGAATTATAATAGAAGAGCGGGCGGAGGAGCAATTTGTATGGAATTAGACGAGGACAGGCGGAGGAGACAACGTGCACTGGGTGGTACGAACTTGAACGGTCACCACAGCTAGCACGTGGATCGATAGGACATTCGCGAGTGTGTATGATGTTGGGTTGCTCGTATTTCAGCAGCTATCACTCGCCCGGAATCTCTCGGTTTCCTGTTGATGACGCCCTAGCCTTGCCTCGCCTACGTCCTCGTGACGTCCTTCCGCCCAAATATGACGTAACGCACTTTAAAACGTCATCGTGCGTATGCAGTAATTAGCTGGCAATTAGATTTCGGTACACGGTGGGCGGAACAGGATCAAGTATAATATTACACTGTTTATCCGCTATGAAGTATGTTTATATTTATAGATTTATGACTTTTTCAAATTTTCTTGCATTCTTGCTACTACTTCTTAACAACTTAATATGATATTTATCAGGTTCATGTACCGATAACTGAGAGTAATCGACATGCTACAGATGTCATTGATTACGACAATTACATAAGATCGGAGCATTCACGTGTGAATTACTGCTAGTATCGCAGATGACATAAACTTGACTCATAAACATCAAAGTAGTGTGTCTTGATTGTCATGCGATTTATTGATACTGATTATTCTATCCAAAAAAAAATTTATCACCGGTGTCTAATACCCGGCGAATGTTCAACGAACGTCATTCAACACATGCGAGAGCAGCGTCATAGGACTTTTTCCGGGGAACTTTTCAATCTTGTCAATACAATATAGATATCGATCTTCCAGTGGGATGGAACCGATAGAGGAGCGCTGTTCGCGTCGGTGTGTGGAGCCTGCCGGCTACGATAATGACAGTGCGTTTGATTGCATCGCCGGGAAGCGCGTGGCGTAGAAGTGCAATACGATCGAGCGGGCTTCAACTTCGACCGCGGCTTCGGCGCCGCTTCTCACTCACCATCAGTCGACGTTGGTGCGCCGAGCCGAGCGGACCTCTGCTCGCATACTCGATCGGTCCACACGCATTTCCTGTCGCATCCTATTCTAGTTAGACTCGAGTAAATTTGAACTTCTCTCGAATCCTCATGTTCTCGTCGACTTTTTCAATCGATCAGTGCCAATCATAAACGTTCCGCGCTACCAGGTACATCTCAAATGGATTAATTGTGAGCTTCTGTTAAAGTAGGATTATTTGATATTGGAGTTCGATAGTGATGTGTATTCCCAGGCTATCGGAGTGTGTTATACGAAACTAGAAATGAAAGAGAGAGGAGAGAGAGAGAAAGCGCGCAGGTGGGATGGAATGGTCAAACTTTAAAGTTAACTGGAAGTATCAGGAGTTGAGGAACGCCGCTTGAGATATAAGAAGCTAGTTATCTGAGGTATCGAACGATACAAGTATTATCGCTGTCATGGTCGTTTATACAAGATTTCGATTGAGTTAGATAACTAAAGACGCTAATATCGACATATTTCTGATTTTCGCTGGTTGGCGCACAAGTCAATCTAGCTCACGCGAGGTGGAAAGCACGTGCGTGCGTCGAACAGGTTGTTCTTTCAGGAACACCTTGAAAAAATTCCGAGTAATCAACGACTTATACACATTGCAGTCTCTGTGTAGTTGATCATTACAGTCTTTACATGGTATAATATCACAGTGCATTTATGTACCCGTGCAATTTGCCCACGTGTTCGTTATTCAATGTACTTTGATATTATCCATTGACGATGACTAAATCTTCACTGAATTATTTACTCTCTTTCTAGAATCGATAAATTGCCACTCCTGTTATTTCCGAATTGCTAAGTGATTAGCTGTCCAAGTTATAACAGTCGAGACTGTCTCTACGTTTGCTATCATTAGTCCGTCTGACTTTCGTTCGAGAAGGGGAAACATTTGGACAAGGTCCATGCAGACTCCTCCGTTGGAGTTCACTTGTGGTTTCGTATCCACTGTTCACTCTTCTCTTTTTCCGCGAGTATTCCCTCTGACTTTCGGCAGACGCAGCTGTAGTAATTCCGGCAAAAGCCCCTGCGTTATGCCGGCGCGGGATTGGCCGAGCGGATTAAAATTGCACAACTGCTACGGGGTGGGCGAGCATCCAAATATTTCGCATCTCCCTGTTCTTAGTGTATCTCTTGGTGAAAATAGACGTCGTATTTCAACTTGGCGAAACGTCGTTCACGGCGGCCAAGGTTTCCACATTCTTATGAGAGAGCCTTTGACTATTTCATGTTAGTCATTTACTAGTTTATTTTCGAACTTTCTTTCTATTTATAAATTGATTTTCATTGCGACTTCTTGTTAATTGATTTCTCGTACGATTCGAGTAGCTACTCGACGCACAATCGAGAATTGTGTACAAAGTGTCGGAATCGGTGTATTCGCGTCCTCCGTGTAAATAACGGGACATCCTCTGTTTACTCGGTGACCCCTGATCTCTGTTTATCCATCGAAACCTTGCCACTCACTTACCGCTCCTCCTCCTTCCTCCTATCTTAACTCGCTCGATTACCTTCAGCGTGTGTTTCAATCCAAACGTAATCGGTGATTGGGCAAATTTATCGAACGGTAAAAATTATAGTAAAATTAATTCTAAAAATGATTATTAAAATCATTCAACTAACAAAGGGTTGAAACAATACTAGAGAAAAGATTGTATTTGACAGCAGCAAGTGTCGACGGGGCGTTAATTTTATCGTAACGAGGCGTGGACGGGCATCGACATTGTTTTATCGTGCTTCGATCCCGCGTGACTTTCTCTCTCTAACACGAATGGGAATATCGGCATTGCCAGAGTACCCCAAGCAAACACTGAGATTAATGGGACAACTTCAATATCAGCATTCCCGGAGCAGTATTTCTATCGGAGAGTCTGGAGTGTGGGGATCTATTGTAATGATTAGCGATGGAGAGGAACGCGAGAAGTCGTCGTGGCTAGTGTTAAGGTGTTGCTGAGAGTGGCGGTACAAACAAGAAAGAAATCGCTTGCACAGGCATAATCGAGGGGACGGCAGGCGGCGGCGGGGGAGTTCGGCGGAGCTACAGACGTGGATGCTGTGGCCCGTGTTGGGTGATGACGGGCTAAGCCCAACATCACCCCCTGGGTCTGCCGGTAACGTCAAACCCGCCAACAAACTGGCGCCTTTGCTACTTTGCGCGCCCTGCAAGCCCACACATCGCAAGAGCCAGAGTTCCACCAAGTGGTACGTTCAGCAGGTAAAAAAAGACACATCATCGCCTGGCTCTCATCTCAGTCAAACTGAGTATGCCATTCTCATAGAGGATTCCATTATCCCTGCTCTTGTACACCCCCCCTTTTTTTGTGTTTCTTCTTATTGATTTTGTCGTATTCAGTTCGGCTTCTATGTTTTTCTTTATTGCTAAGCTTCAATTTTATTCATTGTCTCGACCTTCTTCCACCTTCTTATCGGAGCACTCTTGCGCTCCAGTTCCAAGGCGCACTCACTCTTCCTTTAGTTTTTATCCAAAGAATCTGGCATCTCGCGTCCCAAGAGATCGCCTACATTTCCCACGGCATGTCTCTTACCAACTATAGTTTCTCGCATCCGAGAATGGTAGATCGTCGTTGCACGTCATTTTATTTCGAGCATCGTTCGAGAAATGCTGTGTGCATGTTGGAAGATTTCTTTTTATTGATATTGACGCGCCATTGCGAATTGAGATACGGAAGAGAGGGTGGATTTAACGAATACCAAGGTGTCTGGTACTGGAGAAATAAGATTGTGACGCAGTGTGTCGTTGAGATGTCGGACTCCCAAGTCACACCAGTAGATATCGGATGCTTGTTTCGTCTTGGCCGAGGACTATTTTCGTTTAGCTTCGCATGCACTCCCAGTCGTCTCATCACCGACGCACTCTCCCCATTATTTCTCCAAGCCCTCCTTAAGTTTTAGCAACAACTTGGATAGAAAATTAGATACGCTTCTTCATTCATATATTTGTTTTTCTATAAATAAGTTGAATGTAAACTGTTGGAAAAGCAGAAGGTATGCAGAAGTACGTAAGAATTAGTTAGTAAGGAGTACAAGTGCCGAGTGCGAATCAAGTGTTCTATCTGAGGGGACGCGCGTCATGATTGAGTTGCACTGGGCTTGCAAAGCAAGTCGAGGGAAGAGGATGCTGTGCGTGGAAGTCACTTAATCGTTTAATCAGGGTCAAAGTGCCATCGGAACTGTATCGTCGCTATTAACCTTTTCCGCTCCGGGAAGACTTATAATCTTACGTATAATCAAATGGACTTTCCTATACTTTCGATGCTATCTTTGCATATATAATTCTTAATTCTCAATCACGGCTGTGTCTTACTAAGTTCACTTGCACTTTGTGCCTCTGCGTCAACGTTGCGAAGGTGCACGTGGACGCAATGAAAAGGAGAGTGCCGCCAATAAGCTGTTAGTGCGCTTGGTGGGACATGCGAGCACAAGTCGTGAGTCGTGGAGTTGTGAGTCATTCTTGATTCCAGTGGGGAAGGAAGGCCTCCGTGAATTCCACCTCCCGTGGAAAGGACCGCGCCCCGCGTCTCCACTTACGCAGCCGTGTAATTATTCTCCGCTTCGCCAGCGGAAACTCACTGCTCCGATCTCTGATCTTAGTCTCGCTAACTACCAACGCTATACTTAGTGATTACGCATTCCTTTACCTTTGACACGAGAATCGAGCATCTCCTTTTATAAATTATACTTTAAATTTTAAATGGATCAACTTGTATTTATATTTATATTTCTCATTCTGTTTTTAAGTAGTAAAAGAATCTTTTTAAGAGAGTGAAAGTATCTTTCGATTGGTGTTTCTATACACATAGATATTCATCCAGTATTTTAGCTCGAGCCTGATATTAGATTCGGGTTGGGCTAAGGAGAATAGGTATTTCCAGATGGCCAGATCGTCGACCCTAACTTTCCTCTCCTCTCCGGCCCTCTACGCCCAGCACAGCCACTTTCGACGGCCTTAACTCGTTCGGGGCGTTGTACCTTTTATCGGATTGTTTTTCATTCTCCCACCATTCGAATGCACATAGTATAATACATCGGAGTGTGTGGCTTTTGTGCTTTGGTTTCATTCAAGCGCAGCCGCTATCAGACGCGCTCGAAACTTCCGGCGAATCTTTGGCACCCACGCGACTTGTCTCTCTCTCTCTCTCTCTCTCTCTCTCTCTCTCTCTCTCTCTCTCTCTCTCTCTCTCTTCTTTCTTCTCGTCTTACATAGCGTGGCAGTCGGCGCTTTCGTAACAATGGATTTCTTTAAAGCAGTGTTTAATAGCCGGCTGAAGGAATGCTTGAGAGTATTGTAAAATTGTAATGGTCGATGGAAGGACGATTGTCGGAAGAATTGGTTGTTTCCATTATAAACGGGCGCCCTCCCCTCTGCTTTTCATTTCCTTGACACGAATCGAGCGTGACTGGCAATGTAAGACCTCTTAGACCTCGGTGTTCTTATCTATCGTAGTTTCCTCCTGAACCCAATCGAATTTTTATCGTGTAAGGTTCTCCCCCGTCGATGAACGCATGAATGAAAGCACGTGGTACTTGCAATTCGTAAGCTTTCAATCATTCAATCAGTAGTAGTAGGTGGAGAATCGATGGCGGACCAATGTGCGCGCCACCGATTGTCGACAGGAAGAGGAGGGTCGACAGTTGGCTATATTTCCGTGGGTATCGATCGCTTGACCCGCCGCTCATGTTAATCCGACATTAAGCTTTCGATAGGCCGACGTGGAATAATAGAGACGACACGCTACGAAACGCTCGGAGAGCATGCAGTTTATTATTATGCAGTATAACACGGTGCATCTGAGAGACGATCTTCTTGCCAGACGATCCATCGTGACAGTGCTACCGCAATAAGACTTCCAGACCGTTTCAATGTTCACAATTGCATTCGAGCCCGAAAGCTTTTTATCCACTTACGCATAAGATCCATTGCATCCATTTGATTTAATTCGATTTCACCCTTGACTCGCCCAATGCTTCACTTCGTTATTGCAAGGTGACTGTTTATAATGATTTTTCATTTTAAATAGTGCCACCTCGCCTTTCAGGGGATAATAAAGTATAGTAACAATAGGTACGTCCATTTATTCCGAGGAGTCACCTTCAAAAGCAAGAAGGTACGAGGACCTCGAGTCACGGCTGGTTTACTCGACTCCTGAGCCAGTAATTGCTGCTTCGTTCCGGCGAGTAACTCGCGTAACTTGCCTCGTTCTGTCTGTTTACTCTTCGCACGCGTTTACAAGCGATTCTCATTCTGAGACATATTTTAGTTTTTCATTCGGATACTTCCTTACTGTGCTCGAAGCTATCGATGATTCTATATTGCTCGGCTTCCAAGCATGCTCTATCGGAACTTTAGTTATACAATTCTCGAAGGATATCGCGATAAGCGATCCGGTAAAAGCCGTTCATTTGTCTTTTACGACGGAGACGTACCATTTATCAGAAAGAGTCTCTCACAGGAAATAGTTTAAACTCTACACAGCTATTAATCATTTTATGTGCTCTCACAGTTATTAGAAATATATTTTAATACACAGAATTAAAATTAATTCTGACAAAAGGTAAAACCTTGACATGTCACTCGGAATTGTTATATTCTTAGGATTGCTTAATTCACTAGGAACCCTTATCATGTTTTTTTGCTCAGGACACATTTTTTTCATGCAAAAATGATGCTAAAACAGAATGTACACCAACAGAAATATTCCTGGCGATATCATTAAAAGTACGTCTGGAAGGGTCGCGTCGCGCACGCGTTTCCCCGTCTTCCCCGATGCGATCTATTCAAGTATCCACACCGAGACACGGCATTTTCCCGTCCTCCTCGTCGTAGCTGGCGTATCTTTGTCTGGCGGTGGGCTTTTGTTCGTTTTCGACGGCGCGTGCCTGCATCGACGGATAAACATCGCGTGAAAATCTCGGCCTGGAATTTCCCAAGCCTTAATGAGACGACTCTCTCTCTCCCTTCTCGCCCCGTTGCTATCCGCTTACGTGTCTGTACTACTGAAATTTATAGGACTGCCGTCGTCCATCTCATGATCTCGTTTCACCCCCCCTGGTTGTTGAACCTCCGCCATTTCTCACTCCCTTTCTCTGAACTTTGTACTGTTTTATTTTTCCATGGAATAAATGTTGTTTTTCCTAGCATTTCATTAAAGCATTGTAGGATTGCTTTAAGGTTTGTTAGCGTAGAATAGCGAATATGATTTCGCAGCGCAGTTAGGTATTTTTAATGTAAGTTTTAGTGCATGGAATGTGAGTTGTATGGTTTGCCGTATTGATGTGGGCCGGTGTACCTGTTCGATGAGAAGGAGGATGAATAGAGGGAGGATGGAGCGAGTCTCCTGTCGACGAGTCAATTGAGTGGGCATGCTGGACCGTGCCGCACGTTTCTCATCCGGGCGATCACGAGTGGAGAGATAAAGCGGCCACCTCTCGAGGTCAAGCCTGTCCTCGCAGTCAATTATTTCAATAAATCTGCCGAGTGCAGCCGGCCCATTGATTAGCTTAGCTTGTCCCCATTAGGGGAGGGATAGTTGCTTCTGACAGGGGGTAAGGCCCTGAAATTAGATGAGTAAATCATCTCCCGCAGTGGCAGTCACCCCGGAGAGAGGGTGGATTGGCCTGGGAGGTTGATGTCGTTGGACCGAATTTGCTCTTGGTCGTTCTGTCGGCTTGCTGCCAAGTTTAATACCCTTCACTCTCACTTTGCAGCCCACGTGGCGCTTATGGGGCGAGGAAAGAGGCGATGGCGTCATATACACGGTCTACCTGAAGAAAGTGCGCTACCACAGGCCTACCAGAAGCTTGTCGGCATCGGTAAGAATTCCCACTATTAACAAGAATTAGTCTACTTTCGATATTATATTACTTTAGAACTTTTTACTATTGGAATTGAGATACAAGTGGTTTAAAAGATGTGTCGACTTTGCTCAACAGGATTCGGACGACGAGATATCGCATTTAGAATGGGAGACGGTGCGGGTACGCTTTTTGAAAGCGGGCACGGTGCAAAGGCTGGTCGAGAGCCTAGCGAACGACGATGGGGAGTTGGAGTCTACGTATATAAATGTCTTTCTGGCGACATATCGTGCTTTCACTACGCCACGAGAGGTGCTCGAGTTGCTGCTCGCCAGGTACGACGCTCTGGACGAGAGTTCGGGCGCCCTGACAGGTGAGCAGCATCGGAAGACCCTCGTACAAGCTCTTCATGTCTGGCTGGATGCTTATCCTGGCGACTGGAAGTCCCCCCCGAGCTACCCCCTCCTCAGCAGACTTCTTGACTTCACCCACCGACGTTTACCCGGCTCGGAACTCGAGTTGAAAGCAAGGCATCGACTGCATAGATTTCAACGCGAGGATCAGATAGGTGAGAGCCTTTGGAAACCAGTCGACGATGTTCCCATCAGATTTTCTTGACTCGTCAATATGTCTTCCATCGTTGTGTTATCTTGTATTAAATGCCTTTGATGCATCAAGCTGACAAAGGGCTGCATGTATTTCATATCTATATATTTCTGAGGATCGAGTCATTTTGTGTTGGCATAAGTCATTCGGCACCAGTCATACTCTGATTCACTGATAGGAATTCATGCTGTATGACTGACGCTGTATCATTCGGAAGGTCAGCGTTAATGTTGATCGTAATAACGGACTTACAAGACAGAGATGATGATTTTCCGCCGCTCTACTTTCAGACTCTTGTATGGTATACGACAATGGTCGTCTGCCACTGCGTGGTTCACCAGATCCGATGGTGGAACACTGGGCGCACTATAGCTTCCCGGAGGTTCCGCATCGGCACTTTGCCGAGCAATTAACTCGAATGGACGCCGAAGTGTTCAAGAAGCTCGTCGCCCATCAATGTCTCGGTGCTGTTTGGTCGAGGCGCGATCGTTCGCGCAGTCATGACGCTGCAACTGTTCTGGCCACGGTGAATCAATTCAATGCTGTATCACTCAGAGTCATCTCTACGATCTTAACGGACAGCATGATGAAGCCACAGGAGCGCGCGAGAATCTTGGAGACATGGATTGATATTGCTCAGGAGTTGCGTATCCTCAAGAACTTTAGCAGTCTGAAAGCCATAGTCTCGGGCCTTCAAAGTAATCCGGTCTACAGGTTGGAGAAGTGCTGGCAATGCATGCCGAGAGAGAAGCACGAACTATTTCGGGAATTGGAGAGGATATTCTCCGAGGAAAATAATGCTTGGACCCAACGAGAGCTTCTTATCAAAGAGGGCACCGCTAAGTTCGCTGACACAGCAGGAAGGAGCGATAGGCACCTGCAGAAACTCTTTCAGAAGCAGAACACTCATGCGGGCGTAAGTAGAATTCTTTATTGCGAGCCAAACGCTTTGTACTATCAAGAAAGACGATCCCCTTTGTATTCAATTGGAATTTGTCAATACAAGAATGTGTTTATGTTGTCCAGAATATCAGCTACGGTACGATACCGTACTTGGGAACGTTTCTGACGGATCTCACGATGATAGACACCGCTATACCAGACACGATAGCGGAAGGTTTGATCAATTTCGATAAGAGGCGAAAAGAGTTCGAGGTACTCGCTAGGATAAGGTTGCTTCAGGGTGCAGCGAATGCATATAACTTCAGTACTGATCCTTTATTCGATCGGTGGTTCCATTCGGTGGTAGTTCTCGATGATCGTGAGGCCTACAAACTTAGTTGTCAGATCGAGCCACCACCTCCTGGAAATACACTGAGCAATCGCGGTAAAAAGAAGCAGGTTAGTGTGCTTTAGACAATCCCGTATGTCCTCTTTCTTTGGGCCGAGACGTCACTTACTAGCCGCTTCTGTTACAGAATCATCAGGGTCATCGTAAAAACGACTCGATAGCTTCGACATCCAGCTCGAGCAGTTCTCAGTTCTACTGTGACCTTGATTCCCTGCCGAGCTCGCCGCACAACTCTCTCGACCGTCGAACTTCGCCATCGCAGATGTCCAGTTCTTCATCCAGTTCGTCACTGCCGTCATTAGACGTGTCTCTGAGCTCGGGTGGTGGTGGTGCGGTTGCCAATCGGCTAGCACCTCCAAGTAGCGGCCTAACGGCGAATGGCAGTACGCCGAACTTAGTCGGTCTCTCCAGTCCAAGTCACTCGCATAAAAGTTCACCCGATTTCTATATAATCAAGGTCACTATGGAGAGCGACAATGTAGAGGCCGATGGTGTGGTGCTTTATAAATCCATCATGCTATCGAACAATGAGAGGACGCCGCAAGTGATACGTAACGCGATGCTCAAGCTTGGGATCGAGGGAAGTCCTGATCAGTATACACTGGCACAGGTCTTGCCCGACCGTGAGTTGCTCCTGCCAAACTCGGCCAATGTTTACTATGCCGTGAACACTGCGCACAATTTGAACTTTATATTACGGCCGCGGCGCGAGCCTAATGATTCATCCACGGATAGCCCGAAGAGCAAAGCCAGCCATAATCATAAGCGGTAGTGTTAAACCTGCGAGGATGGCATCCTCGTTTGACACTTGCTAAATGAAACTGTTCTTGTCTACAATGACAATGCGGCTAGGCTACTCGATGTAAAGAAACCCGACATTTCAGGCATCCTGTTTTTCTTTACGCGGTTCGTGGTTGAGTTTTTTTTTGTTTTGCCAGAATCTCGGTGCACCAGTGGAGGGTGTACCACTACCTTTTATTTTAATTACCATGACAGCGTGAATGTTCGCAAAACGCGCGTTCGTCACGCGTCACCCAGCGGTGCATTAATTACGGACACGAAGATATCCGCGTCTCATGTTTCTCTCTTCACTCACATATCGTACGTTATCGTGTGCGCCAGTCGCGCCCTATACGCTTATACACGGTACTCAAGAATTGACATTACTGTTATTTCGCAAAGTGCGACGACTAATTTAGCAGTAGTACATGTATGTTTCGTATTGTGAGTCCCATTAGCACACATGTATAAAAAGTAAAAACGAACAAAAGACGGGCGACGAACGGTTAGCTTTCGTAGTTGTGTGCGGTCTAGCATGCGTGTGAGTAGTCTACGTGTATATTTATATATTTACCTTGCGGATGCTACCGAGATTACGGAAAAGAGGCACCTATACACACATTCACACAGGGATACCACGTTTGAATATCAATATTCACAGGAGGGTCAATGTGATTTTGTATATACATATATATCTAAGCATAGATCCCTAGTACGACTTCGAACGTGATTCATAATATGATTAAGCGGACCAAGAGAGCCCGGGATAATGAAAACTGTCAATTAATGCCCTCTTCGTGTACAAGCAGAAGCAAACCTATCAGACTGCTTGTGAGGAGGAAACACATCCATCCACTTGGGGTTCCGCTTCATTTACACTGACGAGTATACGATAGTGCAGGAACAGGGATATTACTTCTGTGATATTGGAATCTCTCTTCTTTTGGCTTAAAACATTTAAATCGGCATACATAAAAAGAGAATAGGCGAGTAGTTGGGACCTGTAGAAACGTCGAGCGAATACGTTGTTCCGATATCGACGTTAGGATACATACCAATGAGTGTTGTAGATCGAGCCTCCGCCTAAGTAAACCTACACTGATATATACATACATATATATATATATATTTTTACAAAGACCGTGCATGCATCTTTAATAGTAGAACACAAAGCACAGACAAGAATCACAGGATCCAGACTTGATGAACTTTATGGAACTCTACTCCCGAGTTTGGATTCGCAGGACATATTAGCTTAGATGATTTTGTACTTACCTTTCTTCACCTTCATTCCGCCCCCTCCCCACCTTTCTCCCCCTCTCTAACTAGTTATGTATGGTTCGTGTACACATCAGTCCCGTAATGAGAAAATCGTGCAAGTACTGTGTAATGTCAGTCGATAAAAGTGAGAATAGATGGCCTAAACTTTTACTACCTGTGATTTTGCTGATCCCTAACTTGATTTAGTTCAGTTCCTTCAATCAGGGGGTTGCTGCTTTTGCTACCCGACACCTTATCGATATCAATTTCACTTTGAATCGCGGCACATTGTGCAAGGTCTAGTAGCAGCGCCTCGCTTGGCCGAGAAGTGGACTTCCGGTATGCCAGCACATCCGGCACGCGAACCTGTTGATCCATCCTGCGTGGGTGCAAGCACCTTGCGAGTACTCTAGGTGTACAAGCAGAGCCGCCCACCTCGATCTACCCTGCAAAATGATATTAATGTTCGCTCCTGCGTTCATACTTTCTTTATGCGCTCTTTACAACTGTAAAGAACATCTAATTAATCACCCAGCGTATCCTTCATCGAAGGATTTTACAATCGCCAATTTTTTTCTGCCTTTCCAGCAATGACGCGAGAAGGATTCGCTCGAAATTCTCGAATATAGATATTACAGCATCGCAGTGGTTGGCTGCCACCGCGATTTGTGATAGCTCGCCGCTGCTCAACTGGCTCAAGGTCGAGTGGCTTACGTCACAAGTGGTGGTACATTCCGCGGTAGTGGTTTCATCGCATTATTAGCAGCATTATGTTTCACCTTCGCGCGATTCCTCCTTTGTGCGCCTTGGCTTCATAGTTAAACTGTGGAATTTGCAATCTTGTGGTTACAGCCTTACTCGGTGAGCAGTCTCTCAAAGAGGATTGCGGGGGAGGTACTAGCGGCAATAGAGGATGGCATAAGGAGGCTTGATTAACTATAAGAGTCTGAGAATAAGAGTGACTAAGAATCGGCAAAGGAGGGAAGGAAGATTAGCGATGAAACTGAGAGAAGAATCTATAATATGGAAGAAGAGAGCGGAGGGTAAAGGCGAGGGTGTGTGCGTCGACGTGGAGGCGTTTCTGGATCGGCGGCGCGAGGGGCTTGCGCCCTCGGGGGTACTCGCATTCCTGGAGGAGCCAGCAGACGGCAGTGCGGCATGGCTCAGGCCGCGCGAGCTTCCCCCTACCCTCGATGTTCACCACCACCACCACCACTGGCTACCACCCCCGAGCCTCCGCGATTGAACCGGTGAACTCTCCCTCTCCCTCTGCCGCTCACTCTTTGTCTTTCTCGGCGCGAGGCAAGCCGTAGCAGCGCGCAGCTAAGGCCAGGCAGAGGCACCAGCACCACCAGCATGAAGCGTCGAGTACCACCAGTAGTCGTGAGCTTCGTGCCGAGCTGGGGCGATGCTCGTCGGCAGCCGCGTGTCTCTCGCGTCTCCTTCACCGAGTAATAATGCTCGCCATTCCGTAGCTCCTACGAGAACGGTCCATCCACTGTTCCTCCTCGCCAGGCAGAGTTATCTCGCCCTTCACTCCGTCAAGCGTGCCAACCAGTCACCCTCGTTCCGTCGCCTAGTAAAGTGCACCTCTCGAGCGTTCGCCCGTAAATTCGCCGTGTGTGAGCAGCAGCAGAAGCAGCAGCAGCAGCAGCAGCAGCAGCAGGTGCAACGACCGTGGAACGATCGGATAGCAGTCAGAGGAGGAAGAGGAAGAGAAGGAGCAGCAGCAGCAGCATCACCACTACCACCACCACCATCAGCAGCAGCAGCAGCACGTGAGCACGTCGCTACCTCGGACTTCGCCAGCGAGATGAGAGACGTGAGTGAACGAGCACCGTTCTACCTTAGGATCATCACCGCGGCACCCTCGCCCGATGGAAAGGCGATGATCGAGCGCGCTCCGTGCGCGCCGCAGCTGCCTGGATAACACTGGCCCGCCGACACACACCGACAGATGAGACATCCGGCTAGCTAGCTCCTCTTCACCACCCTCTCACGCTAAACTTCTTCCCCGGAATCATCCGGCCTTGCTTTTAAAGGGTTCGCTTCAGCCTCTCGTTCGGCATCCACCCTTGTTAGTTAAATGGGAGATGCTCGTTGTGATGATGGTCGTTATAAAATTCTATGTTATTAACGAGCGATTTGTTTTTACACATAGATGGTATTTCTATGCTTGATAGATTGTTATAACAATTAGTCATTGTTTTATTCGTCAAGGTAACCACAGTGACAAGGTTCTGTTAGTTCACGAAGGTCCTCTTTATCTTGTCGATTATCATTCAAAGGGAACTCCACGCAAAGAGTTACTTTAGCTCAGTCGTCAATCAGTATTTAATATAGTCAGTTGATTTCGTTCTAATCTGAAAAGCTTGTGGATTTCATCCAGCTTGTAATAGGAAGTCCGAGAGAAACGTGTTTCGAATGTAAGAGCGTTTGCGGCGCACATCAGCTCATCTGATGAAACCCTTAACTGGTGTTCTGTCGGCTGAACAAAATACGTAATCTCTTAGTCGGCGGTCTCTCGAGGGGTGGGGGAAGGGGGTTGGTCTGCTGGCCTTAACTCCTTCTCCCCGTAACATTAACGATAGTGCACGGAGGATTGTGAATAGGACGGTTTACTTCCCGCTATTACCACCAGCCACGAGCAGCCTCCCCTTTCTCCACCTGCTTCTCCTCCTCCACCTCATCACCATTGTTTTCCCTTTAGAATTATTCCACCTCGGTTTCATCAGCCTCCCGAGATCCTTGCCGTGATATATTATGCTCCTCTCGTTCCACTTGAATCTCGTCTAACCCACATTCCATTTAATATTACGAATTCTCGATCGACGAATTCACTGATAAAACACCAGAAATAGATGAGTTCACCCTTTGGTCTTTTTAGCGGAAGATTCACCGCCTACTTTTGCAATATTATGGCATTCTTGCGTGTCGCTTGACCTTTTCCAACCTTGTCTTTGTACCAAGGGGGACCAGCCTTACCCGATGCCTGCCGATCAAACACAACTAACCCTGTTGTCTGACTAGTGGCTGGCTTACTCCACTGCCGCCACTTTCACCCTCCTCTTTTCATAGGTGATGGAGGCCGGCAGGAAATATTGGAGGAGCTTTTATTATTAGCCGTTGCCGCCTACGCCTTGTTCTTTCGAGAGAAAGAGAGAGAGAGAGAGAGAGAGAGATCCAGCAGTAGCATGGTAGGATCGATCTAACGTGAGAACGAGGATGACCTTAGCGGCATGGTGCCAGCAGCCTCGTCCGATTTCCACCGATAGTGTATTCCTGGCGCTTTCGTGGCCTTTCTCCCCGGTGGTCCTTTAATTAAAGGACCTCTCGAACCTTATCACCCTTTGTCATTTGCACCGACCTTTTCCTTCACGTGATATTGAAAACAATCCCACCGTCGTCGCGTCGCCGTGAAAGCGAACACAGTACTCATCAGCGCCGCTTAGAAATCGAACGAGACAATAGTCTTTAATGAGAGACTACAAGTTCAAGTCGAGCCAAGGATCAGACGGATTTAAAGTATTCGTGTATCAAAGGCTAGATTGGTGGATGAGCCAGTCATTGTAGAAAAGAATTGATCGTCATTGCGCGAGGCATGTTGGAAGCTCCATTCGCGACATGGTTCGCCCGGTAGCAGTCAATCGGAACATACATTTTTTAGTAGCTCTAGCCGGAGTCCGATCGATAGGCCGAGCGAGGGGCGGAAAGTGAAAAGTTGGTCGTTTTCGAGGGGATAAACGGCGCGCGGTGCCCGGAGCCATCAGCGAACAAGCAGAGAAATGCGTACGAATCTCTGCCCCGGCAGAAAATCAAGTCTATCTTTTATTTGGCCTGACAGATGCATCGGTTCCCATTTATGTTTCCAATTTCACTTACTCCTCTCTATCAGAGACGACAAGAGAAGGAAGAGTCTCTCTTTTCGCGGCCCTCTGTCCTTTTCTTTCTTACGTTTCTTTTCTCGTAACACTTTTCAGCCCTCGACCTCGTGGCCGAGGATCGATCCCCGGTGACGTAGTGCGTGAGCAGAGCACGCCTTCGTGGAAAAAAAGAAGTGGGGGTGGCGAGCACGTTAATAACTAATAGCAATAGATTCTCCCCTTCCCTTTCTATCTTTCTCTCTCCCTCTCACTCTCTTGGCTAGTGTCTTCTTCCCCCGGCCGTTTTCCACCCCCTGATGCTATCGGCTCATCAATATGCCAGGCGTTGCCATCCGATTCCTTAGCCACCCAGAAGGACATATCATCGAAAACAGATGGAAGCACGCTTGACAAACCTCGTAACTCAAATCTAGCAGCTTTGAACGACAAGAATGTTGAAGGGTAGTAGTATTTCTGGGAAAAAGGTAAAAGGGAGGAAAGTCACTAGAATCTCTGAGACGCGGAGAGTTGCCGCGGTCGACTAAAGCGACTGGAGACTCTCTCCGGTGGGCGCATAACGGTGTCATTGTCAGTGGCAGGTGCAAGTGGAACGTCAGTCATTAAAAGCGAGCTGGCCTTCCGCGCGCAAACTTGTATATATATGTATAATAAGCGAGCGTCGGGCGTATAATCCCTTGGCTGGAAGTGTCGCGCTCCCGCGATATTAACCCATTTGCAGCCGCAAGAGTGTCGGCAACGATTAGACTCCTATTCTCTTTACTAGCCTCGTTCAAAACGAACCCCCGAAATAACATATTCCCTTGATAAAAAACAATCCCCCCCCAAAAAAAAATCCACAAGTTTTACTGGCACGCTTCGAAGCAAGGTGCAACAGTTAAAATCACGGGTTTCATTTCACAAGGATGTGATCGGGTTTACGAGCTTTCGAGTGGATTGCCTGCCAAGAGAATGGCAGCGCCAAGAGAGAGAGAAAGAAAGAGATCGAGATGGAAGGGAAGTTGAATGTGCTTTATTTGCAGAAGAGACATCGATGCTGTGTAGAGTGATTAATGAAGTAGAGAGAGAGAGAGAGAGAGTGCAAAGAGGGACTAGGAATCTGTAGAGAGCGTAGATTGTCGACAATGCTGGGACTATTTAGCTCTAATAGCGCTGGCACCTTCAGCAAGCAGGCTGGCACACAGAGAACGTTTCCACAGGCTTTTGAAGGGGGAAGTAGCACGAAGACGAAGGCTCTTGGTCGAGGGCGTAACAAGAGAGAGAGTAGAGGCAAGCTCGTTGCCTCGCGCTTAGCTCTTGCCGAGCTAAAGACGAGGGGAAGCCTTTCACCGAGACAACAAGGATCTCCCACGCGTCCCCGACATTCGATCCAACTGAGAATTGCCACTGATTCCAAACCCTATGACCTTTCCTACTCTTGTCTTCTAATTAAACTGTCAAATATCTCTGAAATAAATTTCATTCCTCGTACAATTACTATTTCCTCATATTCGCCCGGTAAGATTTCTAGATGAAATGGGGCGCATGATCTTGTGGGTTCAGGAATTGGTTGGACTGGCGTGTCGGCGAGGAGGTTTGATATCGGCAATGGAAATGTAGCCAGCCAGTTATAGTTCACAGGCACATCGTTTTCTTTATCAGTCGCATTTGATCGGCCGTAGCGGACGCTGGTACCCCGAATACAGGTGAGCCCGGCATCGTTGCAAGCTCTGGCACTCGGGTCAGCCAGGAAATTGGATTCGATCCTTCTTCCATTTTGCTTCAAGCTCGCTCTACCTCTCCAAAGAGTCCTGTTTTTTTTGTCGTCCTTCTTTTTTCCTCCTGTTAGTGATCGTACCTCCGTGAATATCGGGTCGCGCACTGAGCTTTTACATCGAGGATAGATCTTCTTCCTGCTTTCTACTCGACCTCTGACCCTTTTGCCCTCGGGGACAATTGTTCCATTGAACGGATAGGCGTTTCGATAGGCGTTTCGATCGAAGATTTCTGATTGCCCGAGCAATCAACCTACGGTTTATCATCGACCCTTCTAATTCCAAGGGGAATAATCGTTCTTCAACGTTCGCGCAGGTAGATTAAACAGAGACGGAAGTAGCGACTCGTCCATAAGCAAAGGTTTGTCGGTCGACTGTCAGGTGGAAAAGTACTCTCGTCCAATTGTTCCCGTTGTGCGGCAGGTGTATCGTCGCGAGCGACTTCGCCGCTCGCTGAATATTCAACGCTGCGACGAACACCGCCACGCAATGCGGCGGTCGCGTTAATGCGCTCGTCTCTTTGGCGTCGGCGAAAAAAAAGTGCTACACTTTCAAATACATCGTATCCTGAAAGTGTGATTGCTCACCTCCTACATTGAACACGATCGATCAATCGATTATTAAAAACTGTTAGTCCCTCGCACAAATACCAAGTTCCTCCGCTATTTTCTCTATTCCATATTATCTGCTCGATTATACTCGTACGATTTTCGCATCCACTCTCAGCGGGGCACTGGTTAAACGTAGGAATTTGTTTTCCCTCTGCGATTTCCCTAATGTCCCGGTCGCATGCGACCATTAAATCAAAAGGTGGAAGCATTATCGACCAGTTGGTGGACTCGTTCGTCAAGTATAGTTTGCAGGATCGGCTCTCGGGCGCGCATAACAATTATTCGAGACTCGGTGCAGTATAGAAAGAGCAACGAGGGTGTAAGTGGGATCGACTTGCTTGGGGGTATTTCTCGAAGGGAGTAAAACGAAGAGGGAGAAAGAGAGAGAAAGAGAAGGAGACAGTGTTTACCAGTGGTTCATCGAGTGACTGAGTATATCAGGCCAAGGAACAAGAAGGCCTAGTTCGTGCCGCATGCTCGTGCCAAGCGATTGGGTTCGATAGGACGTCCTCTCCCTTCTAGTATAAATATAACGAGGCCTAGGAATCGCGCGCGCAAATCTCCATACGATCATTCCATACACGAGTGGAACACGTGAGAATCCAGCAACGACAATGGCCCGTTTTCCTATTAAATCAGCTGTCAAAGGGAAACATAGTCGGTCCAAGTAGTATAAACCTACGTGTGGTCGGACGCACGGTAGATTTGTCACTCGGAGCAAATATAGTTGAGTATTGAAATAATATAATTGATCTATTTATATAATAATTGGATGAGGTTTTTGTTAAGCCAGATATTCTTTAGAATGTTTGGATTAACTGAGAGAGCTTCTGTTTCCGTGTGCGAGCTTTGGCTGGCTCGCGTGCGCGCGACCCGTTGGACGTTGGACAAGGCTATCGGCTGGCGATCGGCTGTTGCGTTTTTCCACGGCAACGATAGCTTTATTTGATTAGGAAAACCCAACTGTCGATCCCGAATACCTACCAACCTTTCATAGACGCGTAAAAATTCTCGTTTATTTAACGCTGGTAAAATGTTTGCTCTTCGATCTTTAAACCGAGCGAGTGAACTGTAAGAGCGAAATGGATGCTGTTCATTCGCTGGAGGCAGTTTTCGTGGATGCGGCGAAGGCGTCTCTCGCGTAAACGTTAGCCAACCAAGCCCGAGGAGACGCCGGGCGTCGTTGCAACTAGGAAATATTCAGGAATGGAGGGCAACACTCTCTTCTAGTACTACGAGCTCCCTCTCTCCCTCTCTCTCACTCTCTCGCGTGTGATATTCCTAACATATCCCTGGCGAAGGTAATTCCCTCGTAAAAATGGGAGAGCCAGGATCGGGAGTCGGTCAATATTTACTTGCACCTTGCTTGCTTCGGTGCTTCGAGTCTGTGGAGAATAAAAGTGCAGCAGCGATTGAGAGAGGAATAAGGAAGGCGGATCTAGTTTGGTTTGGAGCACGTGTGCTCCTGTAGGCGCACCTGGGTGCACCGGAGGTCGAGGCCTGCCCTTTCCTTGGCCGGTGTTGGTGAAATATTGCCACTGCAGTGGCCGCAGTGTGTGTTGTCGCCGGGAGTGGCGAGTGCCGAGAGCAAGATAAGAGCGATCGGTTAAAAAGGAGCCAGACAGCGAGCCGACTCTCATTGGGAACGAAAAAGCTCTGCCAGGCTGGAAGATCGAATGCGTGTCTCGGTTCACGTATCAGCTTTAAGTGTGCGACGAATTGGCGGCGGCAGGACTGCGGGAAATCCATTAGGAGAGCTTGCAACCGCAGAGAACAACCACGTGTGGGAATGTGGGAAGAGAGAGAGAGAGAGAGAGTGCTGGCCGAGTGAAGTTGGTGGCATCAAACATATCAGCCAAGAGCAAACCAACCGTCATCCTTCGTTACATCCATAAACCAAAAGGAACCTCTTTCATAATACTTCACCAACTCGTGGCTTGCCACGTGATCCTCTAAGATCATTTGCAATACTCACCGAGGAGTAGTCAAAGTGTACCACAAAACTTCTCACCTTTTTCAAGCTCTCCAATGCTTTCCGCCGGCGGAATCTACCTAATAAGGGTGACCTCGATTCCTGAAAGTTCGAGCGGTGGTGTATCAGCGACACGTACATACATTTATAACCAAGCATCGTGTTAAAAGATTCAATTCAGTCTGGTTGCTGGATTTCGAAAGATCGATACACCGGCATCCGGGAATGGCTTAAGAATCCACCTGAATATTCCTTGGTCCTATCGTCCTCTCTCTCTAAGCCTTCTCATCCAGTCAAATCTTTTAGCATTTCTCTGACAAATCTTTAATCCGACATTTGCATTCGCTGCATGGACCCTCGAGTTTCACCTTCCACCTTTCTCCAGTTGGTCCAGCCATTTGCGCAAAATGTCATCTAGTCGTAGCACACATGTACTCCTGCTCTTCTATATACACAATTGCATACGTGTTTTGGTGGGTAACTAACAGTAGTATTCTGAAATTCTATAGGACATCCGGCGGGAGTGAGTCCGACAGTATTATACGATCGGACTTTGTTAGGTCTTTCCGGAGGGTGGTAATCTGCGCGGAGGTATTAAAGGAGGTCTGAGAAGCAATGGTTAATGAGGGGTGGCAAGGAGTGGATCGGCGGCGGCGAGGGGGGTCGTCGACGAAAATAGTCGATTATCATTGATGAGGAGGGTGATCGTGGGGAGGGAGAAGACGGTTGGTAGGTCAGTATAGGATAGTGGCGCGCTTCTTAGGGTGTTAGTAGAAAGGTAGTGGGAAGGGAGCTGTTGAATGAAGCCGGCTTCAGGGGCTGTTCCTGCAGTATTGATCGCCCCACCCTCGCACAACGCCACGGGACACACGTAGCATCATCTCACCCCTCTTTCGCTTTAGCTACTCTCTCCCTCTCTCATCCTCATTCTCCTTTTCTATCTTTCTCTCTCTCTCTCGGCTTGGCCCTCGCTCGGCAGCGATTCTCCAGCGCCTCGCCGCCTACAGGCAGACACGTTTACCATCCGGCGACGCTTACTCGGCCCTCTTCCTCTTCTTCGGTGAGGCCTCACTTCCGAGAGAGCCTTTCGACTCTCCTCACCCTGCTTCGCTCGGCAATCTTCCAACAGCAGTAGCCTCTGTCGCGTCCTTGCTCATCTTGTCTCCTCCAACAACCGCACAACCCACCAAGTAAAGTCCACGGGCAACTCTCGTCGTCCGCCCGCCTGATCAACCCCCTCCCACCTAACAACACCCCGCCCACCCTGCCGGCAAACAAGCGGCCTTTCTCAGTGTCAAGGTTGGGTCAGCCGAGCGCCGATCACCGAGAGAACTTGATTGCTCCTTCCTCTATGAATAACCGATTGCTTAACTCGATTTATTCCATCCACTTTCTTCCCTCGAGTGGAGAGTCAGAAGAATTTCATTCATCCTCGATAGTTTCTTTTCTTGTATATTTTTGGGGCTTTCGTTTTTAGGAATAATAATTGATTGGTGGTTTTTTCTTAGTGGTCGAAGCTAAAGTTTCGAGGAAAGATTGTATAATGTTTAGGATTGTTTGTCGGTGGCTTGAATTCCAAGTGGAATCGTAACGATGCGGAGTCCAGGCTGCTTAGCATCGTAAACTTGTTAGGAGGTTTGACATCCCCGGCTTTTACCTTCCTTTTTATCCTTATCGGGCTAATCGCGTGAAAGGCTGTGTGTGCCCGGGTACACCGCGTCACAATCTCCAATCATTTTATCATAACCGGAGCTGAGTTGTCGTTAGCATTTGTGCCGGTTCGTTCCGGCGATAATAGAGAATTTGCCTGTCCCATTATCGTATTACACGCTCGAGAAAATGGGCTTGTTTTCGTGGCTGTGGTAGAAAGGGTCTCTGCGGAGATTTTATCGAAGCGAACTCGACGGATGGTTGGTTTGATAAGAAAGTTACCACTGTGCGAGAAAGAGAGAGAGATAGAGAGATAGAGAGAGATTGGGAGAGATGGAAGGGGCGGGTTCGGATATGCTTTTGACGAGAGGAGTTTTTCTGGAGGAGTGTGTGGACGAGGAATTTGTTTGGGGCAGGTCTGACAGAACGGCGACGAGAGGGATGGCAAGCAGCACGGAGGATTACGGCTCGGAACTGCAGGAGCTCCAGTGGGGTGGTGGTGGTTCGGGCTCGCACTTCCTGCGCAGCGGTTCCCACTTCCTGCGGAGCGGTACCAGCGGCTGCTACGAAGCCGAGGACCTGCAACCGAGCAGCAGGCACCATGGCGGTCAACATCGTGGTTATTACAGCCCTCCCGGCACAAGTTACACGATTGTCGAGCGACCACCGAGCGCACCGCATCATCATTCCTCCCACACGACACCCTATCGTCATCGGGGACACGCTACCACCGGCTCCGGCTCTGTTTCCGGTTCCGGGACCGGCGCTATCTCGCCCGAACAAGTCCTCAGGTGCGCTAGCACGCCTCATCTTCTCCTATCATCGTTCAACAACTATCTCCACTCGAACATTGGAACTCATGCGCTGCCGCTTCCATGGCGTCTGTTCCAGGCTATTCGGGAATGGTGGGGTGTCGTCGGAACGACGCCAGGGTGACCGTCGTACACCGGCTTCCTCACCCGCGAGCGTCGCCGCGGTACGAAGTACACCTTCTTCGCAATCTCAGCAGCAGCAGCAGCAGCAGCAGCCGCAATCGCAGCAATCGCAACAATCGCAGCCAGGCACCGCGAATCCTCCAACCTCACCGAGTTCGGAGCCATTGAGCCTGCAGGAGCTCACCGTAAGGACGATCCACATGGAGAGAGCTCCGCTGGACTCTCACCATGGCTTTGGGATCTGCGTGAAGGGTGGCAAGGACGCAGGTGAGATCCAAACTGACTTCCCGCTACCACCGTCGCCGTACTTCGTGCCTCGTCAAGAACGAGGTACCTGACGACAACACTCAACGTCTAAGGAAAAGTTCATTGCCGTTGCTCGTGCCCACTCGAAACTTTCCGCAATTCCAATCCTTTTCCTTTGCATACACCTTAACCAATCCTTATTCACCTTTTCCTTTTCTACCAATTGCAAGATGCTTAAGGGCCCGTTGCTATTCATCTAGATTTAGGCGGCACTACGCGATCACCCCTATTCTCCCCCCCCCCCCCCCAATCTTCTTCTTCTTCTCTCGCTAATCAGTCACTTTCTTCCGCACTCGAGAGTCATCGTTAAATAGTTCCAGCTAATGATAATTTAACCCTCATTCGTCCTTAGCATCGATTTTATATATTGTCCAAGGAAATCATTGTTTCCATTGTTATATCTAGGTGAACAGTGGGGATGAGGGTTAATAAGCACGAGCAGCTTAATTCATTCTAGATTTCTAGACACTTTTGGTACAGCGTTTATCATCTATCACAGTCTCCGGTGTCTTACCTTTTCGCACTCTCTTTCAATGACATTTGTAGTTCTTCGCTCTTTCTATTTGCCCTTTTGCGCTCCCAATCCTCGTCTTTCTATCGTTCGAAGTTTCCGAGAAGTAGCATGAATTCTCGAAGCGTCCCTTGTTGCTGATGCACAGAGGCTTCGATCAATTTCGCATGTGCCTTGTTGTCACCAACTCTGCACATCTCATTTTCGAACGGCACTCATGAAATTTCCTGGCGGATCTCGCTCGTATCGTGTGTCATAGGACGTTCAGATTTAATTAGAATATCGAGGAAGAGCGGGTTATCCCACGGCAATTGAAGTGTCTCGCTTTTGAAATTCGCGATCTCGACAGTTTTCGCATTTCGGGCCTGCTGGAAACTGAATTGGCGCGATTGGGCTGTGCTATTTATCGGCTGCTAGTTAATTAGGACGATATGCAGGATTAACACTCGGCCCTTTCGCATCGTGGATCTCGTGTCACCTTTGGTATTCTATTTTCCATCATCTCCCTTTTCGATTTCTGTAATTACTTTCCTCAATTCGAATACTACGTCAATGGAATTTCATCACTTTGGTGTTTTCCTCTTCTTCCTTTTCCCTTTCGCAACAGCAGAGTTAAGAATTCCAAGACTGTAAATCCTCACTTGTCAGTACGGTGATGAACGATTGGAGAATTGATTGTGAGAGATTTTCATGAATGTAAGGTTTCATTGTTCAGACGTGTTAAAGGAATTGTAGTTTCATTCTTCCGTAAGGGAAAGGATAAAGTTGTAAGGTCACAGTGCTTCTTTAGGGGAGGGAACGTGTCACGGTGGATAGGTAGAATCGGTCAATCACCAGGATTCACGTTCCAAGAATTCCAGGCGATTCCGATGCCTGGCGAAGCCGGCAGTATTGCAGTCCAGTTTCACGCTTTCGAGTCTCGTAAAGTTCACGCTTGCCTGTTGGAACTTAGACGCACACACCGCGTGTGAAAGCTTGATTTTGATGAAGAATAGTTCCAATAAAATACGAAGTACTTCAATCCTTGTAATTGAAAATTCTCTCACATAAAAAGGGAATATTTTTGCTTGGTCGAAGATCTGCCCAGTGTCAAAGATTTCCAATGTGTACTTCATCTTCTACTTAATAAAACCCGACTAATTCTGGGCACTTCTTCCGCATGAGACGTGATAAGCCAACTTGCCGGTCTCTTTCTTCTTTTTCTGTTTCGCTGTACTACCAGATGCGCAATCAGGTAACTCATCATCACGAACGGAATGCCAGAGTGACTGTATGCAGGCCTGAAAAACGGGCCAGGAGAAACCGGGCGATTCATTCATTCACAGAGAGAAAGAGCAAAAGAGAGAGAGTGAGAAAGGAACAAGCCGGGAGATATTTCGGCCGATGCAGCACTCTAATCCGGCTCGAAAATTCCTGACGCGTCGTACTTCCAATCCCAGACAGCGTCGTCTCATTTTAACCAGGCCTCATTAATCGGGACACGATGATTTAATAACGAACAGACTATCCAACCCTGGAAACTTACTACCTTTAATATCGCGGCGTGCGAGCTCGGAGAATTTATTAACGGAGACTGCACTCCCAGCATGATCGAAACTGGCGCGTTTATCAGCAAGGGAGTTAATTAGCTTCGGGGAAGGTATAGCCGGCTTTAATTACACTTTTCTCTGCCACTAGATTCGAGGGAACTATGTTCCGATTATAATTTCTGTGGTGGGATGAAACGGATGACGGAGTTACTGAAATTCCTGGGTTGGGCCGCAAGTGAGGCGGTCAAGCAGAGAGAGAGAGAGAGAGGGTTATTCGAGAAAGGAGAGTTACGCATCGGTTTCCGATGGGGCCGACCAAAATTTCGTGGCTGCTGCTGCCAATCTCTCCCGGCTGTGGTTCCCCGTACACCTACATCGGCCAAGCAAGACAATTACGCGCGCACCACATACACATACATACAGTTGCATACCGTTACAATTTACAAAGGGGTTGGGGTGGGGGAGGAATCGAGAATGAATGAGCGAGAGGGAGAGACACAAACACAGAGTAACGATCGTTGTCGCATGAAAGTGTTATGCGCAGATCGGCGGTGGGGCTTGTGGCCGAAGTGTGCCGGAGCAATAGAGAAGCAAAGCAGAGAGAGGAAGTGAGAGAGAGAAAGAGAGAGAGAGAGTGAGAGAGAGGGTTTGAACTCCGGGGGTTGTCTGATCGATAGAAGAGCGAGCAGAGCGGATAAAAATGAAGGGAGGCTGACCGCCTCGTTTCTATCTTTCTCTCTCTCTCTCTCACTCTCTCTTCATTAATAAGCATCCTTTTACTCATTACTTATCTCAACAGTACCGAATCTGGATAGTAACTCGTCGTATATCATCTTCTCTCTTCGCTTAGCACGCCTATCTCGTTGCATGCCTCGTGTTTTGGTAGGTGTTTTTTTTTTTAACAGGTACAGATGTGTTTTAACGAGGGATACGAACGCTTCTCTCTCTCTCTTTGTTTCTCTTGGAAAGGTTCCTTCTCATTGGCAAGTGGCAGCCAGCAGAGTAGACATTTCGTACGAATTCGGCTAGAGCGAGAAACGAGAGAGTCTGTGAAAAGACTGTCCGGGTGCATATGCGTGGATCCATCCGTGGCTAAAATACCTGTCCGTGTGGAAGAAGTTGGAGGCTCTTTGCGAGATTGCTTCCACCGGCTGGCAGACACTTTAGTTCTCTGGCGAGGCCTTTGAGCCGGAAGGGCGACGATTTCTGCGTAACGAGCTCATTGTTTCACCGGTCGCCCGGCCTCTTTTATCCTCGGGATTAATTCCTTGTGACGACTTAGAGAGAGAGAGAGAGAGAGGGAGGAACGCGATGGTAGATGGAGTGGACGAGAAAACGGAAGATCGATCACCGAACTAGCCGAGTTCGCCGAACGATCGGGCAGCCCAGTTTCCGTTTGCATGGCCGCGCCATCCAAGTACGGCTAGGACTTTTTCTTCTAGCATCGGAATGGCAAGGACGATGGGAGGTATCGAGCGCTCCGATTTCCCGTAAATGTCAGTACGATGCTTGCCCAGACTCTCCTCTCGTCTACAACTAACTTTTCAGCACTGGCCATTCGACGATTGATAAATATCTCTCCATCCTTCTGTTTTTCCACATTTTCCGTGAGATAAAGAGCCAAGGCCTTGCTGAATATCGATATCGAGTAGAAACTCCCATCTCAACGAAAAAGCACACAACTTTTTCTGGACCACATCTATCGGATATGTTGGATTCAGAGTCCAAAAATGGAGAAGAGAAAGACTTACTTAGTTTGGATAGCGCGGACACGCGTTGGCCTTCACATTCTTATCGATGTTTTCCGATACTCGTCTCGGGCATCTCCGATAACCGTGACACACGCCGTGACACTTGTGTGTATGTGCGCGATTATAAAATGATTGTATTCGCTGTCTTAAATCATCCAAAATTGATTGGATTTTGAGAATCGTCACTGGACCTACATTCGAGTGAGATCTTCGTGGCTCAAAGAGATGTTTGCATGCCAGACTACTCCACACACTGTACAAAGGAAAGCACACGCATCCACCGAGCGACAGACACACACACACACACACATACATATGAGCACCGAATCGTTCCTACTCTACTTCACTCCACACTTTACTGCATCCGCATACTTATCTCTTTCTATTTATATTTTTATCCACTCGCACATTAAACGTGACACCTGCTTTTACCCAGAATTAACCAATTCTGCTAGAAGAATTCTTCTCTTTTTTGAAGGATGATTGCAATTAATTCTAATTGATTGATTAAAAACCGAAGAATACTAGCATACACTGGGTAAAAGGTTTCCGGTTAATGACAGTGGTGGACCAATGGTGTCCGGCAGCTTGCAGCCTAATGGAAAGTCTGCGAATTGTTCTCAGGGGTGGGTGTCTACATTTCGAGGGTGGAGGAGGGTTCGGTGGCCGAGCGCGCTGGACTCAGGCCAGGAGACACTATCCTAGAGGTGAACGGCACACCCTTCCGTGCGGTGACCCACGAGGAAGCCCTCAAAGTAAGTCCGATATTCGACATCCTCCACTTTCATACTTCCACCTTACAAGTCTCTAACTTTCTTCTACTCTATAATACTCACTCCCTACGACTAAGAATCGTTAACCCTTTCAGTATGATGAAATCCAAAGATACGAATATTATTAAACAATCGATTTATCAAGTCAAAGTTCGAAATTCATCCCTTAAGAAATTTGGGAAAAAATGAATTTTGAGTTAGGGCTCTGGAATTAATATTACTCCTTCCTTGATACTATTAATTTGGAGCGGCTGGTGGCCGTAAAATTTATGATGCATTCACGGAGGCCAATTAAAGGACCGATGCTAAATTGGAGCGTGTGCCGGCGGTCGGCGTGTGCAATTGTCCGGATGCATTCGATATTTACGATTGACCTTAGAGGTTGCCACGATGCTGCCGGCCGATCGATTGGCAACAGCCAGGCGCGTCCGAGTTCGCTTGCCAACTGGGAGAGCTTCTCTCAGCCGAATTAGAGAAGTTCATGCTTCACTCTTGCGACTAATCAACCGGAAGAACAATGCTGTCTGTCGCAATCAGTTGCAATGGGAATAATTCTCGTTCTTGAGTAGCTCTTTCTTCAAATTAGTTCTTTATTTCAGGATAAGAATTATGATTAAAATAATTTAATAGTCCAACGTAAATCTTTCTTGATAATGATATTATCAAAAAGGAAGAAGTTTAATCTCGCAAATAATAATAAAGGCAACTGTCTCGAGTGGCTCTCGTGCATAGTTCGTGGATACATATTGTGGCCGGTGGATCTCGAGGGAGACAAGGCAGAGTTTGTATGCCGGTGGTTTTTGTCGAGCGAAGGACCGGCGTGGCGCGGCGCAGCGGCGGCGCGTCGGCGGCCTTTGATCTCTCGGCTTCGAAAGGTGTTGCTAAAAAGCTTGCCTTTGTCGCGCCTCCGCCCCTTCTCATCTCGATCGATCCAGTCTCGTTATTCCACAGCCTCACCCTTTCCGAGCCTGCCACATTTTATTAAACATTCTCCGTTTAATAGATCAGAGCGGAATTCCTCGTCCGATTATTCACAGTATTCCCTGATAATCCATTTTGTGGGCCCTTTGATTCTTCCTTGGCAACGGCGCCTCATTTATGAACGGTGGAATCCTCCAGAGAGCATTGGATCGGATGTGGAAAGTGGGTCGAGCACTCGCCCTTTTCCTTTCCACCCTTTGCCCCATCCTCTCCTATCGGAATCGTGCAGAGGGAAAAGAGGAAGGACAGGAAAGGAGGCATGCTTGAAACATGTATTTGCTTTCGTTTATCCGATCGGGCATCCTGTCGTACCTGTGTCATCGCGAGATTACCTTCCAACTGGAAAGCAATGATTCGCCAGGGGCCGGATGACTAATCAACCCTCTCTCGAGGAAGCCTCGCCCGAAAGATACACAAAGGGATATCTGCACACTGTTTGCAGAAGGCATCCTTCACACCTCCGTTCGACTTTGAGCTCGTGTGTTCCCACTCATACATACTGGAGAGCTTTCAACAGGGTGGGGGAGGGATGGGTTTGCTCCAGAAAGGCAGAGTATAACGAGACGGTAGGAAACGGGAGGAAAATCAACTGGCGCTCTGGAAACGTGGAAGAAGCTGGAGGCGACGGTGTTGGTGCCAGCGAGGCGGCAGTAATCTCGGGTGTAAACGATTCTGATGGCTATCTTGGAATCGTGCTCTGCTCGTCATACCCTCTGCTGTTAGTGGTGGTGGTAGTGGTGGTGGCAGTGGTGGAGCTGCTGCATCTGGTGGTGCCGTTGTTGGATAGAGCATAGACAAAAGGCAGCCGACAATGGGCCATCAGAGTATCAGAGCCGGCCAGGCTGTCGAGAAGAGTGGCTGGCCGTACACATGAAACACTGAAAACAGGCTCTATACTTTCCCGACACAATAGAAAGCCTACCTTGCTCTCTGCACACCGATCCCGTACCGACTTCCTACTCCCTGCCAATATCGTTCGAGATAGTTCACCCTCTCTTTTCTCTTCTCTTCTCTCCTCGATACTAGCTGCCGAAACTCTCGCGGCAGCAATACAAATACTTCTAGGAACTCTTGGTACACCAAAACTCTATCTTCTTTCGATTCCCTTTATTTTTGTCTTCGGTAGTTCCGTTGCGAGAAACGGTTGACCCACTTTGTCAATCCATGAGATTAAGTTCCTTCTGGCACACTGGCCACGCAGGTGTACCACACTATACACCACCTGTTCCTACTCTCATCGAGGGAAACCAGATCTCCTAGTCTCATCGTGAGAGCGAGCTCTAATTTCCGGCTGCTAGGCTTTGTCCAGCGGGGTATCGATTGCCAGAAGGCTGATAGGCATTCCAATCGCTCCTATTTTAGTCGTCGTCATGGCGCCAGCCTTCTAGGCGCCCCCTTCGAAGAATCCTTGTCCTTTATCTTACAAACACAATACACTATGTGCAGTTGAATAGTATCATAAATTCGTTGATGATTTCGTTTGGCTTTTGAAGGAAAAAGAATTCGAACTGTCCAAAGTTCGAGCATTGTTTGATGACACAGGACCTTTTTTCTATGGACTATTTCAGGACAACCATGAGTCTTTTATAGTCCTTTCATCCTGTTACGCATCCTGCTTCGAGATAGAAGTTAGAATACGTAATGTCGCAAGGAAAGTGGGCTAACTGTTTCAATTCCCATTAAGAGATCAACCAAGGTATCTCGAACGATAGTGAACCAAGCACGCACTAGCTAGTCGATTCTCTAGCTTCTCTCACTGTTTACTTCTCGCACGAGGTCTCCGCTCGTCCTTTCAAGGATTCCAGTCTGCCAGACAACCGCCGCCAGCAATGCCGTCGCCTTGCACACTCCTTATCTGTCGGCTCTAGTGCTACTTGACCCAGAAAGTACAAACGATTTCGAGAGAGAATCTGACCATTCCTGGTACGCGGGTACCAAGCATGATTTATATTATTTCATTAATCAAAGTAAAACGAAGATAATTGCGTAAGTCGATCGATTTGCGTGTCCCAAGAAGGACAATGACAAAATTGGATAACTGATTATGTAAGTCGTCTGAGTTAGTCATAGTCGAGCGAGCAGTGTGCCAATAAGACGAGCCATTTTTACAAGAGTGATTTTCGATCGAAAGTAATTTCGGAAGGATCGAGTCGGCGATCGGTGGTGATTTGCTCGACTGAAGATAAGACGCGATTGTAGCCAGCACAGCAACGAGGCGTCAGGCAAATTCCAGCCGAAATGGGTTGAGTAGTCCATAATGGCACTTCTCCGCTAGAGTTGGCGACCGTTCCGCTCGATCTTCGCCTCCTCGAGGATGATTTATTTCCTCGAGTAAGCGCGCGTCGCTGGGTCAGTGTTCGGCGAATGGTCTACCGAATGTCTGAAATCGATAAGAGTGGTGAAAGAATTCATTCTGTGGCTCTAACACTATCGACTTTACGAATAAAGGAACAGGCATTTAGAAAGAGTTCCTTTCCGCTCGTTAAGGATAACGATCTTGGTTTGTTTAATCGTCAAGGATCACGCGAGAGGAAAGCATTAGACAGTGGTAAAGCGAGCACTTGATTCAACTTGAAGAAATTAGTCCTGTTTCAGGACTATCATGAGCCATTGAAGATTATGGACTAGTATAGTTTGAGCTTTCATACGCGTTTTTTTTTAAAGGAGGGAAGTGGTTTTTGTGGTATTTTGAGGTAGCGATGGTATGGCCGAGGTGTAGAAGGTTGAAAGGGCGGAACAGAGGTATGGAATCCTGAAGAGGTGATCCGGGCTGGGTCAAGGATAGGGAGGATGTGACGTCACGGGCTACCGTGAGGAGATCGATATCCTGGCTGCCAAGTGGCGTCACCCCGAAACGCACTGTCTTCGCCACTTCCCCTCGCTGACCTTACACGTGCCAGCCTGTTCCTTTTTCGTCCTCCAATTTTCTTCTTCAATTTCGTCCTTCCTTTCTCGCGCTCGAATACGCTCAACTCGAATCGACACGATTGTATTGGCGATAAACATATTTGCAGCCAGTTCTCTTCTCCTTCTCTCTGGTAGCCTCGTTCCGGAAGCTGCATTCGACTTTGATCCCACGGGAAGATAGCTGCATTCAATTTGTACTTGCCGATTGCTCGATCAATGCGAACTTCCAGCATTGAAAGAAAGAGGGAGAAGAAGCCTACTCCCCAATGACACGTCACATCCGATATCGTGTCGTTAGGAAATTATGATTGAGCGATGCTGCTGCACAGTACCCACTGGCAGATCGATGCATTCCTCTGCGATTCGGAATTCCGAGCGTCTTTCAAAGCCTTTCCAACCTCGGCGTTTCCAAGCTTGGAATTGGTACTCGTTGACCTTAAGCCTGACTCTCGAGCTTTCTTGCTCGAGGGAATCCTTTGCGTATGACTTTCCTTTGATCCATTCAACCGGCCCGATTCGAGCTGGTCGTTGTTAAACTTCTCTTTTTCGATATTTCGATCTTTTCAACTATATGTCGTGTCTGTTTAGATGTTAAAGTCCTGCCAGAGTCTAAGTATGACGGTACGCGGGCCGGATCTCGATCCAAGATGCAGAGGCGATCATCCGGTGTGGTCGTCGTCGGGTCGTCAGCAATCCTGTAGTTGGATGGACCGACAGGGTAGGCCAGCATCTCCACCGCCTCTTTATTCTCCACGGGATTCGAGATACGGGCCCAGGACCAGGGAGGTCGAACTCTGTATCGAACCTGGCCAATCCCTTGGCCTCATGATCAGAGGTGGCCTCGAGTACGGCTTGGGTATCTACGTCACTGGTGTCGATAAAGACAGTGTAGCTGATAGAGCAGGACTTTTAGTAAGAAAGATCAACTAACTATTAATCTACCAAAGACAACTGATTCCTCGATAACAACAACATATACAACCTGCTTTAACATCAGGTGGGTGACCAAATAATCGAGGTAAACGGGCAGAGTTTCGAAGAGGCGACCCACGACGAAGCAGTACACATCCTCAAGACGAACAAAAGGATGACATTATTAATTCGAGACGTAGGAAAAGTACCACATTCCTGCACCACCAGTCAACCAATTGTTATGCCTTCATCCAGGTATCCCGATCACGATCCTCTCCCATTGGATAGTCCTGGGAATCATCGTCCTCCCAGTCCAACGTAAGTGGCTTCGTACATATTTCTTTTTAATTCAAGTAATTATTAAGGATTTCTGCTATTTCTAATTCTTCAGGATGGGCAATGGTTGGAGACACCGAGGAGTCGGAGTGCATACAATATCGGCTGACACAGTGGCGATGGTGGAGCAGAAAGCAAGAGTGGTCTTGGCAAGGAGCGAGCGTGCCGCTTTGTTCCAGCTCCTAGAGGACTACAGGAGACGCAGATTGACGATCGAGGAATTGGTGGTGAGACTTGGCAATCTTCTCAACACTCACGAGAAGCTGACTCTTCTCACCGAGCTTCGGGAATACGTTGACAGCAAGGATCTCGCTGTCTTCGACGATCTGGTCTACCGACCGAGAGTGGCTATGGCCAGGGTGAGTCACATTGAAATCTATTTCTAGCCTCTTATTTCTCCTCCCCGAACCTTCGAGGAACTGCTGACTTCTCCTCCTAGTTGTTAGAGAGATACCGAAATACCAATTTCCGGTGGCAAAGCACTGACCTCCACAAAAATCTTCACGACTACCCTTGGTTCTTCTTCACGCTTTCGAGTTTTTCTTTGCTTCGATCACACCCCACCTCTCCAGGACTCATTCATCTTCACAGAGATTCGTTTATAGTCCCGCCATTGCGAATCTGGCGGACGATCTCGAGGGAACACGGTTTGCCAAGCGGCGCGAGCCAGTTTGTCGATGTTGTGGTGGAAAGAAGGAGGAGGAGGAGGAGGATGAGAAGGAGGGGGTGGGATTTATAGGGTGCGGAAACCGGTGGAAGAAGGTTTTCTTCCTGATGAGCAAGGACCTTCTGGTTTCAGAGAAAGGGAGACCGTGCCCACTCGGATCTGATAGTGACACCCTCGCTCCACGACCTTCCGGTGAGTTGGCAGGCACACGCAATCACCTATAATACAGGATTGTACCATTCGATTGACATTGAACACTACTCTCTTGTATTCACACTGACACATATCATATTGTTCTTTCACTCTCTATTTCTCGTATCTATCTATCTATCTGTCTATCTATCTTTCTCTGTATTTACACTTTCACCCTTTCGTCTACCACCACCACCCCCCACCCCTCTAGTCTATGTTTCTGCGTTGCAGAAACTTGTATAGAAAGCATCTCTTCTTCTACGTCTATTTTTCTGTTCTCCTTACCATGTGTGTTCTGCCACCCCGAATCCCCACCCCCCCTTAACTCGCGCATTCGGAATGCGAGCGTCACTGTCTCCCAAATTCTTGTCGCTGGTTCCTCCAGTTTGACCATTCGTTCACTCTTGTTTCTGGGATATTGGAATTTTTATAGTCGATAGCCAATGTTTAAGAATAGAAGATTGTTTACGATCGAGATTCTGGTATCCCAGAATCACGGGGGAACGATGTGCTCGTGTATTGTCCCAGTCGGTGTGTATTTCGAAGCGTAAGCGCGAAGGTGCCAAGCGTATTAGGGAGGAGAAGCAAAGCGGAGGAAGCGAAAGGGCAGCGCAGCTTATATCGGTTTAAAAGGGCAGAAGATGGCGTGCGATTGTAAAAGAGGAAGAGAAAAGTCGCAGAACCAGCAGCTGCTACTGCTACTGCTACTTGCTGCTACTGCTGCTGCTGTTGGAGAAAGAGAGAATTCTTTGTCAGTTGGAGAGGGCGCATCAGAGGTGCTACCATTGAGGAAGAAAAGAAGCTGGCGGAGAAGACCATCGGAAGAGGAAGGAATGAAAGAAAGAAACTTTTCTTCAAGAATATCTGGCTGAAAGAGGGAGAGAACCGTGGAGCTTTGGATGATGCGCGCACACATCGGATGCCGGAATTATTTCGCGCGCGCGCGCGCGCTTCGTTCGCTTGGTCGCTTTGATCTGTCAGCATCATTCGCGTATCCGCTGCATGACTTGCCTCTCTCTCTTCTTCACTCTCTTTCTCTCTCATTTTCTCACTGTCAACTATTCCTGCAACCCTCTCATCACCCTTCTCCCATGTCTTTCACAATGTAATGTCTCTCTTCCATAGCTTCTTCACTTTTCTCTTCACACACTACTCTCTCTCTTCTTATAGTCTCTGTGATTCGGTAGCTGCTGCTATCGCTCTGTCTGCCACTGCTTCCTCTCATCATTCCCTCGCTAGACGCTTTCCCATGCCAGTTGCATCTTTGGAACGACACGCTGTCGTGTTCTGCTTTTATCGCAGCTTGCCTAGCGGCTTTGAATGCGCTTTTTACTCAAGTGTCCGGATATCTGACGATAACACCTTCTTATTACCTTTCAATTATTCCGATTCTGGATTCAAATAATTCGGAATTTTATATTTAAAATTATCTCCTTTCTATTTTAGTTCATACTTGTTCATTGACAGCACTCGGATATCCGTTCACGTAGGCAAAGAATTTGCCAGCGAATGTTGAAGTGCACGCAATAATTGCGCTCACGCTTATCCAGGCTTTTCAGGCTTTCTCGCAAGTGTGACACTTTGCTCCGAGCAGCAGCACATCTCGCATCTCTTGTTCATGTCTCGTTTGATCAAGACCAAGTCAGAGGGAAAACAGTACCGGAACCTGAACTCCCCAAGTTCTCGAGTTCGCCTGAGCTTTGCGCGCTGATTCTTTCCCTTTAGTTTCTCGCGGTCGATTTCCGACTCTAATTGCATGCGTAGAACGGTTGAATGATTAATTGCCGAAAGTTAGAACTTCAGTTGCATCGGAGAAAATATTTCCGATTGATTATCCAAAGCTCGGGCAAGCTCGCTTACTGCCGGTTTCGTGGCCAACGAGTCGAGTAGAGTACCTTGCCATCTTCATTGTCCCATGCATATCACTACCATGGTCCAACTAGAATCAACTCGTCACACGTGTAGTTCATAAAAAAAATCGCACAACCTGATTCAATCATATAAATTCTCTTAAAAAAGACAACATTCTTTCTTCTCTAAGAACCTTGATTCTTTCTTTTAAAAAAAAGCATAATCTTGCGTGCGATATTTTTATCCACCGCGCATTCCATCGAATGAGGAAGAATGGGGAAGAAGGACGCGTCGGGGATGTAAAGCTCGGTGATAAAATTGACTGTGGCGAAGTAGCTCGTTGGTGGTCGAAACCGTGGGTGGGAAAAATACGGGGGGAGGTGCAGGTGTGGGAGTAGGCGGTGTTAATCGGGCCCAGTTTGCCATGACAGGATCTGATAATTTGCCGTAGAGGGGTGTACCCGCGAGTTGTTGCCGACCGGGACGCCTGGTGGACGTCGAGGGAGATCCCCTGGGAGTGACGGGACCCCTCCTGCCGCGGGATAACCAGGAGTATAGGTCGCCCAGCGAGGACAGCGGTCTCGGGGCCGACATGCCCAGGACCAGGTCGACATTCGAGATCGTAACAAGGCTCTATCGAATAATCCCTTCTATTCTATAAACTTTTAATTCTTTATGAAACAATATCAATCAGAAAGCTTGATTCGGTACAGCCTTGGATCATTACGAGTTCATTTATCACTTTGGCAAAAATACCCCTTTACTTTTCTCTGGGCTCGTACACGAAATTCATTATTATACCCTTCTCTCCTTATCTGAGATTCTAGCAAGAGAGCAATTCATTGTTGAAATACCAGGCTTCCTACACAACAGGGAGGAATGTCTGCTTGCCGCTTTTTGTTCAAGGGAAAAATGTAATAATTCATGAAGGAATGAAAGGATTGGAGGAGCCCGGAGGAAATGTAAGAGAAGTGGGCTGTCATGTTAGGGGTAGAAGATATTAGTGAAATAGTAGTGATAGCCATAGTTGGAACAACAGTGTTCACCGAGGTGGAGGAAGCCAGATATACATGAGGGTTGGCTGGGCTCTGGGATCTGGGGTCGGGGTCACGCCATCCACATAATCGTTACAAGGGATTCCAAATTGGATCTCCCAAATGCGACATACCACTGTGCCATTACCAGCCAGTACCTAGTGTCAACCACGTAAACGTGCTCGCCCGTGCACGATTCATCGGCTTTCTCATCCATCTTGCATTTCGGTGCTCTCCGCGTCATCGAAATCCTGTCAGTCATCTACAAGAGAATCTTTCGAAATCACTGCTTAATTAGCAAAGGGGTTATTTAGTACTCCGCTTTCTTCCTTGAGAGCGGGCAGCCGTGAGTCGGAATTTAATCAGTTGGTCGAAAAGCTCGTCCGAGCTGCCCCCTTGAATTGGTCCATCGTCTCTGGCTTCATTATCATTGAAATGTCACCAGAGGCGAGCCATTTCTCTCAGGGTAGTCAAAATATTGGATATTCTAAAGATAACGCGGGGGTGGGTTTGTTTCGCCCTGTTGGAAAGGGCGGTGAAGAAGAAGAAGGAGGAGGAGGAGAAGAAGGAGGTGGGGGTTACGGTGGATAAGAGGGTAGCCGAGCGTAATGGGCTTTCTGCGCCGGATATACGAGCAACATCGATATTTCATTTCTCACTGGCGAGCAATCTGCCATCCCCCTTCTGCTTTTCACCCCGCCTGGCCTCCACCTTCCATCAACCACCCACTATTCACCACCTGCTAACTAGTTGCCCTTCTCCCTTTCACCCTTGTCTCTTTCTCTCTCTCTCTTTATATACAACCTATCTACCTCTCCTATCAATGCTCTCCGCCTACTATGTATCACGCTCGAATCAGCTGAAACAAGAGCTCACTGCTCGTTCTTTATTTCCCTCTTTATTCTCGCTTTGTCGAAGGATCCTCGATGCCACCTCGAGCGCGTTGATTAAAAGGTAGTGCTTCGATGCAAAAGGATCTCTCATTAATACTCGAAATTCTAGTTTGGAGATTTCTAGTTTCATTGTTCGACTAGAATCTCTTGTTTCCTACGATCTGTTCGCGACAGACAGTTTATAGATAAGTAAAGCCTGCCCGAATCAATATCACCTGCCAGTAAAACGTGGAAGAGAACTCGGTCGTTTGGCATGTATAACGAAATTTCCGCGACACTCGACGACCCCCGCCTCCGTTCCAGTACTCCTCTTGCCAACAACCATGGCAACATGAATACTGATAGTGTTGTCGATCGTTAGGAGTGGAACCCTTCAATGAAATTCACTAACGACCCTTGCTGCCTGCTCTATTACCTATTTCAATTGAGATCCCTCTATTTTGTGCTATACCAATCTGCCTCTCGACTCGCACGAGCGACATCGGTTTTGATTAATGGTGTAGGAACGTGTCTCTCTGTCCCCGAGGACATCCATGATATCTCTGTGGTACTGTGAAGGGTAATGCGGCCAAGTTGAAACGGATGAAAGGGGTACCAAGACTGATAGAGAAAGCCTAGGGAGGGAGTGAGCGGGAGCCCTTGAAAATTTCTGTGCTATTATAAGGCGAAGCATCGAACAGCAGGTCGTATCCCTGGTAACCGAATGAAACAAATGAGCTTGCTGAGAAAGAAAGACATAGATTTAACTTAACCAGTGAGAAGGAGCCACTCGAACCGAGAGCTTCATCTCTCACTTTTATACTGACACCTAGTCAGACTAAACAAGTGGAAAGTGTACACTTCCACTTGGTAGAACAATATCTTCTTTTTTAAAAGTCTATTATTCATTTACGAGGCATGTGCTCTATCCTGCTCTCTACGTTCAGCGGGTAAGGATATCTGGCGAGTGTTTGCCAGATCCTGAAAGAGGATACGAAGGGTTTAGTCGTGTGGCAGGAGTGAGAAAACGGGGGCGGGTGGTCTCAACTCTGGGAATTTTGCAAATTGCAGAGCGGCCTGCCGGAGGGCAAACCAGCACCAAGTGACGACCTCCGACCTCGCCCTCTCCAACGACGATGAGTGCGACAACCAGGTACAGAATACACAGTCGTTCGGCGCCGCCTGAAATTCACGAAATTCTTGCACATCCAACTTATAGCCGACCCGATTTTTCCTGCAAGCACCGAAATACTTCGAGAGTTCTCTCCGAGTTTCTTGCAGGCCCAGACAGTGCCCGGGGGGGATTATATCAGCATTGTGACGTGTCAAGGGATTAAGATAAAGTGTCGGCCTCGATCTTTCTTTTCCAGGACTACGATGACGAGCTGGAGAATGGTCGTGGTCGGAGGCACAGCTCGCCCGGTGGCTCGCGTGGCGCCAGGGACTACGGCCACCATCACCTGCACCCGGACAACTTGGTGAGTGCTGAGAATGAGAAGCGATCGCGCGAACACCACGTCTCATATCGTAAGGGATAGGGTCCTCGAGGTACTCCGATGTTCTATACTTGCTCCAATTCTTCAAGTCGATGTGCGTGATATTCTCATTCTAGTACATATATATAGTATATGTATTACCCGAGCTCTGTAGAACTAGTCTCTTGGTAGAAGTAGAACCTTCCGATTGATTAATCGACCTTTAACCAGCAGGACTAAACTGTAGGCCAGACTAATAAGTAGCGACAAATGTATTCTGTGTTCCACGAGTTGTAAGTTATAGTCTACAGTGGATAAACCAAGTCTTCGCATACTACACAGAGTTTCTGAAGTACCAGTTGTTTTTTTAAAGGAGGAAAGATTCTGTTTTGAGAATATTTGTTGTCTTTTATTTTTCTTCTACATTGACATTTATTAGAGGAAATATAAGTCTGTGATTATTTGTTTTATCCGCTGTATTTATCAGTTAATAATAAGTTTTGTCTTCTCGCTTGCGTGTCCCCGTACGGTGTACCTTTCTAGGCCTTCCAGAATTTTCTCTCTGTTTTGGGACGCACATATATAGTCGACAGTTACTTACTTCTCTAGTTCTATCAAGTAGTTAGGAAGATCTCTTAGCAGCCGCGGATAGAACAATAGCAAACAGTGAAGAACAAACCCAGAACCACGTAGCCCTCGCAACAACGCAATGAAAGACCATCCCGAAATTGCCGAGTAACTTTTATCTCCGATCTACGAATTAAACAACTTTCCTCCCACTGGAATCTCGACGTTCCTCGATACTTTTTGATTAGAAGATTGCGGTAACCATTGCGGACCTACAAAAATAAACAACCTCCAAACTTCCAAGGACGATCCAATCTATTTTCGTTAAACAGTCAAACTTCTAATTCTTAAATCTCTAATATTACAATGACAAACATCTCCGTCAAATTACTCGAACCAAAGGGAAATTGGTTTAACAGCGAAGTTCCCTTTAATTAGAGTTGCGAGTTGCGGGGCTGCAGGATTAACAGAGTGTGGAATAGCCGGCGAGTGGAATGTGCGAGTTAAAAGGAGGCAGGCGATAGACATATCAGGCTTTAAATCGAAAGAGAAAGAGAGAAAGAAAGAGAGTGAGAATGGATTTTACATACTTTCCGTGTTCTCCGAGCCTGCAAATATAGGAGAAGAAGTGGAAATGGGAGGGGGAGGGGGGGGGGGCTACGTGGTGGTGGATGGGAGCGATACGCGGAGAGTTAGTCCGGGTGTACATAGCGATCGTTATAGTTAATTATAGCACCTGCTCGAAGGAAGAAACTAGAAGGCTTTCCTTTAGCGAGAGGGTTCACGGTCGGCTTCGACTGGTGGCCTCTTCCTTTTGAAGGGCAGGCAACAGTAGGGAAGGGCAGAGAAGGGCAGAGAAGGGCAGGGCGGGCTCGGAGGGAGCCGGTGGATTGGCACGCCGTAAACCTTGGCAGTCTCGAGTCTCGGTGGGTGTTACTCTGCGTGCACCAGGTGTGCGAGATATCCTAGCCTGCACCAGGTACATACATACGGGACACGCGATTCTCAACATGCGCGAACCGTATTTGCGAACGAGAGATCGAGAGAAGAGAGCACAGGTGCGGAAAATAGGGCTTGATCGAGCGAACAAGTGTGCATGAGCGAAGCGGACCGAATATATCTCTAATTGTAAGTAATTGAGCTTGCTCGCCTCGCCTCGCCTCGAATCCACTCCTACGAGAATAATAGGATTTCAAGGACTCGAAAGAATGCGATCGCAGTACCGCTGAATTAGTCGCATTGTTCGCCGAGGATTTGTCAAAGGCATCTTTTACCGCTCAGTTTTTATGCTGGACACGAGTTCTCGGGATCTTTCAATAGGGAAAGATAGATTTCTGGCTCTTTGGAAGGAGCACCAGGACTATTGTCGGCTTTGAGGACAATCGGATTACGAAGTGCGCGACCGCTAACACTTGGCTTTTAAGTTAAGAGCGCTGAAGGTAATAGAGAGTGAGCGTCGTTCGCAAGGTATCCCAGAACAATTGGCTAATTAAGGAGCTGCCGTGAAAGGGGTGTGTGTATCGAGGGAGAGAGAGAGAGAGAGAGAGTGAGAGAGAGTGAGGGAGAGAGAGAGAAAAAGAAAGACGCAATTAGTCAGTGGTACGTCGTCTGGCTTCGGGAAAGCAAGAGGAGAAGAAGAAGGGCACGTGTCGATTAGAGAGCGCGTTGCGCGTTGCTCTTTACGAATAATTGGCCTTTATTATGTCACACTGTTGCTTACAAAGACTCCCTTACAAAGGAGCGCATCGCCGGTTTCACCAGCCCTGGATGTACATAGGAGACGTCCAATTAGCCAGTAAAGGCGTATAGCTATACGCTCGGCGTAAATCAGTCTGACGTGCACGAGAGATGTACGCGCGGCGCTCCTCAAAATCTTTTTCCTTGTCAAAGACAAAGCTGTCAAGTTCGAGCGAATATTTACCAAGACATAGATTGGTATCGAAATCATATCTCTCGGAAATGTCTATTTTATTAAGATTCGTAAGGGTTGCGTATACGCCGGAATAATCGGATCTCAGAACCGATTGGGCGAGTATAGTGTAACGCACTCTCGTATTCGGCCTCTTCATTCGAGAAGTACATCTTGTAATTCGTAATGGAAATCTAGATTAATAAATATGAGGTGATAGTCGAGTATCCTTCGTTCGAGTATCCTTCTCACGAGAAATGTGAAGCTGGGACCTTTGATGGACCAACTGATTTCTCGGAGATGTGTCATTAGTCCGACTCTGATCACGCCCGAATTCGATCGGCTTGAGTTTCGAACGAATACGAGTAAGAGAACTCTCGGGCATTTCTATCGTGATCCATTTTAACCAATCCGGGCGAATTGTTTTGCGAGTGCTCGAACGCGAATTCCCGAAGGATCCTGCGGTACCCGGTGTTTCCGAGGTACCGTTCGTAGGACGTGTACACGACGCTTTCTCGGTGCTCCTTGGTGGTGGCCTCCCCTGGGAATCAGAGCTTGTCCTGGAGCGCTTGGCGAAGTTCCTCCGTTGCCTTGGCCACGTCTTGACCGGGCCGCGACAAATATTCCGCGCGTACATGCTTCACAGAAGAGTTTGATCGCTTCACGGAATTGCCATTGCCGAATTTCGGTCGGGGAATCCTCACACGTTGCACTTCACTTAACCAGGACTCCATTGTCCTTGATTTAACCTGCGACAAATTACAAAATTCCATTTGTTAATCATTCAATCTAGCATAACAATCACAAAATAGTCTATCATAATAGAATTCATCGTGGAATCTGGATCACTCTTTTTATCAAGTCAAGACGACCAAAGGATCGTCTTACCAGGATTTTTCTTAGCGCGACGCGCGAGTGACTTTCAAGAGAAAGTTCCCGTCAGTGTATGTTATACCTTCACCGGCGAAGAAATCGGACAACAAGAAAATCCGGTGGAGGAGAGTGTGTCTCTTATCCGAAGCTTTCATTTTCCATTTAACTGTAGTCGGCCAGCCAGATAAAAAGGGGCGGAACACTGGCTAGTTTTCTAAGGAAAAAATGGCAGGGAGAGATCGTGGTCAGTTGTAGTCGAGGGCAATGGGTCATGCAAGGAGAGAGGAACGTGACTAAAAAGTAGTCGGCAATGTTACCTAGTCGCACAGCAGTTCGAACGTGTCCTGATCAGAATTTAAATCGACACTAAACGTCTTAGAACGTGCACACTTTCCATACATAGATGATGACAGGTGGCGTCACTATGTTCTAATAATTGTAATTAATTCTTTTAATATCGATGACACTTTGACAGATTGCGCAATTATTATGACAGTCGTGTTATTATTCAATCTTTGTAATTATATTATTTGAAGAGTCTATCAGATCATTCATCATTAATTCCCTTTTATTCTGTCTGTCAAGATACATAACTATCATTTTCTTAATCATGTTACATCTTTCTTTGATTACCACTTCTCGTATTCGTCTATTTTACTCACCAGGCGTCGTAAAAAATCAATTTCGCTCTAAGTGAAACGAGCAATAGCAGTTAAAAGTGGGAGTAACAAGTTGACTCGAAGGAATCGCTCGATCGAGAACGCGGGATTTTACGATCCTGTTTACATCGGGTCAAGAACGAAGCAGGAGTACAAGAGGCTAATAATATTTCTGTGCTATCGTCGAACCAGTTCCAGAAAATCTTAAGAGAATCACAGTGGAATCCTTCCACGTTATCGATAGTTATCGAAAGAAAATGAGTGCAGTCGGTAATTGAGTGAAGAGCGATCGACTCTACAAATGGAATTGGTAGACCCTGAGCGGTCTTGATCCTGAGGAATCGAGCTGGCAAGCTTTTTACCAGGATCGATCGGAGAGTTGCGTTCGGTAGCTTCGTTAAATGGTGAAAGGAAGACAGTTGGCGATAACAAACGGTCGGTCCGAGTGACGATCAAAACCGGTCGCAAAAATATGGATTCCCACAGTCCGGGCGGCCAAGGTACCGTATAGGATAAACAGTTAGTTGCAATCGGCGTCCAAGAAGGCGTTCAACCGTGCCGACTGTGCCGGCACGAAGAAGAGCCGAGAATCGCTCTGCTAATCGAGAGAGAAATAGAGAACTAAAGAGAGTGAGAGAGAGAGAGACCGTGAAGCTTTAAACCACCATGAAGCATGCGGGCAAGAACTTTCCCGGTGCTTCTTGTGCCGGCCAGTCATTTGTCGGGGAACTTTAATAAACGGGTCAACTCCGCGTTCACTTCTCTGGCTTGCCTAATTCGATCTCCCTATTAGTACCTTTTCTCCCACACTACCAACACAGACAAATTTAAAGGGGCTTTCATTTGGACTTCCTACTTTGAAACTGGACCACTTAAAGTTCCTCGGGACAATTCGGCAAGAATATTCCGCAGTCATTCCGCACAAGTTTTACTGCTCCCAATTCGCCAAGAGTTTCGTTTAGTTTGGCTTGGAAGAAGTCGCGGAGGAGAGGTTGGTGATATCGCGCCAGAAGGATTACTGCTGCGTGTGTACATACTGGGTAGGACGAAGGAAAAAAATCCGGGCAAACCTGTCGTGCACGTGCACCTGCGTATGTCGATGCGTGCGCGGCAAGCAACAGCAGCAGCAGCAGCAGCAGCAGTAGCAGTAGCAGCAGCAGCTTGGCTTAGGAGCGCCGCGATTGCGAGCGGTTTAATGATTTCTCAGGCCGGGGATTTCATCAGGTCGGCAACAGAAGAGGGAAGGGGAGAAAGAAAGAGAGAGAGAGAGAGAGAGCCTCGGTCTTTCCTAATCGAAGCAGGCTCAATTATGCGCTCGATCGCACCCGTTCGCGCTCACTGCAAGGTTTTTGGTGGATAAGGGCGCTGCTATCCCAGCACCGCTGATAAATCCCCGACGCCTAATTAGAGCATTCCTCGAATACCTTTGTCCAAACTATTGGATTAATTGTAGAAGGCATGTGCCTCTCCACGACTGGCTTAACTTGTTTAAATAAATCGGAGGGAAACCTCCGCGGACTGGGTCACTGCATGAATAATCAATTCGAGCGCCTCCTCAAGGTTTTCGTGTGCCACCGAGCAAGGTAATCGAACGCGCTCCGCTAGTCCCGAATCTATCAAGTTTCAATGCACTCTTTAATTGCCAATGAAATGTCACTGATAGATATGGAATACTAGCGAGTTGTGGATCATTGAGCATTCTCTTCTTTTTTGTTTGGTCGGATAGGAGAGAGAATGGATAGTTGAAAAATGTTAGGTGGTTCCGAGTCAATGGCTCGCAATCGAAAGGCAAGGACGTCGATAATTGGTGAAACTAAATGGCCGAGCATTCTCCCGGAAAATGGAGCTGATATATCTCGCAAGCCCTCGTGGAAAATCACCGCCGACTGGCTTGTCAGAGTGGAAAGCCAATCTCCACCTTCTCTTAAAAGTCTACCACGCAATTTTGATGTTGGAATTAAATGATTTCCGGGAAGTTTCACTTCGTCGTATTATTCAATTGACAATTTCCCATGGCAGTGTGCGAAACCTTGACGTTACCCAGCCAGATTGTAATGCCAACTAACCAGTCGCTATTAATACCAAGAATTAATGAGGAAACATGTAATTCCTCGCACGAGACAAACACATTACGCAACAAGTATCCGTCTGGTTATTACAACAATCAATAATTAATTAACCAGTATAACTCTTCTCTTACGTTCATTCACATAATTCAAATTATCCAACAAGAGCAATACCAACATACAATTAACCATACTCGCAAGAAATCATTTCTAGAGATCAAATAAAATCGTATCGAACATACCTTGATTTCGTCGACGATTAGCTAATCAGCTTTGTGCGTGGTCCAGTAACGTCCAGGTGGTTTTCACGGCTTTTCCAATGAATCCTCGATCAATATAGATCAGAGGCGATTGAATACTATGAGACTGGAATAAGCGATGGATGTCGATGGTAAAAGAAAAGTTGTGAAGTTGATCGCGCGGTTGGAAGGCGTCTCGAGTCCGGACGACGACTGATTCAGAGTGGCCGTAGTCGGCTGGCATGAAGCGCGAGTGTGCGGGAGAAGGAGCGGGCAGGTAGGGGCCGAGTTTACGTTTGCCTGACGCGTAAAAACGAGGAGGTTCTGAGGCTACCTTGCCTCCTGGCGGCACCGGGAGATCGTGCAACCTCCTGCTGTGGCTGCCAGACCGAGAGAAAGAAAGAGAGAATAGCCGAAGAGAAGAAAGGAGACGGGACGAGCGAGCGAGTGAGAGGAAAGCGAGTATAAAGCGTGCGAGAATGAAAGAGAGGAAGTTAACCAGCGAGATACATCGAGGTGGTACTCGACAGGTAACAGGTGAGAGGGGAGAGACCCTGGAAGAATCGGCTCCGCACAACGTTGCCAGCTTGTCTCTACAGATTTTTCTTCCTTCCTCTTTCTCTCTCTCTCTCTCTCTATCTATCTCTCTTTCTATTGACCACACAGAACTAAGATCGCAAGTATCACCGACTGGAACTGCAGTCTGATAAGACAGGTGACAAAGGTGGACTGCTGATACCGACAACGATCGGATCAGTTGGGGCCAAAAGAACACCGAGTTATTGGCACTCGGGACAAAGAAAGCTTCGAGAGAAAAGTGTAGTGGAGCTTGAATGGCTAGGGTGGAGCAAGGAGCTTGCGAAGCTGGGGGGGAAAATTGGAACTAGTTTCGAAGATCACTTTGATCGATCTCTCGCTCGGCGTGGTTTACCCTGGCCTGCGTTGCACCTTTCTGTTATCTCTTATCTTGAAACCGGTTCGATCTATGGATCATCCGCCGCTATCTCTTTCTTTCCCTCTCATTCACTCTCTCTTTCTCTCTTTCTCTCTCTCTTGAGAGAGAGAGAATCTTTTTGAACGCTGCGATGAGTCAGACACAAGCTACAGCGCGGCCGGCGTATGACACACGTGTACATAGAGCCGCGGGGACGGGCACGACAGGTTTATCGGCGAGAATCACCGCGCGCCTTTATTAGTGACGCTTTCTGCTCTCTCTTTCTCTGGGTGGCTGGGACACGCACTCTCGGAAGAAAGAGTCCCCTTTCAGCCGTGGAAACTGCCGCCCGCTCACATCTATTTATCACTCCAGCTAACATTAGATGCATCCATTATAGTAAATCTACTTGGATTTCAAGAAGTCGTAATATTCCTTTGTTGGAGAATAATGGCGATAGTGTTTGAAAGTGAAATGAAATTACTGGAGGATTTCTTTTTTTAACGGAAGACACTCTTAATGTTTCCTCCGGTAGCGACGACCGGGTGAGTGAACCTCGCGCGTATTACCTATTGGATTGGAAAGCGGCATCGCCAGACGGAATTGACATAAAGATCGTATCTTTCCGGCAGAGAGTTCAAGGAACTCGGTTGGGCCAATTTCGAATTGATCCGACGGGGCGAATCGTGTCCAGGGAAACTACGATATAGGACTCCTGTTTGTTCGAGGCTTTCCCTAATCGGGATGCATCCTGGGTGAGGTCGATGTATCACCTCCTAACACACTGTTATCGCTGTTCCAATATATCATTCATCTTAACCGGCACCACTTCTCGATAAGAACTTAGTTTTCCACTTCAAATCCAATAATAAAAGATTGCAAAAAGTCTCAGGGGTATCTTTTCGACAAAGTCCTTTTCTATAGCTCTTGTATTAATAATCTAACTATTGCACAATACATTAGAAATATGAAAAACGCGTGGATTATCCATTGTCATCTATTCGTGCCAATAATAAGACAACTAGTAGATAGTAATAAATCGAATAAATTTGTTTTCAAGATTAATAGTAGGTGATAATGGTTGTTGATTCATAGTAAAATGCGTCATTACAGTGGAAGGTTCTATGAATAGGCGGTTATTCGAGTGGTAGAATAAGTGAGTGGTCAGTCGTTGAGTATAACGGGGAGCTCGTGGGAGCACAGTCACCCAGTGACCTTAGAGGCACACGTCGCGTCGTCATGATAATGGGTCAGCGGAGAAAGTTTTTGGCGCGTTGCGCCGCGATGCCGACGCTCGTCTGGTTGCGTTCTGACGTCCCGTTATGTATACCTGGAAGAGATGCGGCCCCGAAAAGGAGACCAACAGACGACCAAGACGACGCTCGCTGTTTTACGATTTTGCGATCTGGGTCAATTATCGTTTCCGCTCTCGGTCCGCTCTTACTTACATTGGCTAAGAAAAGTATTCGCGAATCCAGTATTTCTCGAATTAATTTTCGTACATGAGGAAACGATTTTCTACTTAGAAAATTTATATCTTCTTAAAGGGAAGACTTTCTTATTCAGGAAAATCTATTTTCATTTAAAAAAACAGTTTTCCTTAGGATATATTTTTTTTTAAAATACTGGGTATACGAGTACTCTCTTAATCGAATGCGTGAAGACTTTTGCCGAGCTACGAATCTCGAGAATAGGAAGTGCAGGCGATGTGGCTGGCATTCTCCACTGACCGCTCCCACCTACGGCCCGTGTACCGTTTCCAGTCGGCCACTGGCGTTAATTAGGAACACGTGCTCCAATTACCGGGGACAATCGCGACCGGCAAAGCCCACCGTGTCCCGTTAGACAGTGTTGCAAACATCGCGATCCTTTCTTCCAATAGTACGTCTACCAGTATACGCACGATTAAAGTGAAATTTTTGACAAACATTAAGATACTACGAGAAGAGACCAGTGGAAGCGAAGTCTCATTGTTGGATGAGCCTGCAGAAACTCGAGTCGCGAAAGCCTAATTAGATTAGGAGATCCGGCGGCGATAGCGATAATTAGCCAGGTTGGTTCTCTCTCTTGTTCCTCGGACGAAGGAACCCAGTGATTCCTCTAGCGTGAAACGGCAAGCGCTCCCTCTGCCACGGTATAAATCAATCCCTCCCAAGGAGGAAATTAATAGCTGCTCGAGTAACGGAATCAGAGGCTCGTGGCGTGCATTTCGAGGCTCGAGTGATCTGCTTGGTAGCACCGCGAGGAAGTACTTAGCCCACTTGTACAATTAACTGCGCTTAGTCTGTTTCGATTACTCCTCGCCGAGGGCCGCCGTCGTGCGATTCACGCAACCACCATGAAGATGGTAGATCCGGGACTTGATAGTTTAACATAAACTGAGCACCAAAGAAGCCAATGGCAGCGATACAATTATTCAATTACCCAAATATATATATATACATCATCCGAGAGAATAATTCGAAAGGTAGTAAATTCGAGGCGAGCGAACTAAGATACGAAAGGGAAATTGACATTGTATCGATTATATGAATGAATGAAGAAGGCGGAGGTGGTGTCGCGTTAAGAAAAGGTGGGGAGGAGTTACCGTAGTGGTTAATATCGGGGGTTGGCTAACACGTGGCTTTCGGTTCTCTCTCTTTGTGCGTCCTCTGTGTGACGAACGACGGCCGACTCTTCCACGCTGCTCGCCGTCGTCGGCGTCGTCTACGTAGGAAGGCGAGGGCGCATGCGAGGGTAGCGACGCCGAGATGATCGGTAACGGGAGACGGGGAGTCGCAGGCGGAACCGAGCGGGATCGCGATTTGGAGGAGGATGAGGACGAAGGAAGGGAGGAGAGGAGCTCGGAGGGTGGCGGTGGTGGAGGTTTCATTGGTTGGAGGTCCCACCTGTTCGGTGGGCTCACGCAACGCGTCAAATCCTGGTACTGGGGCGCCCGGCCCCTCGTAAGTGCTCCTCCAAAATATCAAAGTACCAGCCACAATACACACACAACATTCCAAATTCTATCTAACCACGCACAGATTCAATGCAACTCCCCTTTCAAAAACCCTCCCTTTGCCCCACACACCCCCACACCCTTCTTCTCTTTTATACTTTCGATTCTATTATACTCTCTGGCTCCTTCCGTACTTCCGTTTCCGTAGCCCGGATCTTTCGATACTCGCGTACCAGACAGCCTTCTTTTCCTTTCCCTTTACTCTCCTCGACTTCCACTTACACCGTCCGACCATAGCTTCGCCTATACTACTTGTGTCCCCTGCATTCGTAATTCGCACACTCCTCTCTCTCTCAAACTGCCCCCCTCCCCCTGTTTTAGACTAAAGTTAGCCAAGATGATAGAGTACATCGGATAAATTTCAATATATAGTAGAATTTAGTTTGACCTTTGGTTGTTCGACGATGTAGAAATGCAACGAGAGAAAAATAGTGAAAAGTAGCGGCGATCGATCGTCGGATGGTTTTGTTTGTTGGTTGCCACTTTGGTTTTCGGCACTTATTTCGCCGGGAAGATGGAAGTTCGAGGGAGAACGGGAAATGGAAAACGGGAGGAGAAAGAAGGCGCGAGATATCGAGAAGGAAGAGCATACAGCAGCAAACCTTTAGCATGAAGAGCCCTCCATATTTGGATTTCTTCCCCCCTCTCTCTCTCTTTCTCTCTCTCTCTCTTTCTCCCAAGACCTTTCATTGTATATTTATCTCTCACTGTTTCTCTGTCTCCACCTCTTTCTTCTCTGCCACAATTCCAAGACCAGTCTTTCCTTGTGCTCCTAGAGCGCTAGCAAATTTAGTCGAACCTAGCGATAGGTGTGTACGTGTTCTTTTACTTAGATGTCTTGCACACGCTGTATATTTGTTTCTACGACTTCTCCATCAACTATTCAAGCACGATGACTATGTATATATACATATATATATATATTCTATAATATATATTGTAAATCCAAGTACGTATGTAAATGAACCTAGATGTCTTGGCATGCACGATTCACTTTAATTACCAATCACATCCGAGGCTCCTAATTCGGCTTGCCTAATCCGGAGATGTGTCGTGCAAGAGAGTTCCGGGAGTACCACCTATCTCCGACGTAGTCTCCGTTCGGTAGAGTAGAAGCAGGCATTAGAATGACTAGCATAGAGACTAGAATAGCATAGACTCGAGGAAAGTGTTGGCAGCTTTGGAGACTAGAGCTAGAGTTAGAGCTAACTGTATTACCTAGATAGTTGGTTCTTGTATGCAAGACCAGACAGATCTCCCATCGAATTTCCCTTTAGTGCGCTCTCAGTTATTCTTGCGAGGAGAGAAGAGAATCGAAGGCAGGAGATGAATGTCGATCAGGAGTAGGAAGTGTCGTCGTGTCGAGTGATGCTTTCACGCGTGAGAGAGAGAGTCGCGTGAGAAGAAGAGTTCTTATTCAATAGAGGCACGCGTAGATTAGCGTGCTATATATCCCGTCGAATCCCAAGGCGCATCTTCTTCGCCGGATATGATGATTTCCCGTTCTCCTGTCGTGTCGCGTTTCTCCGGTGGGCAAGTGAGCCGCGAAGAGCGTTCACCACTCTCGTAATCACTCAATCTCGATGAAGAATCGGCCGATCATTAATAAGAGCAGAGTGACCAAAGTGATATATACTCTTCGTGGTCTCGTACGAAAGGGAACGTGTCATGGTTACACTTCATCGTCAGCAGGTCCACCGTAGCATCGCTCAGCACTACTCGATTAATAATAATGTCGGCCCGGGAGAGCAGTATGTACCTACACATACTCCGTATCCGCTCCTGCTAATGAGCGATCGTGTTAATTACGGTACTCGCGATATAACAATGTACAGTATATATCTTTGTGCATATCTTGACACGCGACAACACCACTGCCACCACCACCAAACCACCAAACCACCAACCACCAACCACCACCACCACCACCACCACTCTTTTTGTCTGTTTCTCTCTCTTTCTCACTTTCTATCTTTCTATTTTCTCTGTCTGTCTCTCTGTCTGTCTGTATGTCTGTCTGTCTCTCCGAGCACCACCAAAACACCCCAATTGCTAGCAAAAGCCTATCAGCAAGCATGACTTAATCTGTATTTTTTCTCAATCTCTTTATAATTGATCTGTGATGATCTCGGTTATGATGTATACTCATTACTGACATGAAGAGAATGCGTACGTGTCTGAGCGTGTGTACATTGTCGACTGCCAGCTGAGACCTCTCTCACTGCCTTGGACCGAGGGCGCCGAGATCCGATTGGCTGGCAATTCCGATAACTTGACAATCGGGAATTCATCGATATTATTTTATATACTTCGATCCAATTGAATCGAGAGACTGAAATCACGTGTCTTTTCATCTCGAAGAGGACGCCGGACGATCGGATATCGGAGTTAGAAGAGGGATGCTGGGAGGGGGCCTGGTCCATTGGCAGTGAAGAGGATCTCTTGTGCCTGCTGTCATGGTGCGAGGGTGGCTCGCGTCACACTCTCCCCCCTTCTTCTCTATGTGCACCGAAAAAAAAAAACGATCTCCCTCGGCACTCTGGCAAGCCGTCTGCGACCCCGTCCACATAATATACGTATTTCGTGCCTCCAAAGAAAAATCGCCCGGAGACGCGCGCGGGGGTTGATTCCGGGGGAGGGTGATGTTTCAGGGGAGGGTGGAGGAAGTAGGCGAGAGTTCTGGTCCATTTTACGGAGGGGGTCCAGGCAGGGATGCAAGGGGGTTGTCACGGTGCCAGGAGATCGGCCCCGACACGTAAATTGGGACGCTGGCGCACAATCCCGAGGGTGAGACCTACCTCTCTTCTTTCCAGGAACTCGCGCACAAGTTCTCGCGGAGCTTCGACATGCAGGACGCTCAGCTCCTGGAAGAAGGTGGCACCGGTGGCGGGTCCACCGGCGCCGGTGGTGCCGGAGGACCTCCACGCAGACATCACAGTGCCCAACGTCTCGCTAGGAACGATGTATCCGAGAGGAGAGAAGAGGACGGCGCCCTGGTGGTGCCCGATCATCAAGGTAACCTTCGCATCACCGTTAAGAAGACCAAGTCGATCTTGGGCATCGCTATCGAAGGTGGTGCTAATACCAAACATCCACTGCCTAGGATCATCAATATACATGTAAGCATCTTCATTCATTTCTTTCAATCTTATATTCTACCTTTTTCAAATGCCTAAGTAACACAACTGGTTTATGTAACTCCAGTTTATGTAACAGACGTCGCCATCCACAGTAGCGATATCTTGAAACAGATGGTCAAATAACACGAAAGTGAGATGAGATTTTCATGTTGGCAGGATGACGGAGCAGCCTACGAAGCCGGAGGTCTCGAAGTCGGCCAGCTGATCTTAGAAGTCGACGGCCAGAAGGTCGAAGGTGACTATCGAATAGTTATACAGTTTATATAAGACTGATATCTTACAGATTGTTGAAAGATGTGGATTTTAATCGATGGAATTGTCTACCATTACAGGTATGCCTCACCAGCAAGTGGCCAGGTTGATAGCCGAATCATTCGCGTCTCGTGCGCGCAATGAGATCGAATTCCTGGTAGTAGAGGCGAAGAAGAGTAATTTAGAGCCGAAGCCTACGGCTCTGATATTCCTGGAGGCGTAGCAGGAATCTCCCACCTCCGAGCCGGAGCCACCGTAGCCCAGATTGAGTAGGACTCGACCACAGGAAGAAAGGGATGGCCGACGACGATGAGGTATAATTAAAACCTCTGCTCGTCGTGGGGACACTTCCCCCAGGCGGCTGATTCTTCCTCGGATGAAACAACACTATACTCAATGAGATAATGGTCGAGCCCTCTCAATCAACGGAGGCTAACCCAACCGGCCCAGATGGTGGGACAAAAGAAAAGCAAAAGAATCTCTCACGCAAAACTATTATCGCTGATGGAGCATAGAAAAAGCTGATACGACGCTAGGGAGTTTCGTGCCAGTCGCCGATCCGGTTTACGAGTCAATGAAATGCTAATTGCTCGATTGCTGGCGCAGTCGTGCCCGCTAACTCCCGGGCCCCTCCCTCTCTTTCTCTCGACAACTGGTGTAACCGGTATCCACTGGGATCCCAGCCTCTATAATGAAGAGATTGGCCCGGAGACACGAGGGCGTCGGTGTAACCGAGAATCCCCGGGAACCAGTCCGAAAGAAGTGGGAGCTCGTCTGGAAGCGTTCGGAGGACTGGCTAGCTTGACTCTGGAGTCATCGAAACCACTGGCGAACTAGTCGAAGATGCGAGGATCACTGCGAAGGAGTGTGCAATTCTTGGTGCAAGGAACGATACCGGCTAAACCGACGCAGGAGAGTCGCGCACTGTGCCAAAACTACTAGACACCTTTTCGCGTATACTATTTAACGATACTACTAATGATTAAGGGGACTTCTCTAGCGGAGAACTCGAGAGAAAGAGAGAAGAGTGATCGACGCGCGGTTACAGCGTGGCAAAGAAAGAGAGACACTGTTGACTAATGAGTAATCGAGGATGATCTCGGCAGCTATAATCGATCAGAACCCTCGTTACCCCGCGATCTTCTATCCCTACCGATCCAGTGGGACCGATCTAAAAACTCCCACTACGGATATCTTGTTACACCAGGTTTTATTGCTTTATTGTTGTTGAAGCACGCTTTCTCGCCGGGCTCCCCTCGGAACCTTCACGGGCTACTCGAGGCTGGACGCTCGTCCCTATCATTTGAGGCGTTAGGCTAGCTTCGCGTAGAATAGACAATTCAGATCGATCTTCGTCGAGAAGCAGCATCGCGCGCGAGGTATCACGCATTAATCTCAATGAAAGTACACGAGAGTTCTGACCGAGAAACAGGGGGGAGGGGAAGGGGAAAGGGGGGAGATAGAGAAAGAGAGAGAGAAAGCTAGAGTATGCACGACGAAGAAAATGCCTAGGCTAACGAGAGCGAAACCATAGACTTACTATTCGGAATTGTTGAGGCTTACAAAGAAGTATATTATATAGGTATATGTTAATATGAACTATTATTGATACACGAGTCACACGTACACGCAGCCTATTGTAGCGAAATCGTGCGTCCACCCGGTGTCCGGCGTATCAGGCATTCGCACACATCGAACCATCCGATTTGGTAATGGATGAAAATTCGAAATTGCTATAAAAAAAAGGTATCGGATACTTTATGTGCGAGAGTCTGACGCGTTTCGAAGGGATTAAGCGAGCGAGAAGGAAAAGTGGGAGAACGGACGATCGCAAGTTGATTTCACCTTGGCAGCCGGTTATACCTTTTGACGCGCGAGACTTAGTGTCCGAGAAAGGAAGACATCGGCTCTGCTCCGTTGTTTCTTAGGAGTCCGGCGATGTAAGTCAGCAGTTCTCCATGGGATTAACTGTATAATAAGTTTATGAAGTGCTGCTGGCTGAAGCTCCTAGCTAGCGAGTGGGAGGAGAGAGGAGTGTGTAAGACAACGCGGTGAAGAATCGATCGATCGTCCGTGATCCCTTTTCCGAAGAAAGGCGCAAGCTTTTAAGTAGAATATTGGGATGCACGTGTCGGTGAGGGGATCGTTGCGTGTGGCGACGATCAAAGGGAAAAGAAGCGGCGGATCCGTCGCGTCTCGCCGGGGAGTCCCATCGTTAATCTCTGTTGTTACGTTGAGCTAATAATGTGGCACCGGTTATACAATTATTTGATGGTAGTCAGGCTGGATTTGCGAGGATTTCCATCGCGAGCGTTGGAGAATGTACTCGAGCGACGAGTAACTAGCGCGTGTAGGTGTCTCTACATTATAATGTATATCATAGTCCTCGGAGCCGATGAGGCCGATAAATGTGCCAAAAAGTCTAGTATGGGGGAAGGCAGGGGAGGGGGGATGGCGATCTGCAGAGGAATGCTTTGGAACGAGAAAATTCTAGTCGGGAAATAGGCAGGAATAGAAGTACAAGAATGGGGTGCTTTCGTTCCTGGTGTAGGCACTCGAGTCTCTCACTGCTTGGTCCAGTTCTTTTCTCGCACGCACAAGGACTCGAGGCGGCGAGAGAGGGAAAGAAAGACGCGCTGCTTTCGCCGAGTGACTAGATTGACGACGATGCCAATTCCGCCTGCGACTGCGAGCAGAGAAACCCGAGGGAAAGGGAGAATGATGAGACGGGGAAACCGGGAAATCTGCTCTTACACCCAACTGAAATCCGCGTGCAATTTCTATCGCTATAATAGGAAGCTCGACGCTTGCTCTTTTGCCGAGAACATTTTTCTAGAGGTGCGTCCACTTTCGTCGCGCCAAGGAACGACCTCGCCGAGGAACTCTAACGAGGATTACGGCAATGAAATGCCCACGGAGGAAGAAGCTGATGGAATTCTTCTATTAAAAATCGAGATGGACTCCGGTAACGCGTATAGCCTCGTGCGGAAATTGGCGCAAGAAAAGTGGACGAGAATATTTTTGTAAAGCGTTCGATGTACCGCAGCCATGGACAACAAAAGAGAAACTTACGATTCGAAGATCTCAGCTGACATATCCGACAATGCCTTACCGCTTTAAACAAACAAACAAACAAAAACAACACTGAGAAATGTTCAGGTTCTACCATAGATGGATCTCGGGGGTCTCCGATATGTACGTTCGTGACAGTAAAACAATGGGATAGGAAAGATTCGAATTCTCATAGATATTTAGTCGCTAAACTTTCGATCTCCGTTTCAATGAAATATACCTTCTTTCCTCTTAAATAAAGGGGATTAAAAAAGCTTCGGTTCCAGTAATTTTAGTTGAACAATTAGAGTAGTTTTTTCATCATTAGCTCATTTTGGAAATGAAACGATAAGAGAAAGAGAGAGAGAGAGAGAGACCCCCAGGCTGCTAAAGCAGGGCCAGCAGTTGTCCCAACCGATTTCTCAATGTGTCCACGGCAACTGTTGGTTCTACTGGTTCAGCCATTAGCTTAAGCTTCGTTCATGCTCTCACACTCGTCGACAATTAAACACACGGCATCGATACTCCAATTAACGACACCGTAGAATTTAAAAGGAACGGAAAGAGGGAACACATAGCGAATGAGAATTACCCCGAATGGAGGCCATCAAACGACACACACATACACGCAGACACACAAATACAGATTCATACGCATCTACTACTTAGAAGCGTGAAATAAGTGCTAATCGAAGTTTAAGGGAAGCCACGTTTCACTTTAATCGTAAACATGTCTCAGACACCTATGTACATAGCATTTCCAACAATCCTAGACATTGCTCACAGAATATCGCCGAGAGTCATAATCATCCGTCATCGGAGACACACAAGCGCATACTCTCTCGTGCTGGCGCACGCATATTACCGTATCGATCATTTATTAACGTTGTCGAAGATATGATTGCCTTTTGTTGCCATTCTCGTCTGTACATTTACCGAGGCAAGATCTCCGATCAGTGGGATTTTCTCGGAGAGAAAGGATAGATCGAGGAGAGATCGGCATGTAAGAATCATTGCATTCGCTGTTACACACGATGTACACACCTAACTTTAGCATTCCGTTCATCCAGCATGAATTATCGCGATCTTATTGGTTATTACTGTTATGATTGTTGCGACAACGACGACGACGATTATTATTGTAATTGAATAAAATGTTCACCACAACGCGAACATTATGCGCTCCCTTTTATTCCCACTGTGATTTCCCAGTGATTTTACATCGAGTGACATTGGCGAGCTGTCTTTTCAAGGAAATACGATCGTAAAAGCCACCTGAATTCCGCCAAGGAGAATAGAGTGTATTTTCTCGAATTTCTCGGCACACCTTTCGTCTCGAGTGAAGATCCAGCGGTGGTCTGCCAAGAATAAGACCTCTCCGGCGAGGTCGTAAAGCCCGTCGAACGAGCATGTAAACAGTAGCTGTTCAGACGTCAAAATATCGTCGCTCTTTCTTTTCAGTTTACGTTGAGGCGAGCGCACGCTCTTGGCTCTACGATCGGACGATCATGCCGACGTCTCCAAAGAGAGAAAGAATAGTTCGACGTGTTCTTCGGCTTACGTAAGATGCCAGGTTGCGACGCGCATACGTAACGCGTAATCCCTTTAAGAATCGAGCGGCAAGTATTCCTGGCACTCGGACGAAACTACGCCAGCTTCTTGGCTAACCAATTGAAGAATAAAAAAAATGTCTAATTAGGAAGTTTCCAAAGAATTGCAATATTCGACCGAGGCAATGATTCATTCTCCGAGTTAGCGGCGGTGTATTGCGCGGAGCGATTGATTGTATGAGAAGGAGAATTATTGGCTCTCCGAGTTGCTTAACCACGGAAAGTTAAGTAAACAGGGCTTGCATCATGTTATTCTATTTCGAAGCGCCTCTTTCCATGCGATAAATCAAAGCTCCGTGCGAAGAGGGTGGGCGGGACATTGTTTATCCTACGTGTATCATATGTTTTTCAGTTTTTAAGCCTTGACAATATTGCAATTTCTTTCTGCCTTGAATCTTTCGATATTCACGCTTGTTAAACTTTCGAGTTCACACCGACCGATAGTTGGAAATTGAGTCGAATTGAAATTGGGTCTATTGTATTTCATGGAATCGATATAGTATTAAAGATATCCAATTTTGCTAGTCTTGGGGTGAATTTGCGTATCAAACGAGCCGTGACCGCCTCGCACATGTCGCACATAATTCGTCGAGCACGTGGCTGCAGGGTGGCTCGTGGCTTGCATAGAGGGTGGAAAAGCAACCCCTAAGGGCGCCCATGTTAGTTCGTCGATCCTTTCCGTAACCGGACGTACTTTTTTAGCCCCACCGTGTTAACCACGCGTTACCACTGATCACGAATACGAAATAACATAAAGTAATCCTAATTAGAAGAAGCGAAAAATCCTCCCAATTTAATAATCCTTCGAAAGAAGCCTGGCATTCTATTAAAATTCAATAGTTGATTATTCCGCAGTGTGTGATAAACTGGCGATAGTTTATTTTCAATCGATCGCATCTGCACAAGATCTCTCTCGTGCTGCATCATCCAGTTCGAATGTAGAGAGCGCGTTGATTCGATCGAGACCCTCGGTGTCCGGCTGGTTTATTTTCGATGGAAAATTCGACCTCGATTCCTTCAACAGTGAGTTAGGTGAGGTTGCCGATCCACGTGGAGCAGATGCGAACTCCTAGATCGTTTCCTCGTTGATGCGAGAGGAAAAGAGAGAGGACGAGAGAGGGGCGGGGTGAGAACGGCTGTGAGGGGAACGCGTGCTGGAAAGATGAACGGTCGACGAAAAGGTGCTCCTTGATTTACGGACAAAGAGGGATCGATGACGAGCATCCGTGGAAAAGGAGAGCTTCCTGCAGCGGCAGATGCAAGCTCTCTGAAGACGCGCGTGCCAACGACAATGCCGGATGACACCCTGTCTCGTCTACCGCCTGCCACCCTGGACACTTCTGAAGAATCCTCTTCTCTTAAGAAAGGCAGAATTCGATCCACCAGAACTTACTACTACTTGAAGCGATCGTCGAATTACCTCCATTACATCGAACGTTCGCACCTTGATTTTATTAAATGAATCACGTAACAACTCCCAGTATTAAATAATTGTGTCAATATTTATCATGGAAGAATATTTCCATTTACCAAAGGAAACACGCTGCATTCGTGGCGAGGATTGAATGGTTGTGTCAAAGCGTCGCATTTGATCCTACCAGAAGAAAAGTAAATATTGCCGATCTATCGGTCGATCTGCGGATGAATCGGTCGAGGAAGGGTCGAGGGTGGAATAAAAGGGAACGGTGGCGGTCCGATAATTCGCGTTGCGAGTATAGCAGCTGTGGAAATCAGAGTCGGATCGTCGAAAGCTGCGGGAGAAAGCAGCCTAAAGATTAAAAGGGAGAATCGGTAGAAGGGAGAGGGACCCGAAGGGCGTATGTACGAACCTACCCCACAAGGGTGGTGGTACCTAGCGACCCCCTGCTAACCCTGAAAGACCTGCACGTGCTCGCGTATGGGGTGCTTTCCTGTCTCAGGGGTCTCCAACCGATCTTCTCTAACTCGATGATAATTTACTTGCTGCTTATGGCTTTCGCTAACTACTCTATTCTCCCACTTTACAAGTCACACCTTTAACAAGCTGTCCGACCTCGATAATAGATCTATTTCCTTACGACTTATTCATTAAGGATCTACAGAAATTAAAGGATAATTTATACACGTATTTATTAAATACGTATGTTAAAAACAGTTTATGTAGATGGCTGTAAGGGTGGATGTAAAGGAATAGAGATAGAAATGAAATAGCAACTGGTATTGGGGCCGACAATGACTGGTTGAATTTGGGGGGCCCTTTTGGGATAGGTTGGTGATCCCTGGTGCGTGTTAGGCCGCTTCCGGGGGTAGTTGGTGGAGCGTGGAGCGTGCGATGTGCCCGGGTTGGATTCGCAGTGGAGACTGTCAATGCTGGCGGGGCTAGGGTATCCCGGGAGCGTAGACTGGCAGTGGTGTGTGCAGGCCATACAGAGTCTCCCTTAGCACACTGGTCGCCGGCCTGCCAATCCTCGACACGCCAGAGTCGAGAGAGCGGCAATGCGTGTTTCTTCAGTGCCCGGCATGCCGCCAAAGTGCGCGCTACTTTGACTCGATTCTCCCTTGCATCCCGAAACCACCAACCTTCTCATCCCCCGATCGACAAATCTTCCGCCAACAATCCTCCCGCAACTTGGTTCACTGCAACTTGAAAATTATTATCGCGATTCTTGATCTTCTTTCGTATTTTTCTCTCTATTCGTCGCTCGGATATTCTTGGAAGAATTCCACGGGAGTGTGTGTCTGTGTGCCGGACTTCTTTTTGACAAACGACTTATGTTTCCTCGCCTCTCTCGCGCGATCCATTGATCTCAGATGGCTGACGGCGAGAAGAAATGTCGGTGTTTCGTGGATAGTGTGGAATCGTCGTTTTAATTGTGACGGAAGTTCTTCGGGCAAGTGTGGAAAGAGGGATGAACTCTGACGAAATGGATAACTGGAGAACGAATCGTGAGAGAACATCAAGTAATGACTGGACACGATAGTGGAGATGAACGGTGACAGAGTGCATTGGATAACGATGCAAAGATTAATTCTTGCGATGTCTTCGTCTTGCCCCGATCGTACTAGTCACCACTTCTACGCGACTATATTTTTCGAAAGATTTATTAAGAAGAAGTGATGTATATTTTCGTAGAGCGATCGAGTGGCATCTCAGAAATCCCCCGAGCTAAAACAAGAAGAAACTCGGATGTGGAAAGTTTGGATGTTCCAAGATTGGCTCAAGTCCGAAGAGAATATCATTTATTTTTGGAGGAAGAGTGTGCGAGTTCCTAGGGCGAACGATGGACCAGTGCTACTATTCTAATTCCTGTCCTTGACCAGGAAAGTTCCTGGCTGATGCGAAGAGGCTGGAGAGTACTTGGCCGTGGCCGATTGCACGAGTTACGACGTACCTCTTCCTTCTACCAACAAACTCTCAGGAATCCCAGTCTTTTCTCAAATCATTCCCTTACTGCCAGTCGACGTGAATAACTGTTAAGAACACAGTCGAACGGAAGCCGAGCACCGATAGTCTTCGAAATTGATAGCTCCCCAGTTTACGACAATTACCAGTTCCTTTCGTGGAAGGCTTGATCAACTGCAGAAGTCGCGAGACGATCGAAAGGAGGATCAATTGATTGCATCGGACTTGTGCTTATTGACACGTCGATTTTCAGTGGGAGGTTGATCTGAAAGGAGCGTTCAATTTGCTGCCGACGCTTTGAAGTCCGCACTTTGTTGAGCCGCGCGCTTAGAAGATCAACGCTTCATTGGATCTGCTTTCATCCCGCCCGAAAGTAAGCCACGCAGTTGAACAGGAGCATTTACAATTCCCAAGACGATTCATCCTGATTCTCGGCTGCGAAGAGCGGCAAGCCAGAGTTAAAGGAGTTCGTTACCCTTAAAGAGTGTGGTTCCCAGTCGAAAAAGAAGGAAGGAACAGTGACGTGTTCTCGAGTGGCGCTCGAGAGGTTCAAGAGGACCTCGGTTGGATGAGAAGCCGGCCTTTTATAACTTGTTCGAGAAGCTCTAAAGGAATAAAGGAAGAAAAGCTCTAGCCTTGCTAAGGTTCCGCTATATCGCGGAGACTCCAACAAATCCTTGGCTATTTGAGCCTTGGAAAACTCTGGAGCTGTTGGATTTTGGGACTAGTCGGAGAGGAGCATCCCGCGTGTCCCGGTGATGATCAACGAGTATGGCTCGAGCACCGGCGAGCCTGACGAGCCTCTTGCTCCTAATTCTTCTAAGCATTGCAAGCTCTTCGCCCGCCAGGATGCTCTTCTCCACAACGGAGCCACCCTTCGACAGAGTGTTGAAAGGAGTGAAGCTGAACGAAGGTTACATGGAGGTCGTCCAGGAAGAGCACTGCTCCCATCGAGTACTGAGACTAACTTGCCGTTCCTTGAAAGCATTTATTTTCGTACTGGAAGCTGACTATCAGCCCAATCGAACGGAGGCCTGCGCCCTCTCCGAGAGGAAGACGTTCAAGGGTGAAGATAGTCTGGTACGCTCGAGGACCAATTTCGGCCTTAAAGGGAACTACGTGAGCGAGCCTGACGAGTATGCACTTGGCACTATCGATGTTAGGCAATCTCTTAATAGAAGGTGAGACTCCAGATTTTTACTAAAGCAAAGAATTGAATCATTAGTCCCACGCTTCGTCTTCACCGTTCCACCTGAGTCTGGGAACCATTAGCTTCCCAAAGCTCAGTGCGGTTCTCAGGGAATCGGCTGTGCTCTCGATTTTCGTAGGATTTCGAAAGAACAGTAGGCCAATGGGTAACACGAACCAGAGCAGTAGAAGCGAGCGCTCGCCCGCAAGGCAAGCCGAGAGTGACACGTTGATAGAGATTCGATTACAGGCTCGCGGGCTGACCACCGAGCTAGAAAACAACTGGGTGCATGTTTGTCCTGGAGACAGCACCGTCATAACTGGGCATTACCTTTCTCAACTTCGACGCATACCAATGCATTCTGTAATCGAAGTTGTCGATAACAAATATAAGGAAAACGAACACATAGAAAACTTTTTGTAGACGAAAGTAAAAAGAAGAGGAGAGCTTTTTCTCGTTAGCAGCACGTCTGTCTCAACGATATCAATTCTAGCATTGTCATCGACAAATGCCACTCCTCCGGCACAGAATACTCGGATGAATAGTGCGGAGCATGAGTGAATGAATGCAATTCCCCAACCAGTCTTCGGCAAACAGAGTCTCCCGCACGCGGGAAAAATTGCCGCTTCTCGCCCATTGGGGTTCGCTCTTCAGTCCGCCCTTGCTCTCTTTACTTCCCTCTCGGGGGTGGCTTCGCCAATGGGATTGGCTTTGTTCTCCGGGTAAAGCATCGTTTGATCCACGCTCCCGAAACGTTTTGCGTGCTTCTAATTGCGCGCGGAGCCTTCCTCGACAAACGCCCACCCACGGAATCGCTTGGAAGTATCGGGGAGGCTGCAACCCCTACAAGATCATTCTTCTGAACTCGGCAAATAAGGGGTAGCGACCTTCCATAGGTATTCGAGTTGATGCGAAACGCTGACAGTTAGCCCTTTTTCGATACTCCACTCTCAACTTGCACTTAATTGACTTCTGCTTTGAAGCCTCGGATTTTTTTCTTTAATGAAAACGGATGGATGTGACAATGATTGCTTGGGTGTATAGTTTAGCGAACGCGTTAAGTTCCTTTTAAAAAATTCACGCGAACTTTCCTGATCGTAGTGGTAGTGGGACGAAATGAAATTTCGCTCTTATTTCCGGCTGTAGGCGATACAATCAAACGAGGGGAATCGCACCCTCGCGGCTTCCCCCTCGTTCAAAGGGGTGAAAACTGAACGCGATATAAGCGAGCTGTGGATTTTTAGAGTAGCCAGAGCAACCATGGACTATACGATCATCTTGATTCGAAGCTTCTAAATGCCTGCATTCGTTACAGCGTGCGATCCCTTTTCATTAGACGATTAAACTTTTTTTAATCAATCAAACAGTAGATAAAAATACTATAATTAAAGTCAAGGGTTGAAAAATGAAATTTAGGCAAAGTTTCGCAGTAGGACTGTTTATCCATGGGAATCAATGTGTTCCCACTTAACTGTTAGGTGTCATTGTAGAATGAGAAAGAGAGACAGCCGGATAATAAACGGCGCCGCTTGCTTAATTGACGGCTGGCCGAGAAATCGATACAATCTAGATATGGAACCGAGTGAATGCATGTCCACCTACTACGTGCGAGACCACTTTCGTCGCACGGTGATAACGTCCCTGTAATTCGAGATCGAGGGATTTTACGCAGCTACTCCGTCAGCCAATTCGTACCAGGCTTTCTTTCCTCCGATAATTTAATAGATACGATTCTTAATGAGACCTCTCATTTTCCAGATGTGCCGGGCAGAAGCACTGCCGATACGACCTGAGTACGGACCACCCCGGATCCGCTTACTGGAATCCGGCCTCGTTGCGGTTGAAGTACGCCTGCATTCCCGGTGAGTCTTCCGGAAACCTCGCCCCTCGCTTAACTCACTTACATCCCGAGGAGAAACTCCACTGCTGGATTATGCAATGAGTCTATATGTGCGCGCGTGATTTGTGATCGATAACTGGGTCTGTGCTAAGTCTGGATTAGCCACTGATATTAACTTACTCCATTTCCTAAATAATTGGAACTAATAAATAACTGAACGCCCCATTGATATATTCACGAGGGAAGCCTGCCGTTTTAATGAGAGAAAGAGAGAAAGAGAACAGTGTGTTATTAAATCACGCGAATCCTCGCATAATGACTGTCACTCGATCCCGGATTACGAAAGTGCAAGTCGATCGTCGAGAACCACTTTCTTCTGTGCTGTGCTCAGCTAGACTCTCGACTCGCATTCGCAACCTTGACATTGGCTATCGTTAGTCGTCAATTCTTAAGACGGCTCTAAGAATAGTTTCCCAATAAGCACTCGAGATTTAACAGAACAGCTCGTCTATTCTCCTGAATGGTGCTTTGTCGAGAAGAGATCGAATTGCGGCCATCATTTTGCTGGCTTAAGTTTAACGTGGGATGTATGTACTTCTATTGCGGCTTCGATCGGGAAAAGGTGTATTGCACGTTGTGACAGTGGAATCGATTTCCTTTGGCGTGTCTAATCAATGATCTCGCATCAGGATAAAGGGAGAGGGGTGCGATCGAAAGGCGGAGCACGTGGCAAGAGAGCAGAAGCTCCAACAGATTTCTATCGGGTGCGACAGATGTTATTCCGAGCTGTTAGTAATTACATCTTTTGACACCCGTGCTTGTCCAGAATCCACAAATACTCTCGTAGATTTATAATGAATGTTTTCATTAGCATTAGCAGTAAAGCAGGGATTCCCACGAAAGTGCAAAGTGTCGTCCCAGTTTTCCTGGGGTTTCTTACTTCCACTAGCATCGTCTTAGACGAAATCGCGCTACATATTCATGGCCCATCCATGGATTCCACGTAGCAGCGGTTTGCCATCGGTTTCCAAGAAGGCTAAATTGCAGTTCACGGTCGATCGCTCGTAGTGCGCGTAACGGTAGAAAGAGAGAGAGAGAGGGAGATTTATCCGACAGGCAGAGAAGCCTCTAATCCTGCAGCTCTATGCGCTCGGTTGAGCAGGAAAAATGCTCGTGAGAGAAACTGACCACCCTTTTACGAGAATTCGTGTTCCATGGTGATCTTGAATGGCCAGGTCGAAGCTATAGCCTCGGCAAACATCCTCGTCCACCCAACGATGATATGTTCGGCTTGAGCTGCTCGTTTCATTTTACAGCCACGTTTAATATTCATCGCGTTAATGCCCAGCTGGAATTCCAAGTGTATAACAGGCGAAATTCCAAGCAGCCATAAACCGGTCTGTCCTTTGTCAGTTGGCTATTAAAGTTTCCCTTAAGTGCCGAATCGAACGAGATACGTGCCATGGTGTTTTTCGCCGCTTATCGGCTGTACCATTGAGCCAGCAGTGGGCACACCCGCTGTTCTAGAAACGTGCCAACCCCTCTCCAGGTGTGCCGCTCTGGCACCCCACTCATTCAGGGTTAAACTGGGGCAAGGACACCCTCGTCTCTCCCCCGCTTCGAATCGACAAATGGACCGAAACTGATGCAGATGTTAATCCTCCCGCTGCTACTAGAGGAAAGATCGTAATATCGCCCGGGAACAATAGGCTAGTCCCGGTAAATGGAATCTTTACCCTTGCAAAGGGTAATTTAGTTTTTTTGCTTGTCCGTGACGATTTATTTCGTTACGTTGGGAATTTAATTTCTGTCCTCTCCCTATTGCCTGTAAGGCTGATAGATTTGTAGCTCTCGAAGAATAGTGTATTATTCTTTTTGTAAGTTATTTAGTATCCGACTCGAGCGATAAAGTACTTTAATACCATTGATTCTTTGAAGTATGCAAATAAAAGTGTCGATTTCTAAATAAGGGGTTCTACGTTCTTGGAATATTACAGAGGCCGCAGTCAGAAGATACTGCAACGAGGAACTAAGAGTGACCGGGGGCGAGGGTGGCTTCATAAATTCACCGGGATATCCGCTGTACTATCTCGGCGGAAGCACGTGTGGTTGGACCTTCAAAGCAGCCCCCGGTGAAAGAATCGTCCTCACCTTACACGACCTGGATATCCGCAGTGAGTATCGATCAAGCCAATCGTTTCGGCGTCGATTTATTGATTTATTGAAGTATAAAACTGGCAGTTGGCAATGCAGATATGTAGAGGCAGAAGCAAAGGCAAGTGGTGCATGTCGATGGATATCCTGTTTCAGGTCCGGAGGCGGACGGCAGTTGCGTGGATATCGTTCGAGTGCGTGACAGAGGACGCACGATGTTCGAGGAGTGCGGCGGTGCGGCTGGTGTCAAGGTGGTCTCCGATTCGAACCTGCTCACCCTCGACCTCGTCGCCACCAAGAGGCTTTATACCGCCCGCGGCTTTTTCCTCCAGTATCAAGGTCAGCACCGTTCGGATTTTTTGCCGAAACACGAGAAGCCGATACGCGCGCGCGCGCGCTCACGCCTCTACTGTGTCACACAGAGTGCTAGCACGAGACCATTGCGCAATGGATCGGTAGTCGGCGCGCGCCCGCCGGAAATAACATTGACACCGAGACTATTTTCGTAGGACGTCTCCTGTCTCACCCTCGACACGCATCGACAACTTTTGCATAAGGCCCATACGATACTTTGTCCGTCACCTTCGTACTAGTCTTCCGTGACGGACATAAATAAGATTTCTCTTGTTTAACTAGTCGGATATGTTTTGACTGGGGTTTGCTTCTCTGACACTGGGAATCTGGCTTTGACGAAATGTTACAATTTCCTTTGATTTCCAGCTCTCGGCTGTCCGGAGATAGCAGCGCCAAACGGAAGCTACGTGCTGAACGGTACCGAGAGCTCGAGAACCCTGCTGTGCAAATCGGACACAGTCTTCCCTGACATTAAGGACCGAAGAAGAACAATTGTCTGCAAGGATGGCAAATGGAACGAGAGTACCATTGCGATACCGAGTTGCGTGGGTGAGAAAAACTTGTTTAATATTAATAATTTACTTATTGAGTTGCTATTGGGAGTTATGAAATATTGTCGTCAATTCGGGGATTATAATTAATTGGGGAGGTGTAGAAGCATGGCACTACTAGCGATTGCTACGGCACTCGTGGTTGACCCAGCGCGAGAGGGAGAGAGAAATCATGGTAGCCCATCGGCTCTGTCGAAAGGGGAGAGACGCTTTCGCGGTGGGGATAAATAATGAAAGTAAGAGAGAGTGAGAGTGTGCGTGCAAGGGAGAGAGTGGCGTGAAAGGGAGGGAACGACCCTGGAAGAGAGGAAGAAGTGCGACAGCGAAGACCCTCCGGTTAGGGAGCGAAGTATTCCTACAGGCACCATACGACGTCGCCGGCGTACGCATTACGACGACCGCCGTCTCGACGCCACGTGTATCGCTCTGAGAATCTCCTTGTATCATAGTGCGCACTCGAGTTCTACTGCCTGGCTGCGAACGTTCATATTCTACTTGTCGAGCTCAGATAGACACTTGTTCGTTGCGAACCCGCTTAGTGAACGCCTCAAGTATCGCAGTCGAAGAGCAATTTTCCCAGGGGGTTTTCGGCATCGATATCTGAGCGAGTCTTTCCGGAGAACACCTTCGAGTATCAGGTAATCAAGTGGCAATTAATTTGCTTTCAATCATTCAAACCTATTCGAAGATTCAACGTCACTGTGGTCTTTGGCTGCTACATTATCAGTTGCTATCTTCATTTCCCTTTTCGTGCGTTTCAATCTTTGCTTCCTGGAGGTCTGTGTCATTTCTATTTTATAATTCAATTTATTTGATACGAATTTTAAAATGTTTGTGGGACTTTTATAAATTAGAATTAGAACTAGCGCATCAGGAGATCAGTCTTCGAAGAACTCCTTATCAGCAATTGTCAGTGATATCTTGATAGATAAGATTGACGAAATCTTTTAATATACTTTGATGCGTTGCAACAATGCTCGAGTTCCGAATGGTTAATTTAAGTCTGGAATATTTCCTTATTGATTTTCAAGTGTTCATCGACCTTCTCTCTGCCAGTGGTAACTAACAAATTCCCTCTGAACCCCGAGTGATCGATGAGGGGTCCGTAAGACGATTATCCCTGGAAACCTTAGTACTCAGACGGATTCCCGATCAATTAATCTCCTGGGAAGCGTATCCAATCGATATCTACCTAATTGGTACGATTCTTTCTTTTTCAACAAACTTGGACGAGACAAAATTCCAAATTAAACGGACGTGCACTATTGTAGCAGTGTCTCTTTGTGTTCAGCCTGCTTCCAGCTTCATGGCAAACACTTGGTAGCATTAGATAGTATTGTCCGTGCACAAAGGAGGCCTGTTTACCTTAGCGACCTTATCAGCAGTTGCGCTATCATAATTCCCAGACTTCCTCTTCCAAATGAAGAAGCCAGTATACACACTCGCCTTGTCACGGGAAGTGGCTTGGACCCTCTCGAATTAGTGAGGAAAGTCTCGCCTCCTGACATAGTTGTAAGTTTTATAAACTATTTCAGGATTTGGGCCAAATCCTCCTACAAAATGAGTCCTTCGGACTAGCGAACAAAGGAGCACGCCCAAACTCTGCCGTTCTTCCGTTCTTTGTGTTGCTGCCTTCGTTCTTTCGTATTCGTTTCCTTTCCCAAAGCCCCCCGGGCCACTCGTCATTCCACGGTAATAATAGTGCGGCGTACAAGCTGCAGGCATCCGCTTCTCGCGAATGTGTGCATTGGCATGGACACGCAGGAAGGGGAAAGGACTCGTTCTTTCACTGTGCGGGTTTCCATTCGAATGCAAAAAGATCTTCAGCCGCTCGGCTCGGGGAATAGCGGTTCGAATAATTACGTTTTTAGCCGCCTCCAATAAGCCCTACTGCTGGCTTCGGTGTTAAACTAAACCCAGAAGTTCTCCAAGTAAAAGAGTCATCCTCCCTTTTTACGAATCATTCAACAAGTCGGCAACTGGCCCCCGGGCAGCCATAAAAGTGACGAACCGTTCGAGTGCTGCTCTGCTGCACAGTAAAAAGTGGAGCCCCAGAAGAAGATTCTCTCCCACCCGGTATCTTGGATATATCTCCGTCCAAGAGAACTCGTACCATTTTAGGCTCTCAGAAAGCTTGAGCTACTTTCTACGATACATACTATCAGTGGTCAAACAAAGTGCAAGGAATCTCATCTTGAAAGTGGACATACCAAAAAGTTGAGTGGTAGCAAGATTGGACTGGCAAAAGATTGGGCGAGTGGGAGGGCGGCTTTTGGAGGGGAATGCTCTCTTCCCCAGTCTCCTTCCCACCTCTGACTCACTCTCCCTCCCCCTCTTTCTAGTGGGTTGCCCTCACCACTGGCGGTGGTCGAAGGCAAGGTAACGTAGTGGTGAGGTTGGCTCGGATATTCATGGCTAGGGAAGCTCGCGTAGCTTCCAGTCGTGTTCGACTGGTCTGTCGTGCTCGCTTCCTTGTCTGCCTTGCATTGAGATAGTCAGACAACTCTGGCTATCGCAGCAGCGCACGCGACACTTTCGGGCGCGCGCGTCGGCGTCGGCGTCGTCGCCGTTGCCCGATAAAATCCCTAAACTACTGCTTTCGCTCCTCGTCTGTTCGCGGTCCAGTCGTGTCAGCCTGCCTGCAGCTCTCTTTGTACGAGCATTGTGTTCCTTATCAATGGAGAGCCGTACACAAGCACCCACACCTCGATACGTCGCAACAACAGCACGCACGCGCCATTTCCTCGAGAAGATCGGCCAGCTCGAGAACCGGCAAGGAACAGCCGGTACTCGAAGCAGCCTGATCGAGCCTGCTGCTCGATCGGTATCTTCTCGGACGTTCTGCCAGAGTACACTGGAAGAGGGAGGCCTTCCGATTGCGTAAATGCTATGGTAGAGCATTGTAGCCGAAGGAAAGTCCTCGACACTGAAGCAGGACAAAGGCGCACTATATCGGGCGACTAGTCTCAGAAATAAGTGCACCTTGTCCCCGACTTGTTTTAGTCTCGGTCCTCTAGCAATCTACTTTAACTGGGACTCCGATAGCAAGAGAAAGCCTGTAGTATCTGGAAGATGAACGCGGGGCAAGTAGAGCGGGAGGAGATTGAATTGGATATCGATCGAGCCGACCACCAAGGGGAGAGATAACCAGAGCGATCTTTGAGAATACGATCGAGATATGAGGCTAGAGTAAATAGGGATCGACGCGACGACGAGTCTCTCAATTGGGTCAGACTGCTTGTGAAGGTACGAACTAGTGTGACATCGATCGCGCCAAACCTTCCTCCCGCAGGAGACGCTTTGAGTCAAGGAAATCACAACTATCTGCCGCAAAAGACCTTCAATCTGTGCATCGCCGCAATAGTCGACGGTGAGAGGAAACCGATGAAAACCCTCTCACTCATTCTTACGATCTGTCCGCCTGTTCTTGATCCGATGACGCAATATATTTATTGCTCTGTGAACAGTAAAGCGCCAGAAATAGCCTTCCAAAGAAGCGTACGAAAAATGATAGGGTTAAGAGTGTAGCGAGAGAGTGAGCGATTATAGTCTTGTGGTGCTTGCATCACCCGACCGCTTTGGCTCACGAGCCGAGTCGCGTGCACTCCGCTCGTGCGCTCACACCAGAATTACCGCCTTTTCTAAACATTTCTTACTTTGTTCTCTCGGCCGATCCCCGCATCTCCGAACATTGCTCACTCGGATAAAACGAAACGTTTCGACATCGAAGTGGGCATCTTGTACGAGAAAATGATTGCGTCAACGTTCACTGCTCGAGTTTTTTCGAGTTCGGATATCGCTTTAATGACTAATCGCAAAAATTGTCGGTCGCGATGAGTTCTTGATTTCGCGTACCGGCAAGCGAGGGCAAAGGGCATTGTTGCTCGCAGCGCGGCGTCGCCGTCGCCTGTGAAGGAGGCAGAGGCGTCCTCCCTAGCAGGCGTCGTGATGCGCTCTGCCATCGCGCCACAGGCTACACGCGTCACCGCCACCACTGCCGTCAGCACCATCAGTAGTCCGATAAAGCCAACCAAAAGTACGCGAACAAGCTCAGTTCCACCCGCGCACTCCGAGCAAGCCAACTCCCGTATTCATTATCCATCTACGGACTAACCACGCGTTCGCAATTTATCTCCCTGTTGAGTCACATCTCTTCCTTCCTGCAATAGTATAATTAGTTGCAAGACAACCGTCAGTCCCTCATGCGAGTATTTCTACTAACAGAACCACTGTTCGCCACTAGCTTTCGGTACTAACTAAGGTGCGTGCCGGCAGTGACAGTTCGCTCTTTAATTCCGTTGACAGTACACGCTCCACTAGAGCGAGAATCAACATTGACAAGGTGCTACTACTACTGCGAAAAGGCACTGTTTCTAACGGGAGGAAGGACAAAGGCCGAGAAGAAGGAGAGAAAGTCTAGTTTTGGAGAGCGAAGAGGCGGACAGGGAGAAAGAGTGAGAGAGCCTGGTGCAGTACTCGTGGGTCCTTGCATTAACTTTGGACTCACTGGTACCGTTGCTAACAACGACAGAGACGCTTACCAAGTCAGAGAAAGAAGGATTTCCTTGAAATTGCATGTGGTTCGTGGTATACAGAAGCGCGTGATGCTTGCGTGCACCAGCTGACAGTCGGAGAATACCTGCCACAGGATTATACCTAGGAAAGAGTGCGACACGCTACACGCAAGACAAGATGATTCGGATATTCACCGATACCTTCAGGAACCTGATAAGTGAGTGTCCCAGAGATACTCTTCCTTTATCATGCGCTCCTTGAAATGCTATAAAACATTGAGTCAGCGCGGCAGACTGCAGTCTTGCAAAAATTGCGCCCATCTTTTTTCGTTTGAGAATGTGACAGCTTACCGGTTATAATATACCCTTGGTTGACATTGCATTCATTCCATTGGAAAAACTTTTAATTTCATGCCGTTCTTATCGCTTCTATTATCGAAACTGGATATGCTAACGTTTTGGATTATGGTTTTCTTTTTCCTCAAGAATCAAACATGTTAGATTATGCTTCGGGGGACAAAAACTTATTGTACATTATTCGCAATCTGTTGTTATTGCTCTCAAGTAATTCCCCTTGAATGGTGCGAGCACGTGGTTAGCACTAAGAATTACCTTTCGTAGTACTGCCGAGATGATGATCATTGCGGTACAAGGTGTACGTGACTGATGGAACGTACGGAGAAAGAGAATCGTGTGATTTTTCCATGAATTTCTCTCGCGCGTCCTTCACCATTGGCAGCTGGCCGGGCACCGCGATCTGCTCCGAAATTAGTCAGCTGCCACGTGACGCAATTCCAGGCCATGTTTTGTTGCGGCGAGCGTCCGTGTGGGTGGGTTCTTTGAATCGATTTATGAATTTACGCTTTCTCTGCCCGAGTGTTTACACATTCAGATGCGCAGACCTGTGAGTTTCAAGTATGAAAAGTTTCAAATTGAGAAAGGGTGACGGATCCATTTATGTTTTATGAATTTACGCACTTCCTCTTTGAGTGTTTACATATTGAAATGCGTAGTTCTGTAAATTTCAAGTAAGAGAAATTGCTAATTCGGAAAGGGTGATGGAAACTGAAAAGACTGACCATTTCACGAAACCATTGCGCGTCGCACTTAGTGACAAATTCCCCGTGTTGAATGACCCTTGTACTCGGGTGTCTGTCTGAGGAATTAACTAGATTAGAGGGTTACCGACAATTGTGGCTGATTGGAAGATGGCTAATGCGCCTCTTTGCCGAGACCACTCGAAAGGCACTCCTTTCAGTCTCTCCAAGTATCTCGCACAGTGCACTTCTCTATGTCCTCGTTCTCCTGAGAATCCTGTGTCAGCAACCCTCGTCTTATCTGAATTCAACAACTGATCCAACAAATTCGAGGTCCTTTTCTTCGCGAGGTATGTTGATCTTGCATCATTATAAATCGCAGCATCAATCGGATCAGTTCTCGCAAGTGGGAACGGGAAACTTTACTTTTCTCGGAACTATCGACTCTCTAAGTTATACACCGAATAATTGCGTAAGTAGATATTAATATATGAAATAGTTTGAAATCTTTTATTTACGAGTGGACACTTGAAAAAGTCAATAACCTCTAGGATCCAGCCGCATCCAATTGAATTTCGAGAGATTTCTTTCTGGCAATATCTCGTGGAGTAGGTACTCGTGACACAGTTGATTAATTAGTTGGGCATTTGACGTATCGAATCGAGAGTCGATATGGAAAGTAGCCAGATTTAGTTCTAGTTTGCGATAGAGTGGCAAGCAGGAAGCTATTGGGAAATGCTTGCCACTCGGGATACAGATCAATGGAAAAGTTCTCTCTCGCTCTATTCTGGTTGGAGAGAGGAGAGCGAGGAGAAAGAATCGAGATGGAACGTGAGCGAAGCGTGCTGCGTTCGTGTATCGGAAGAAGGATACGATAATTACAAAATATAACGCCAAGCGATAGCCGATGACCCGCGGCTCAAATCAGCCAGTTCCATCGAAATCTTCCCACATTCTCATGCGATAACAGATCCAATGACTCGCGCGATTACACATACATGCGGGAGCGGTTGACATTGTGAGATGTTGCCACGCGATCCAGCATCTCTGCCCCCCTTTCTCGCCCCAATGAAAAGTTATCGCCGAGAGCGATCTATCTCAGAGAGGAATCGTGCGATACTCTTAATTGCCGCGGCATTAATTCCACGAAGAAAACTGAAGTGAAATGAATGGAAATACAAGCAATCTAAAAGCTTACTAGCAATAGTTGACTCATCTGACCTTAACTCCATTCCGAGTCCATTTGGCGCATTATACTTTTACGAAAGACACTTGCTAATCAGAAAAGAGTAAAGCAGGAAACTATACTGCCGCATCAATTATGTCGATACCTATTAAAAGCTGTCCGTTGAATTTTTATGTGCACTTGGCATTGATAATTAAATTGATGCGTTCTTCCGCAAACACAGCAAAAATGTCCCAAGCGGCCCGCCGCTGGTATACTTTGCAATTTCAATCGGCAGAACTCTCTCTCTTTCTCGATGAAGTCTGCCCGTTTGCTTTCCTGGTCCATTTATTGACCAGCGGCAAACATCCCATAATTTCGACTAACTACAGCCGGGCATAGATTTGTCAGCCGTACGGGCTTTTATTATGATGACCATTAGTGAGGATCAGTTGGGTTCGGATGTATTGGAAATGGTTGAGGTAAAGGTTGCCAAAGTAAAAGAGGAAAGCTGCCAGTTGCTATAGTAACTCTGGCAATGACTCGATATTGATCAAAGAGAGCGATTTAAGTGATACGAAGAGGGTGGGAGGGTCGAGACTCGGTCACCTCGATGGCTGAGAGTATCTGGTTTCATTGTCTGGCGAACATTTACTAACCAGTGCCTTCTTCTTTGCTATGTCGATCACAGCTACGTCAGCGGTGATTCTGAAGACGGACAACGAGCATCATCGTCTGTCCAGCCTCTCGGGAGACAATATCCTTGGCACAGGGGTGAGAATCGGCCGGGGCGAGGACGCAGTCGCGGCTGTCAACGGGAACGACATGGATTCGGCGCAATCTGGCACGATGAAGGAAGCCGACTACGTCGTGGGTCAGTGGACTCCCATTTATAAAGTTATCGTTAATTATTATACCAGTGCCGACCCTTTAATAGTTAACCAACTAGTCTCATGCTTAACTGCTCGAGCATTTGGTTTAATTTTGTCACTCCAAGTTCAGTGGTCTTAAATGCCCAGTTCTGCCGTCGATCGAACTTCCAAGAGTCCGGAGGTTTTAATGGAGGCTCGCAAAGGCACGAAATGTGACATGGGAAAGGCATTTTTGTTTTTCTGTCTCGTCAAGTATTGAATAGTGCGATATGTATTTTTTATGTAACAGCACATTAGAATTTCACTCAATGCCATTACCAGCGATATTTCAATGAGTGGTGTATCGATTACCGTGAAACTACTTTCATAAATAATAACAATTAAATTTGCAACTTTATCTGGCAGGACGGTTGTAGAAAGTCGAATGTAAAATGACATGATAGGCAGCGTATCAATTGCGGATTGGGGCAAATTCTTTTTAGAAAGGGGGCTCGTTCGGGGGGTGTTTTTCGTGGGATAAGATATTGTGATTGCGCAACAGCTGTTGGACCGATAGTGCGCGTGGTTTCAGAATGGCAACAGCGATATTGGCGTGGCGCACTTGTTCGTTACAATGCTTTTTCCAAACGATATTTACTGCTGAATGTAGGTAGTTTGCAAGGAAGTAGTGTGCAGTTTATAATGACATAGTCATGGCAGATAGCAGTGTAGGTTCCATAGTACTGATACAACGACACACACAGTCCATTGGCCTTGCTTTGTTTGCGATAACAGCACGAATCTATGAGAGATTGCGAAAGTTTCCTTTGCCCGGCAGTTCGTTGCCATTTCGCGGGATTTATCTGAGCTGCTCAGCTAGCCTCATCCGATTTTCCAGCGAATCCTCCTATCGAGACCCCATTAGGCACATTATCTTCGTAGCTCGAACTTATCCTCTCAAATACTTCAGTACCCGCTTGGATATATCCTATATCAGATTGAAAATTAATTCAACTTCCTGCAGCTGCTGCCTCAGATAATAGAAATGCAAGACTTAGGGATTCTGGCGAGTTATTAAAAAAAATTTATATAAGAAAAAGCGGACCTCCACTGAAGCCTCTCTTGATTGGCAGAGAGGAAGTATATGCGCGATTAGTAATCTTAGATTACACAAATGGTGAGAAATGATGGTATTATAAACCAGTCGATCCAGATTCGTCCAAAGTACAGTGTGTCACGTTCGAAGTGCGGCAGTGCTATGGGCAGATGAGAGTAGCGAATTCCAATCGCTTTTAATTAACACTAATCGGTCTCGTCACTCTGTTCCATGCTATCAGACGTCGTGCTGCCGACGGTGTTGATCGCCCTGCTCTTCGTCGGCAATGCCATCATCGTCTATATAATCTTCCAGTATCGGAAGAGGTGAGTAACACTTGTACACTCTCTCGAATGGCTTGCTTGGCTGTATTGAGTTATTTCGCCTAGACAGCGAAGATGTATCTGCATAATTGAAAGATCATTGAGGCCAATTGGAGCGCAAGACGTGTATAGCAGGAGGGTCTTCTTCGTGTTTCAGGAAAGTGCCACAGGCAGGGCAAGGCGAGGACATGGCTCTCCAGAATACGGGAGTGCCGCAAGTCTGATCCGAGTGTGGCCGCATCGATCAACAACTTAAACTGTCAACAGTCGTGTCAGCGGAATGTCAACGAGGCCGCACGTTGCATTTCCTTGCAACTGCAGCGTGAAACGATCGAAAGTCAATCGGAGAAACAGTGGCACTATTGAAAGCTGCCCCTTGTCAGTCTTGAAAAGTGGTCCTTGTAGAAATCCCAAAGATTCTCTATTAATAAACGCGGAACTCGTTCAATTATCAGAGGCCAAAGTAACAGTGGCGCGAGAGTTTCAACATTGTAGACAGTTTATCGAGAGTATTCTCAACGAAAGACTCATAGAATGCGCCAGAAACTCGCTGTCAATACTTTTCAACGGCACTTACTAATCGGTGCTGTGATCTTAAGTACACACAGACACAGACAGACACACATACACATTTACGATAATGTATTATAATGTAAGGAAATAATATATTCTATATTTCGTCCAGATTGTGAATACGTTACAATAAACGCATGTTTTTCTTATAAAACCTGGGCTCGAAAAAAGTTTAGGCCGAGATTCGTGTAATACAAAAGTCACAACTTTATTCGCTATACAAGGATGCATTAAAACAAGCATTCAAAAATACTTTTGCAAGGGCTCGCCCAGGATCTCTTCGAGTGTTCGGACCGCGTTCTGCGCACACTTCTCCGTAGCTTCGTCCTCGTCCTCGAGTAATTCGGCTAAGAAAGGAACTGTCTCCGGTAGCAGCGGCATAAAATCTTCGCCCAGTTTCCTTACAATCTCCACCTGTTAAAAATCGATACTGTTAGTAATCTGTTCTGAATTTCAATAGAGAACACTTCATTAAAAGTTCATACCAGAGTGTTGATGCCGGCTGTTCTGACATACGACTTTGCATGCCTAGTCTTTAATAAAGTCTGATAGACTAATTGTTTATGGAGCGAATCATCGGGTATGGCAGTGGCAAAGGAGGCAATACAGGGCACGATTAGGTCAGCAGCCCGTTTCTCATACTGTTCTTGCGTGCCCATGGTGTTCTCCAGTTGATCTACTATTGGCTGAGCCAGCACGTCGAACCTCTCTTGATTAACGAAATTATGAGCGTCGTAACTAAATACTCGACTGAGCGTTAACAGGATTGCTTCTACCACTTCTATCCTACTGGATTCCTCTGGTAGAGTCAGTTCCTGGGGCTCTGGTGCGATCGCCGGGTTATTGCTACTTAATAACAGAGCCGCGTGCTTAAGAAAGTGGCCCGCAAATAGCACGAACAGAGACTTTAAGCACTCGGCTATATTAGCCGAAAGTCTATAGAATGTTATGCTACGCTGCTTGTGTTGAGGATTCCTCGCAGCCCAGTCATACAGTTTGTAGTACAAGGGTCTAAACGTAGCCTCGCTTAGTTTCAAGACCAGCGCAACGAGAGCCTTACCAGCACTCTCCTCGACTAGAACAACGTCCTTTATCGAAGTTTCGAGATCGTCGATTTCCATATCATTCTCTGTATTAGCGATGTCTTCTCGAAATTGAAGTACTTTGAGGAAGAAGTTGGCTAGGTCAGGTATGGCAGCACTTAGGTCCGGTGCTTGTACAGTACTGAAAGACTCGCCAAGGACGCTCATGAGAGCAGGTATACAGCCATAGGTTTTCTTCGTCAGAAGTGTGTTGTACGTCCTCATAACAGCAGGTAATAAAACACGAAGTGGTATTGAGCTCGAAAGTTTTTGCGTGGTAGCTTTTAACCGTGACACCACTATACCAATCTACAACAATAGTATGACGTGGAGTTCTTGGTATATCATTAATTATCGTTATGTTGCCTACATACCTTTGGGTGTTCTGTATCCGTGTAGAAGGAATTGAGTCGTGACAATTCGTAAAGCAGTTTATCCAAATAGAGTGACAAGAAATTACCAATTGCCTCCACGATTTTTTGTAAGGCGCTCACTATACTGACAACTATCACATCCGGTACATCCTGGCGGCAGTGTGTCTTTAGTAAGTGTAGAATTGCTGGGACGAATTTGTTTAATGATTGTATCGCGTGTGTCTTCATTGAGCTGCAGAGTTCTGCGACGCATAGAGCTGCGCTTCCCAGTACTGGGCCTTCTTTCACACGCAATAGTTCCGTTGTCATTTCAAGAATCTAAATCAGAGAAAATCATTTTATAAATAGCTGTACTTTTTAAGTGTCTATTAGATTTATTTACTTACCGGTTTGAAAACCACAGGGTGCTCAGTGGCTAATAGTCTGGCAAGTAATTTAAGCGTAAGTAGAATTGTCTGCTGTACAATTTCCTGTTCTTGTGACTCGGTCTTCGATTCAATTTGAATCATCTTCAGTAGAACTTCAATCAGTCCAAGCAACCCAACGTGGTCCTCTTCCCCAAACTTTCTCTGTTGTAGCCTAGCATTCAACAACTCTAGTGCTTTCCTCCTGACGGTGAGCAAATCGTGCTCCAGTAATCGTTGAACACTGATCAGGAAGGTTCCATTAGGCAGCAAATTGTTCACCAAATCGAGCACATCGTAAAGATGATGTAATAGCACTTTCCAATACTTCCCGATTGGTTTGCCTTGGTGAAGATCAGCATTTTTCGAAGCACTTTGAATCAATAAGATCAGCTCGACCATTAATTGATTGTAAAACTCCCTTATTCCTTTTTCCTCGTCGGGCTCAAGCTCAGCCACGTGACTTATAAACTCTGCAGATGATAGTAAATTACTAACAAATTGGACCAGAGTGTACTTGTACTGCCTCAGATTTTTCGGCCCATTATGTGCCACATCGAAGATATGCTTGTGTCTAAAAGCGACAGCAGCCTTCCTATCTCTCTCATCCTCCAAATCGATGGGCAATTCCCTCATAAACTGTGCCAGTTTCACACAGACTTGAATCAATCTCTTAGGTGAGAATTCCCGGGATACTTGTAGAGCAAACTCCAGTCTCTGAGATTGAGCCTTATCATTAGCGATTCTCATACTCTTCGAGAGCACGTGACTTTCAAAGGTCAGCAAATAGTACAAGTGCAGATGATTATCGAGCAGCTGCAATAACTTGACGAATAAAGGTATTCTTCTGTGCTCGGGTATATCAGGTAAGGAAACGATGAATGTTTTGAGAACTTCACAGGCGTGAGTTTCATCCGCTGCAGCGTTTATAATAGGCACAACGGTCTCGATAGTCTTGGAAATAATTTGAATGGAATAGGCATCGTCCTGTCTCACCACTGAACTTCCCATGAAGGTGAATATTGGCATGATGGTATAAAGAGCACACCTTACATCGACTATCTTCAATAGTTCTACCAGAACAAGAAGTGCGTGATGATGAGTCTGTGGATTTCTGGAGGTCCTGATGCACTGAGTGATCAAATCCACTTGGAGATGAGGATCACGCATCGGTAGGTTCTTTTCCCTGAGTCTATGTATCGTAGAGAGCAGTAGCTGGTTTGTATATTCGACGGGACTCTGCTCTTCAAAGCTCAGACACGTTTTTAAGAGGTCAAAGAGAATCGGATAGAGTAGTTCTTCCTTTTCTATGTTGTCTGCTCTCTGTACAAATTCCAGGAGAGTTACTCCTCGCTTCCAGTCCCTGCCATTTAGTATGACTGGGTTTGGAAGTGGGCGCACGTGGCTCATTCGTTTCCTAGCTTTCGGCTTGGTTTCTGCTGCCTCCGGATCCCTCGCGTTCTTCATATGGAGCAGCTCGTCCACTATGAGCTGGGCATTCATTTGAATACGTTTCATCGCTCGGCTGGCGCTAGAGACGACGGTGCTCACGTTGCAATCGGTCACGATGTCTATCAAAGTAGAAAGTACCTTCTTCTGTTGTTCCACTGACACGAGACCAACACTTCCAAAGAAAGTCTCATCGATCTGAGCTAATAGAATCACGCTCGCTGGCTGTTGTACTCCGGAATCCCCGGTAATGTGAAGTTTGTGTTCGAGTACACTGTTCTGGAATAGTTCCCACACTTGCTCTTGGCTCAGAGCCTTGGCACTAGTGCTGTTGAATCGTTGAATAATGTTCTTTAACGCCTGGCCAGCTGATTGGCACTTCGGATCTATTGATAAGGTTTTTAGAAGTTCTTGTCCAAGAGGTGCTAGTTGCTCGAGAATCGTTGGAGAATTAACATGCATCAGTATATCGAGTAGCTGAGCTTTCACGTGTATTGGAGTCTCTTGATTTATCACTATTTCGAATAGCGTTTGCTGTGACTTTTGCAATTTCTTCCTTAGCTCTCCTTTAAACTGACTAGATACATCTGGATCAGGGGACAAAAGAACGTAAAGATTTTGGGAAAGTTGATCAGAATCCAAAGACATCTCAGCACTTCTGTTTTTCAAGTGCTCCATCAGGGCCGCGAACGGCACCGTGGTAGAATCAATCTTGTCAGTGAGTTTAATTAAAATTTTTATAGCAACAGCTCGACAACTGTTATTCTCCCTGGCAAGGGCCAGAAGTAAATTGGTCATAAAGACATTGTCCGAAAATGCCCAGTCCGTCGATCGACACTGATCTAACAGGGTCAAAGTAATTGTCAAACAGTGGAAGGAAGTTTGTACTTTAACAGGTTTCGTGTACAATTGAGAGAGGAATCGAATTAGATCTTTGATAGTAGCGAAGTGCCGCTGGAAGAAGATCTGCAGGCATCGCGAGTAATGCTTGAACCAGTTCTTCTTAGCAATTCCATTGAAAAACATCTCCAATAACCGTAGAACCAGTTGACTTCTGTGAGGATTGCCCTCGAAGTCAAGCTTTGAGTTGGACTTGAGATCCAATCGTCGATGGACCATTTCCAAAACATAAGTACCCACTTGCAATGGTAGGGATCCTTGAGATGTTAATCTCAATGCCATTTGTATGTTGTTTCCAGTGATATTATTACAGTCAATAAGCCTCCGCACATTGGGGAACTTTTCTACCATTTCTGTGGCCATCTCGATGACTTCTCTAGCAAGCTCGGGCTGCAGGGAACCTACAGGCACCCTGCACACCGAGCCCAAGAGAATCATATTGAAGAACATCGAAGCCGCATCCCCATGTGTGTGCTGTTTCATGGCTGAGAGAATACTTTCGGTAGGTGGTAGTAATTCCCAATTGAGTATATTATGAAAGGCAGTGGAGGAAACTGCTTCGGCATTCGGATGCTTTCCAAGATCCTTTCGCAGACATTGCATGTACTTGTTTTTCTTAGCGAAGTTTGAACTTAGCACTTCCATCGAAATGTGCACATCGTTGTCAGTGCTCGGGAAGAGATAGGGTAGCGACGTGATAAAGACACTGGTGTCATAGCCGTCTTCGCAGAGCTCCAAAAGGATCTTCAAGGCCGGCTTTGCCAGTACCTTTCGAGAACTGGTATGGCACGTGCATAAGAGTGCTATTAGTTCGTCAATCAAGGCATCTGTGGGAAGGAGGCTTGTCAGCAATTCCGTCCGGAGAGAAAGAAGAGCCTTCACCACGTTGATCTCGCTGTCTTTGAATCGAGCTTTGAGGGTATTGGTTAACATTTCGTGAAAGCTCTCTGGTATGTTGACGTCACCCTCGGCTAGAGCTTCCAGGGCCATGATTCTTTGTTCGGGGCTGAAGTGCGTCAGTTGGTCGAGTACATTGACGGAATCCTGAGTATCCCTGGCACCCAAGTGCCAGGAGGTTAAGGATTGTAACGCTAACTTGGCGACCTCATCCTTCTTGCTACGTTTCACTAGATTCTTTAGATAACTGTCGAACTGCTCGGGATACGATCTTTCTAATGTGTGATATAACCGAGCTAAAAAGTCCTTGATCTCCGAACCGGTGTCATTCATAAGAAAATCTTTCGTTAATATTCCCGATAAAATCGTGTCCATTGCGTTGCTATCTAAGTTTATACGCGTTAGCATATTGCTCATCATAGTCTGCATATTTGAAGTTTGTAAAGGATCCTCCAAAATGGTCGAACAACACGTTTGTAATAGGGGTACTATGAATTTCATTATGTTTGTGTTTGACGATTGCAATTTCGCGGCTAATTCCACGAACCATGAGAGCCCGGATAATCTGATAGCCAAACTTTTCGGAACAGAAGTCAATCGATGAATCGGTGCATCGTACAAAAAGAATAGAAGAAGCAGTGCTTCCTCCTTCAACGTGGTTTTCCCAAATATCTTTAGCAACAACTTCTCCGTGGTTTCGTTTGTTAGTTTTACTTTCATCATTAGTTTCGCGATAATCATATAACAGCTAGCTGCATAATCAGGAATGGCTTTTTCTACTCCTTTTAGTATAGCTGGGAGCATATGATTGATCTGAAGATCGGTAAGATTGGAGCTATGTTCGATAGTTCCTAAGAGGGACGTTGTAAAAAATGCATAGAGAGTACTCAATGCAGTTGCTTGATCGGAATAAGTATTGGTCGCGTTTAGTACATGAGTACATATAAGTTTTAAAAGAGCATTATCAGTGCGCAGACGATTTATTAGAGTAACCGACGCTAAAGGAACACCGGGTTTTTGCAGTGGCTTTAACCAATGCCATTTATCACCCTCGTCCGATAAATCCAGTATCTGCAGGGCCCTAATTAAGATTTCAAGTAAGAATCAACATAACCCGGTACGACAGGTTGACATACATGCATGGCACTTACCTTACAAACATTCTGGTTTCGTGGTAAGGCAAAATCAGTAAGAGAAACTGGTCCCTGTTGTATTCGTGTATCTGGTATCTGTATATAAGCCATTCCAGTGCCTTGTGAGCAACGTTCAGCAGAAAGTATGGCGACAGGAGTGACAAAAACTTGGCTACCTCTGCATCCAATTTCTTGTTCACTTTTTTATCATGCATAGCACGCTGCAAACTTAACGAGCTCTGCGCGAACAAGGTTTCTCGAAATCCTAGGAAGTGTTTGCTGAATTTGCACAACTCATGCAGGCCACTTTGACCTATAATAAAGCAGGAAACAAATCACAAAAAATTCTTGAATTACTTTTTACAAATATTAATAAATTTGGGGTGCGCACCTATGCTCAAAACTGTCTCCCTATCCAAATTGGCTGCTTCCTTCGGGTCAAAAAGAAAGCTGGCTCGTTTTCCATCCTGGAGCAACACACTCGTTTGAGGTGCCCTTAACTTTCTCAACTGTTCCGCCAAGGAGGTAGCCATTATTGTACTGAAACAATAGTACAACCATTAATATTCCAACTTTATACTTGAAAGTCTACTGTACCACTTTGGATACTTAACCTGATCATATTTACATGGCTAAGAATTGTATTGAAACAGCAGTGTTATCACTTACTTTTAAGGTCAGTGTGAGATCTGAAACCAAATAATACAGATGCGACGTTCACTCGAGTAAAATATCACTTAATAACAACTTTTTGTATTGTTTAACGCGGACCATGTGTTGACACTGTGCGCTGCCATTCACGCGCGTGCGGCACACAGTATAGTATAGAGTCTCTATACTCTGATGCGGTAAGCGCGCGGCGTGAGGTTAGGTTTTCCATTCAGCATTTTTTGGTGGCGCCACTGCATCAAATTCCATATGAGCCATAAGCGCAGTAAACAAACATTTATCCACGTGAGACATAAGCCATGCGATACATAGTGATAATCTGTTACGCAGTATAATACTATAGTAGTTGTCAAGTAAGATTCATTCGTAAGCGTGTGAGTTGCGCATTTGTATTCGGATTCGTAAAAATCGTACTAAATAGAAGAGTGCTCGAGAATGGCCGACAAACTAGAGAATATTAATCCTAAACTGTACAGAAAGATAGACGAGCGGCAAACAACCGCAGAGGACGAGAACGAAAACATCGTCGACGAATTTGACGCGCGAGAAGTATTCGGTGGGTGATATTAATTGCGGAACTAGACTAGGTGAAGAATTCAGGGCGATATAGTGAGTAGTCGATCTCGTGCCATTGCAGATTTGATTAGGAACATCAATGATCCTGAGCACCCGCTGACCTTGGAGGAGCTCAACGTGGTGGAACAGAACCTAATTGAAATTGACAATAATATGGTCAATGTCAAGTTCACACCAACCATCCCACATTGCAGTATGGCTACGTTGATAGGTTTGTCCATAAGGGTTCAACTGTTGAGGGCTTTGCCACCAAGGTTCAAAGTCAGTGTGGAGATCACTCCTGGTACGCATGCCTCCGAGGCTGCGGTCAACAAACAGCTTGCGGACAAAGAGAGAGTAGCAGCGGCACTGGAGAATTCGCATCTTGTCGAAGTGATCAATCAGTGTGTAGAAATTAAGGGTTAATTTGTCCATAATATTAAATTCAATTGTACATATATTGAAATACTCAACTTCGACTTGATGGCAGGATTACAGCAACAACATAACAATACATTCCCTAGCTCAAGTTTATCACTCTTTTATTATGAATAAATACAAGTTTGCCTAATTTACAATCTGATGAAATGAGGGACAGTTACTTTGTCTTGAACTTTTGACTATCCGTGCTGGTGACCTGTGCCTTGGGATTATATTTGAAGGTCTTAATGTATGGCTGCCTACTCGCGTATAGTAAATGATCTTTGTACTTGGGGGTGTTCTTACCCTGTTTCGATTCAACTTGTTCTTTCCCTGGGAGGAATAGAAAATTGAGAATTGTACATGTGTTTAGGAGCTCAAAATGATTTGTATACTCACATTGTTTTATACTACCCAGTATGGCGTTTTGAGCGAATGGAATCTCACGTTTCTTTGGTATTTTGAACCATTTTTGCACTGGTGGTAGTTTTAAGAGTAACATCTGTATTATTGTCGATAAATTGTTGGCTATCCAGAACAATTGTAGCCCCTGTAAACATTGATTTAAATGTGTAATGCTGAATATACCATAATGATAACCATATAGTTCTTGACAATAGGAAAACGTACCGAGCCAAACCCGATCATAAGTGGAAGGGTAATTAGGGGTACAATCCTCATCATATATTTCGGGAATCCAGTACCTATGTTACTGGAGCGCAATGTTGCTTCTGTTAATACTGCAATGGTCGCGGTTGCGCCAATCGGTAATAAATATTGCGGATCAGGAATTGTTAGATCCGGGAACCACCAGTATCCACTAAACCTAAGACTATCCAAATCACTCAGCAAAATACCGCGTAATGCTAAGAATACGCAGATACTTGCAACACCCTAGATGAAGTATAAAATAGCGTCAAAATAATTTCATTTAGTAGTAACGAAGAATGAATTGTGCCTTACCTGAATAGTGCTCAGTGTAATTGTTTTCAGTGGCTCCAATCCATGTTTTACTATAAAATGTTTCTGTTCTTCCAGTAACATCGAAGCTGGAGTCAGAAATGTTTTGTTATATTCCTAACACGATACATTGGCAGATTTCATCATCTGTCTTACCTTCCAATATATTACCGGATGATTGTTCCTCCCTTATTCGTTTTTGAAGTTTTTCCAATTCTGGCGAATGGTTGTGCGCGTTGATTTGATTCTTGTGCGCTTTTATATATAAGGGGAGCAGTACCACTTTCAGAATAACTGATGCTAAAAGTACATCCTTGTTAGAACTTGCTACGCACAGATTTTCCAAGTATAAGTCCTAGTATAACATACTTGCTATAATAGTTCCTGTCCAACCTAAACCACTCTGGATGTGCAATAACTCTAGAAAGTATTGCATAAGTCCAATAGGACCATAACCACCTAGGCCTATACTGGAAAACATTGGTTCACCATTGGCGTGGAATTGAATGACAGCCTGCGCCACATCTGCTGCTGGCACCGGAGCATCTGTGGTATAAATGAATCTACTTAAACCTCCGTGATATAATGCATAAAAGTCCATAAAATCACGGATTATTTAATAAATGACTTGATGCAGAAGTAATATCTCTTACCAGGTAAGCTGGAGAGAGCATCTATTGGTAGACTGGTACTCTCTGGAGTTGTACTGTTGTGTCGCACGGAAATTGCGGCCAATAAATGACTACGTTTATAGAAATCCTTTGTAAAGGTGGCCCTAACAGGCACGCATCTTTCTCTCGGTGCGAAATGAATGAGTCTACAGGTTGTTATTATCTAAATACAAAGATTTATCCTTATTTTGACTGATAACCAAGAGGAGTATGAATACGGTTGCATTAGTCGCTTACCTTTGGAATTTTATTGCCACGAACGAACAACCTGGTCGAGTGATGGAGCTCTCGAAGTAACATCTTTTTTCCTGACCAAGTACTTTTATCGAGGAATTCTAATAAAATCGGCGGAACAAAGGCAAACCAAATACACAGGCAGAGTAGACCATAGCCGCTCACGTGTATTTTTTGCCCTAAACCGCAGGCAACTTTCTTGTCTACGAGTTGTTATATCATCTACCAATTACCGGCACTCACGTCAGATGGCGACATCAGTATCAACCTGGCTTCGCCATTTTTGTGCCCCCTCCCTTTTACTACTTCAGTTGTGCTGTTTGTACATAAAGTGCGGGAGTATTGCTAAAAAAAAGTGTCTTAAATTCACAACAGCAATGTGTTACTTCGACCAGCATCGTAGCAATTGGGCCAAAAGCAGAATCAGCTACTTGTAAGTCGTCTTAATTCTCCAAGAATCTCAACTTTATCCTTAAATATTGATGACAAATGCGAACGAATCAAATGCTTCACTGACTGACATGCATGTTATTTCATTTACTCTTTTGACGAGACTACTAATTGTAAAACAGATACAAACTGAATTTCCATTGGGGAAATTCAGGATTCATCGAGCAAGTAATACGTAGAAGGAATTGTTGGGTCATTGCGCCTTTGAAATAGTTGGTTAGCTCGTCGACGTTTTTCACGCGGCAAAACACAGGTATTCGGGGTGGCGTCAGCGCCTATTGAATCGATCGAATCTACCGCAATGACATTCAGTTTGGGCCTGCGGCTGGGGGACGCAGGTTATTAAGCGAGCCCTGCTATTAGAGTCCCAAACCCGTGCCGTTCTCCTCGACCCTGCCATCTCTGCTTTAGCGAGCACTCTTTCTCCGCCTTCCCCGCTCGTCCTGGCAAAGCCTTGCTCGTTCTGGCCCCCGAAATCGGCGGCTCTCTTGATTTGAGGCAACGATACGCTGCTCTGGGAAATTTCACGTGAGCACCAAAAGGCGAAAAAGAAGAAATCACGACGAGGGCCCTAGCTTATAATTAGAGATTTGCGCTCAGCCCTTAACCAAGCTCTCCCGTCATCGCCGTCTCACCTAATAATTCTCGATGGATTCTCAAGATTCCTATCACTTTGCGCATTCACTTTATCACAATCATATTTATTAATTTCAATATTTCTTTACTTCTTGACTGCTTTCATTGAGTTGAAAGGTGGAACTGTAAAGAAATTAAATGCCTCGAGGCATTCTAAATGTTCGGAGCTAGTGCGGCTACTAAACCAGTCAGAAAGATAATGGAATTGATAGACTTCGGGGATAGTTTGGTGAAGCTGTCGCGAGGAAAGGGATGACACCGAGTCGAGACCAATTTGGTGTCAATGCCTGGTACACCCTTTGATCCCTCCGCTCGGCAGAGTTTCCCTCGTGTTTCCCTTAATCTGATTAGGAACCTTCCAGCTTTCGTTCCACCGACTACTTTATTATTTCCATGGAGTAGTTTGCGATGCCAGTTCGAAGCTCACTGCTTCGTAATCGGTAAGATTAGTCAAATGCATCTCGCTAATAAGATAGTAAAGTATGACATTGCAAGATTAAAGTAGCGGGCGGGCTTTTGTCGGATTTGGCCGACTACGGATTTCGGTGTCACGCCCGAGATCTTGTCTATGACAAATTAGTCGTAAGTCGATCGTGCGTGCTCCTCGTCGGAACGAAGCATTTGAGGGGTGTTGGTGCATTCGATTAGCGGCGATCATTCCCTGCCGGTTGTCATTATGATTATACAGTGGTAACAGCCTGACGTATTCCACCAATTAAATTGAAATTTGCATTGCCGCGAACGACGCGACCAACTCGGAACGGTCGAAGCACCGGCCTCCTCCTGTCTTCAAACCCGCTCTTAATGATGATATAAACGCTCGAGGCATCGGCCGTCTGTAAATCAACTTTTAATTGCGCGTTATTGCCCGCCGGGAATCACTCCTCTCTCACTCTCACTCTCTCTCTCTTTCTCTACCCACGCCTGCCTTAGATTGTTATTACATTATTTGTCCCGAAAATTTATTGGCCACACGTGAACAGCGGCTCGACATGCTAAATATATACTCATTTAACTGCGTTCGTGACACGGATCGTTTGTAAGGTGTCCAAATTTACAAATCTACCAGCCTCGCCCAACAACTCAAGGCGTTTCGCCGAGATCGGAGTAAACGAGATTTAGGATCAGGCATTCTACATATTTCACTGAATTATGCTTTTTTAATGTAGAATAGATCATCCGAATGGGATGGGAGAGGAGTGGCACTAGGTACATAAGATAATGATGTATAAGATGTGTTCAAGAGCAGATGCACTTGATAGAATGTCTTTAATGGGAGTATCGTTTCGAGGGCTCGATTCTGAATTTATTGGAACCTTTCCAATTGACGTCAGTTGTGTATTGGTGTAACAGAGCAGGGGGGGAACGAATCGGCAGATACTATTTGACAGGCAGACACCCATGGAAGCGGACAGTGGTTGAACGAGAAGGCGTTTTCACGCAGACGAAGCCAGGAATTTGGGTGAACGGCCTATTCATCGTGGTCGGCCGTAAAGCGTCGGTGACTACGAAAAAATCGAAGGAAAGAAAGGGAGCGGACGGTGTGAGGAAGCGAACCTCGAAGAAATAGGAAAATGTACAAGCTGGAACGAGCGAGTCAATCCTAGCAAGAGGTGTACCCGCCTCCACTCCTCCACTCCTCCTCTCCTCCTCTCTTTCTTTCTCCCGCTTGGCCACTTTAAACGTCTTTATGAGTTTCGGCTGTTAACACGCCCGTGGAAGCAGGTACCGACCTTTTTTTCGGTGCCTGCTTTCCTCGTATCTGTGGGATCTCAGGTGGCTAGTCGTCGCCGGCACTTATTCCTGCCAGACAGATAGAGACGTGATCCGATCGGGGGAACAAGCTTTCGTCGAGAACTTTAGCGTTCCTCTTCCATCGGAGCTTCCCTATCCTTGACGATATCTTCCATTCTGGTAGACATACTGCCAATGAGAGATCATTGAATATCTCTTACTGGACATCTACCGAATCCGAGCTATTACATTAGATATGCCAATGCAGTTCTGACTAAAGTTCTCCTTTGAATTGAGCCGAGCAGGATAAGAGGAAAGTGGACGAAGGATAATCTAGAAATGGCAGTGTGGGATCATAATGTCTAGAAGGAAATCGCATCGCTTTGGAATAAACGCCGCCGTACCGCACTGCTCTCCGCCCGCTCACTGCCAGTATATATTCCGCAGGGCTTCCAGACGTAGTTGCTCGCGCACATGTGCGTGCCGCACTCGTGTGAACCGCCGCCGGTTTCCTTTCATTCAGTTCGAGTTTCTTCATCGGGATTGTCGCACGATTCTCGCTCCCGATTATTCCTGGCGCGCACGCATTCGCATCGCCTGAGTCCTCCTTGACTTTAGAACATCCCGCACTCTGTCTCTTGTCCCTCCGTTCCCAAACAAGCCGCTCCTAGAAAGTTATATCGTTTTACGGTATCATTAACCCATCAAATAGTCTCTGTTTCTTAGCTTCCAACTCTCCTCGAGTATTCAAGGACTGGGCAATCGGTCAGTGACTGGCAGTGATATTATTTCATAATGCATTAAATCCTTGAAATCACTGATCCCCGAGAATCGTATTATTTTACTGCCCATCATTATGATAGGTACAATCCTGTTATTCTACGTGGCCTTACTCTCATTATTTTAGTTTCAGTAGCTCGAAAATTAAAACGACATACGCCCCATGTAAAGATCGTTTTACGAATTGGCCGATTATTATTTTAGTATTCGCTGTATGCCTTCGTTATCCGTATCAGCCGTAAGCGCGCCGCTCGGTTTATACAATTATAAATAATTACTGCAACGGGAGGAGTGACGGGATTCACAGTGGATACGCGCCTGGCACAATCGTTATCTACAGCAAAGTTTTGCAAAATTTGCGATCCAAAGCGATAGAGTCAGCGAAACATAGAGAGAGGAAGAGAGAGAATGCCTTGATCTATTGAAGGATCGAATCGGAAGGAGGCGAGGTGCCCGTGGGACACAGGACACAAGGGAGACTCTGATCCCGCTTGGCAGCGTTATCATAATGCTTGCTTAATGCTCGTCGCGTGTAACAAGCTCGCGCGCTCTTCTGCCTCGTGAGACCAGTAAGACCTACCTATCCGTGAAGACAGAGGAGAGCAACTAGGTATGCGCGCGCGCGCGCGTGTGTGTGTGTGTGCACCTTCGCCAAGAGAATATTCCCACAAATTGGCAGTGGTCTCTCCATCGCTGGTAGGCCGGAAAAAAAGCCGCGGAATTCCCTTGATTAAAGAGCGAAAGCGTCGCTCGTCAATTTCATTCGAAAGAGAAATTGCAAGCAGCTTTTACCAAGGAGAGAATACTAGACTCAAAGATGGAATAAGGCATACGGTAATGGACGAGGTATCACTCACGTGCCCTTCTCGCGTATACGTATGTGAGATGCCAGTGGTTTGGTACATCCGCGACGATGCGGATGAGGATTATTATTATTATTATTATTATTATTATCGTGCAATGCTTCGGTAATGTAAGGTGGTAAAGCATGATACAGCAACACCAGCAGCAGGGCAGCAGGTGAGCCAGGGAGGCGTGGCGCCGGATGTGTATATATCATAGAAACATATGCATTTCCGGCTGCCAGATATATCTAGAATCTAGATCGATCCGGGCATACCGAGCTGGTGCTGCTGCTGTTGCTTCGGTTCCCTTCCGCCCGTTTGCGGAACCTCTTCTCTTCCCTTTTCTATTCTGTCTGTGTACTACGTATTATCTAAACACGGGTACGCATCCTACCAAAATGACTGCCATTCCGCTGCTTCTAGATCCTGGCCATGTACATTGCATTTAATATTCGGCTCTCACGAGCACTCGGCGCGCGAATAATAGGGAAAGGGTTTTTATTACGGGAATAGAATACAACTGGTGATTTCATTGGCGCGCGCCAAACTTACGAGTCTTATCAATCTGCAGCCGACGTAGCTAGGAGTAGTCGATTAATTAGATGGAGCGGTATTCAAAGGTGTTGTGATAAAGGAATTGGAGTATATGCGTGAGACGTTAAACGTTAAACGGTGCTGCACCGTCGTCCTGCATCGAAGGGCTAGTTTGCAGTCAAGGTCATCAGCGGTGCACTGGCTACACGCACGCCCGATTTTATCAACCCTCCCGCCAGTTGTAAATGACGAGACTGGCTGACCTTGCTCTTTCTCTCTTTCATTCTCCTTTCCTCTTTGCGTCGGTGCTATCGGAGTTCGCTCATCGATCCCTCCGTGTCACGCATAAATTATCCATGTTATTAATACCCTGATCGATTCAGCACACGCTAATTAATTTGCAATTGCGCATGAACAGCGATCGAATGGTGCTGCTGAAGTAGGCCCTCCTATACTAATCCCTCCCGTGGGAACTTTGGTTTTCAAAGGACACCCGGAGCCGAAGTAGCCTCTTGTCTCCGGTGGTTCCCCCATTGTCGACGAAGTGGTTGCATCCTACAACCAAGTCGATATTCCATTCAATACGTGTCCGATAGAATCGGCTTCACTCAGAAACGATGGGGTAATTCGATCTAAAAAAATAATACGGATATCTTAATCGTGGAATTATTCGATTTCTGGGAAAAGGAGGGTTGCTGCGCCGTTCTGCAATTTGATGGCGGAGGATTTCGCTTGATTCGGTGGTGGCGTCGCATACGGTAGAATCGGGTGCATAAAAATGAGTGAGCTCGGTGCATTAAGCCGAGTAATGGGCAGCTTTGGGAGGAAACGCGCCGCGCGGAGGCATAGAGGCGCCCGCACCGCCCAAGTGTAATACCCCATGACAAAGTGGCGCGTCTGCCTCGTTACCACGGGGATATCGCTCTCCTCGGGCCATCCTTGACCACCGTCCACTCCATAGCATAGCTCCTCGAAGAAAACGACCAAAAAAAAAATAGAGAGTAAGAGAGCAGGAGAGACAGAGAGAGAGGGAGAGAAAGAGAGAAAGAGTGTATGGTCACGGCTCACATACTAAATTCTCCGAAGTAATTGGCGGCATCGATGCCACACGATTGCTCGAGCGCGTTCCCTTGCATTAATTGCCTAGTGGATCATTAATGCATTGTGTAAGGATTACAGTGATGCCTTAGACTTCTATCTCGAAAGAATTACACCTCCATATGACATCCGACGCTTGTTGGATCTTCCCTCGGTAAACTAGTAACAACTCTTAGATGAGATTGCAAGAGTACCAGCGATAGCAACGATAATAAGTGCTGGATGAAATCGCACCGGGGCGTTTTTCCGCGCTTTAACGCACTTTTCCACGCGATTATGCCTGATACACATTACACGCGAGGGCTTGCCAGCTCTCCGGTAATCTGAGAAAGCCGGCTGCGGTTGACGTCGATGTATGTATATGTATGCATGCGCGGCCTGCCGAGGTAATCCCGTTGCACCGTTGCAACGCCTGCACCGCTTACATAAATTAGAGGAGGCACTTGTCTTACCAGCAGGCGAAAGCGCATAGTACACTGTGTTTCCATTGTTGCTGGCACTGTCGGAGTGCAAGCAGTTCGCGCCTTAGCATTCAATGAAGGTGTACCGTGTTGTTGCTCCCCTGACGTAGGAGGAGAGTGCTCGCACTCATTCATCCTCGAGGTGGATAGAACATGTTCTGTCGCGAGCCATTTTCGCTCTTCGCTCGTATCGGGCATTCAAGTACAACTGGTATCCGTGGAACTTGAATTTTTACAGATTCGTTGTCATTAAGTACTAAAGATTGAATAACAAAGTGCGAGATGCGGAGGACTCGACTGGTGGCAGCCAGGGTGTCTCGGTTTCGAGCTGCTGGAGGTGAAGAGTAGTCTCTCGGTGCGCCACATACACACACACACATATACACATACACATACACAGCTCTCCTGAGTGCGTGCGCCTTTGAAGAGGTCGACTCGGTGGCATCGAGCCGCGAGACCTCTCTCTCCTCTCCTTTTTTCTCCTGCGACTCGTCATCGTCGTCGTCGTCGTCGTCGTCGTCGTCGTTGGCATCGTTCGCGCGTATTCGAGCCGAGCGAGGCGAGGCAAAGCAAGCGAGAGAAAGAGAAAGAGCGAGGCTGGAAAAAAGGGCCAGGTTGGAAAAAGGAGGAAAGAGAGGACCGCGGTTGCTGGTCGAGCCGTAGCGGGATATAAAGATTGTGCTCGTTATTCAGGGCATCCGCGAGTACCGAGCACGAAGCACTCGAGGCGAAGGGAGTGCTGCCGGCGTCAAAGTGTCGCCATTCGATAGAGCGGAGAGAGAGACCGTAGCCACCACCGACTCTCCTCCACAAACTCTTCCGCTTCCCGTTCCCTTCCTCTCACTCAGTTGCGCCCTGTCTGCTTCTCCTCAGTTCCTTCCTGCCCTTTGCCCACGTCACCTAAGGGAGCCAAAGTTGTTTCTTACTCAATACGCACCGGTGATTCACTACTCCTCGATCTTAATCACCAAGAAAGACTTACTTCCCTTTTTCTATCCCACTATCCACCTGGCTAACTACTACCCTCTCATTCAGCATTATTACTATAAAATTGTCTAGTTAATAGAGACATTATTCTAATCGTAATTCCAACTAGGAACGATCTGGAATAGTCAAAGCTTTAACTTCTATGTTACGAGTGGAGAACAGGCAGTGGAACAGGTCAGCCGCGGTCAGACATGCGATCCAAGCAGTTAAGATCTTCTTTACGGACTTTACTCCCATTTAGTTCGAGCATCATGCTACTCAAGATGTATCGCTCATTGTCTTACAGGCCGATCATCCAATCCCAGGAATGACGGTGTTCTTGGTAAGTGCGGTGAGGATGTCTTTGCACGAAATAATGTTCCTCCCGGGAGTCTGTCTGGTGACAGCGAGGAAGCCGAAATCCGCACTGGAAATACGCGCTCGGTCTGCTCCGGATATAACTAGAGAGTGCATATCAATAATCTCACGGCGAATCTTGGCGCGAGCGTCGCTAAGAGAGAAGAGAGAGACTGTTGGGAGAGGAGAAAGAGAGAGAGAGGGATGAAGAGGGTTGAGAGAAGCAGAGCGGTGTAGGAGGTAAAGAGAAGGAGGGAAGACGTCGAAGGAAGCCTGGTGTGTGCTTCTCGGGGTGGCGCGTGCTGACGAAGGGGGAAGTGTGACGGTAGCCAAGTCCTCATTAGCGCATTCCGCTGCGACGCCCGCGACTCAAAGCGTCGTAAAAACGGCTGAGATGTAGCGAGACTGAACGAGCGACGACGGTGGGAGGGAGAGAGTAAGGAGACTACTCCGGGCTCCAGGGAGCGAGCTAGAGAGAGAGAGAGAGAGAGAGAGAGAGAGAGAGAGAGAGAGAAAGCGAACTAAGGAAACGGTGGATATCGCGGTGGCGGCGGTGCACCGCTCAAACTGAAACCCAGTCTCAGCATCCCCCCGTGCGATAGAAGCGAGGCATACACACGCGTGTTCCCGAGATCGGAAGGCCCCTCTCGCCGGAGAGAAAGCGCTCCTCTGTACTCCCGTGGTTTATTCTGAGAGAGGGTACAAACTGCCTTTGGAAATATCTGGCTCTGGGTGGTATTTCGCTAACTAGTTCTCGGATATTTTCGCCCGAATAGCCTCCAGATTTTCGACCCTCGCGCGCCGCTTTTAAAGATAGTAAGCGCATCTTGGTGAATTCGGTTAATGATCCACGATATTATCATCGAGAATAGTGGAAAAAGTCACTGTCCGAGTGAGACTTCCTGAAACACTACCACTAGCGCCGTAAGTTGTCAGAGGTGGAGGCAATCTCGTAAGTCTCGGAGAGCAGTGAGCCGGGAGACGACCCGAAGAGAAATCCGACTGATTTATGGGAAGCAGGGAAAGGCTCTGTCTGAGGAAAAGGGAGGAGAGAGGCGAGCAAAGAAGAAGAGAGAAGAACGCGCGCGCGATGTGCTTCGTCAACGTGTCCCTTCGCGGTGGCTTTAAATTCATGTAGCGTGAGAGTGTTTATAAATACGGGAAGCCCGGCGGATTTGTCAAGTCGGCGGCAAGCCAGAGCGAGAGAATCCGGGAGACACGTGTTACGGACAACCAGGGAGAGAAAGTATCACGATTACCCTCTCTTGGATCACCCAAAGTCGGACATACGCAAATGGTATTGACACTCCTTACCATTCCGCTCGTTTATTATCCAAAGTATTGATCCCACCATCAAAGAGTCATGTGTACAGAATTGGGAGTTTCAATTAGAGACGATATCCGATGCTATATCTTTCGATGCATGATCTTCTCCAGTCGGTGTTAGACCCCTCGCACCACCGATACAATCCTTTCATCCCCCTGATGGAAGCCGTTTATTTTAGGGTCGCTGCTGGTTAGTAACCAGCTAGTAACCAAGCGGAGTCCGCGCATAGAAATGTTTGCGGTCTCGTATTTGTTGGATGCTGGCCTAGGGAGAAAGCCGGCGCGTAAGCCAGTTTGACGCTCGGTTGCTTCGATGCCCGTTGGATAGACGTGTACTACAAGCAGTCGGAGTTTTCGAGGGTGCAGCAGCCGCGAGGGGTGACCGGATAATACGGCATGATTATATGGCACACGAGCGCACACGCACAGAGAAATGTGTGCGAAACGCGCGAGGGTGGCTTAGATAAAATTTTATCCGAAAGCAGGAGGCTCCCCGGCAGCTATAAGCTTCGCCTAAGTGCTCGTTAGCTCGGCTTTTTACTTTCGACCAGCGGTAATTTGCCTGGCAAAAGGGGCATCGTCCTTCTCTCTCTCTCTCTCTCTCTTTCCACCACTGCATAGAGACCTTTGACCTTACTTTGGAAATCCACCGGCTTGATTCCGCCACTATGTGCTCGGGCATTCACTCCCCTTGAATCACCTGACCGATAGCCGGAGAGTGTTTTTTTTTTATATAGAGGAAAAACTGTGCCTTTGGTAAAGAATGTTACGATTTCGGGCGCGGGTCACTCCGGCTAGGCTCGTAAATTCATTCGGATAGCCTCCAACTGTGCCAGCTATATTCCAAAGTCAGCTTGTGTTACCGGGTGGATGTGTTAACTGTGCTTGATAACTCATAAATACCGCTTCCTTGTTTCACGCAACGCGCAACGCTATTCCATACCGGGCGTACCATTCGCTTGGGATAAGGTATTAAACAAAATGTTAAGACTTTTACTACTTGATGACTTTATTGCGCCGTCAAACCCGATCTGTATTCTTGCCCGATTTCAACTCGGAGTGCCCACTTTGAAAGGCTGTGGATCCCGGCTGAGCTATGATATGTTGTAAATCATAATAACTTGGATGATTGCCGGACGATCCTGGGAATCTTCTGCCCCGTCATATTCTCCCACTGTAAAAAGATGTATTTATTGAATACTACATGGTAGAAACGAGAGATGAGTTCGATAATTCTAATAAATCTTAAAGAAGATAGGTAAACTAGGGAGAAGTAGATTTAAGCGTAACGGGGGATTGCCGACATGCGATTTCGTGCGATATTAATTGCACTGCTAACAGCATCCGCCTTTTTAGCCCTTCCTCCCGGTCTAGATAAAGTGTGTGGGTTTGTTGGTGCGTGAGTGCGGCGCACGGCAACCACCTAGAGAAAGAGTGGCCTGCCCGCTGCCCGTGTAAAAGCGGAGAATTATTACCACAGGAAATTCAATCAGAGCTGCCGCTGCCTCCGCCTCCGTCGCCCTACGAATTCCTGATACATGCGCTCTTATACACCTGCACATTTGCCTTGATTTTCCGCCCGCTAAGCAAAGCGGTCTCTCAGGCTCGGGTATTTGATCTTTATTTCCATTTCCTTCTCAAACTTTCAGTATTTCAAATCTTCCAGTCGAATGTTAACATTATTATAATTTGAAATTAATATAAAGAAAGTAAGAACGATATGACGGAAATATTAAATTTTCCACGCAAAGTGGCACGATTTTCTTTGGTCCACGTGTATAGTTTCGCTTGAATCAGTGCAATTTAATATGATCTGGATGAGAGGGTGTGCAAGCGCCAATGAGGGTACTCGGAGATTCGAGGACAATGGGTCGCATGGTGTCGTGTGTGCCCAACACGCGTAATTGCGCGCGAGTTTGATAAGATCTGGAGTAAGATAGAGAAGAGGCTGGCGGGCATTATCAAGGGAGAATCACCCTTCGATTTCATGCCGTATCGAGTGATCGGAGCGAGGCAGGCGTGCGCCCGGAACTGAACGATTCGATCGCCGTGTTCTCCCAGCCGGCTTGGCTCGGAGAAGAGGCCGCTGATCCCATTGCCCCTCTCATTCTTCTCGGAAAGGATTGCTCGCTTCGTTAGCACGCTAGGAGTTTCGGCGGCAGAGGCCAATCGACCTCAACCATCTACGGAAAACTCGACCGCTCCCTTCGAGATAAGAATGCCTGAGAATCTTTTGGGGACCCGCTAACTCCAACTAGTGGGTGGAAAGGATAGTTGCTTCGAAATACTGGATTACCAAAGAAATTCAAGCTCCCATCTACTTACGCAGTTTGAAACGATCCAGTTTGAGAATTTGTGTGGAAGAGCGATGATAGAAGGTCGGAGTAAGGAACTGGTGAAAGATCGCGTGTCCTTTGAAAGGAAAACGGGCGGTTCCCCGGGTCAGAGCACTTTCCCACAGTTAATAAAGCTATTAACTTTATCTCGGGGCCCCGAAACTCATCCGGATAGGTAAGGCCGTGAGGCGAGTCGGGCTCGGGCCGGTGAATATAATTCAAGTTGTCGTCTTATCCGAGCCGGGCATCTACACGGCCAGTGCGAACTATGGGCTTTTAGGTCGACAGGGACTTTGGTCTGGTGGTCGCGTGGCGTATTGCCCATGCCCATCCCCCGGCGAGAGAGGAGAGAAGAGGATGCCGAAAAAAGAGTGGCCCACCGAGGAGGAAAGAGAGACGAGGAGAGAAGGTTGCGCCATAGGGAGCGAGAGCTCCGCCACGGAGAGGTCTTCATCCTCCAACTCGAAGGACGATGCCACGGTTAAATGCTATCTGATGAGCCGTCCACCCCAATGAGCTGCCGCATTTGCTTTTGTGCGAGAGACACCCGCGGACAACCACTCTCTTCTCGCTCGCTCCCTCTCTCTATCTCTTTCTCTATCTCTCTCTCTCTCTCTGCTGAAATGAGGCCGCAGGTAGACAGATAAATGTGGAAAGCTCCAGAGAAACTTATGCCACCAACGGATTACTTCGTACTTGACCCAGAGAGACACTCGTTTCTCTAGTCCTCCTCGAGTTTTCGCTGGAACTGGTAGTCGTCGTCGTTCCTACCAGTTCTCCATGCGTTCTCCACCAACATGGATTTCCAGAACTCGCTCCACCGTACGAGATTCAGTCTCGTCGAGGATATCAGTGGAGGACGTATGTCGATGTAGCAGGAATGTTTCGTGTATGTTTATTATAAGCTTTATATTCGGACCTTCGGACGCACTGTTTGCGCCCCGGGCTAATCCCGCATTCGCTCTTGCACCGGCGATTCCCCTAATTGGCAGCTCGTCGAAAATAGGCGCGCTGAGAGCCGGCAGACGGCCGACGCGGCGTGGTGGCGCGGTATGGCGCAGCGGCCTCGTTACAGATCGCACGAATCTCACAATTGCCAGTAGGAAGTAACACAGGCGCGAGTAGTCGGCAGTCTGAAGTGTATACAAACCTAGCCGACAGGCATTCAGCGTGGTACAGCCGGCCGATTATTGCCACGCTAGTCTCTCTTTTGAGATTTGAGCCAAGCCGCTCGATGCCAGATCGACACTGGCACGAGCTTCTCTGCCGATTTCCAAGAGAAGAGAGCTGGGAAATGGTCAGCGCGTGCTGGAGTTTTCGCCTTCCCGATAAAGATTATCCGCCTGGAGGCTGGACAATGGAGAGGGGCGTCGCGCGCGCCATGGTAGAAAGAGTCCTCTCTTTCCTTCCGGAACAGGCCATAATGACATTTAAGCAGGACACATTTTCACGGCTGAGTCCAGCAAATCACCGGATTACCGGATACATCGTAGAAGCGGAGTATTCGAGTGGGAGCCTTTCGCACTCGTTAGCCGAAAAGAGAGGGAGTTGGAATACTTTTGTAGGTATACACGATGAGTAACTATTCTATCCAATGGGGAATCGAGAGAACAGCTTTTACACAGGCTCCCTTTAAACGGATCAAAGGGCTCTGTCCTGATGGAGGATCGTAAAACGTTCGCCACCGCAAGGATTACTTCCTCCGTTAAGTGGCAGTTCGTAATGCTTAGCGCGCGCGCACGCTCAACTGGTACACTTTCCCTTTTAAGTCGCGGGAACAATTATCGTAGGACGGAGTGCCGTGGACCCCCGCTAGGAAAGTGAGCCAGAAGTTGGTGAAACTTTGTTGGCCGACAGATTTTTACGGTTTCTTGGCAGAAGGAGCGCGCTGCTCTTTCCAGCGCATCCGGTGGTAAGAGCAACGCGAATACACGGCGTTACCTGCCGAATAATAATCAGCCGGTGACTAGGCACCTTTCGCTAAAGATTCCTCTGGGATAAGAGACTACCGAGAGGTTACGGGGTGACCACGAGTCCTCTTTTGTACGGGAATTAGTGGAGGCTCGCTCAAGAAGCGACCAAGAGATTCTTCTTCTCTTCCTCCTTTTCCTCTTTCCTCCCGAATTAATGGAATAGTTTGTTTGCCTTTAACCAGACGATCTTATCAGCGCCCGGCAGACCATTTTTTTCTGCTTCAGATCACTCGTAAGGAGAGGCTTGGTCGGTGCTGCTGCTGTTGCTTCTTCTCCACCTAGGCTTCGTGTATATTCGCTCGCGTGCATGTTACCTTGGTACGCAGATACATACATTGTCGGATCCTCCTAGCGGCCGCGACCGGTTCCTTCATCGAAACCCCGGGAGGAAGTGGAGAACCGTTAATATGTAAAATGTAAACGGAAGCAACGAAAGCGAGCATTCCACGAAGCCGTCGCCTCCCTCATCATATTCGCTAAATCTCTCTCCCAGGCTTAGACCCTTTGCCTCATCATTTTTCTTATGCCGGAATACATCAACCTTGTCGGCTTACTAATTTCAACAATGAATAATCGGTGAAAATCTGCCCCCCCTTGATTATTAATCATTCGAAATTGGTGTAGTTCCCTAATTACGTAAAGTTCCGCGACTTAGGAAGCCGGGGCCTGAACTTGACGATCATCGATTTACAGGGCAGATAGACCGGCGCGTATGCATAATCTCGTAATTATTTCATAGTTCTCAGGATACGGCACTCGGTTCCCATCGCGCGCTCGTGCGCTCTTCCGATGTGCCAACTGCATTAATTAAAGAATCTCGAGAGCCTCGTTAAATTTACGTGGCGATTCGCCGAGCGAAGTGCGAGGCTTCCTTCATTCATATCGTTCCATTCTGACCCCTGAGATTCTGGGACGTTCAATCCGAGCGTGGTATGCGCCAGGAATTATGGGAGATCAGTGGGAAAATTTGCATAAACATTCGCCGTCTGGTTGGTTGGGTCGTCGTCGGGCCTGAGCGCTTTTCCGCCGCGTGCAGCAAGAAGTTTCCGTTTCATAATTACGTGATGGACAGGCCGAGGCAGTCTTTATCATTCATAAGCATAAGCTTCGAAGTTAACCATAGGATTCTCCCATTCCGTTAACCGAACAGTCCGGTGTTTTTTTTTTTTTTTTTAATTTATTCGTAGCGCCTGGCTCTCTCTTTTTGATAGAGTCCGGCATACATGCGATACTGTTTTCGGGTAGCTGAGCGAGTGGCATCGGCCGGCGCTCTCCCGTTTGCTTCATCATTATTCATCATCTATGCGCGGATGGTACACAGAGACGTTCCGCTCGCTGATCGCGTAGATGCTTATCTCGTATGACTGGCAACCACCTGCCAAAACCGATATGCAATTAATGCTAAATGCCCGGGCAGCATGCGAGCTTTATACATGGCCGATGCGCCCGGTGGCCCTGCGGCAGGGCACATCCTTTTCTCTCTACTTTGCCGAAGAATTACCTCACTCGTCCTCCAAGTCATTCAACAAAGATCCTTACTACTAGAATATTCGGAATACCATCTTCTCAATTCTACGTCGTCCAATCATTGCTCGCTGAAATCTGAATGAAGCATGTTTGCCGAGAGAAAGAGGGATCGTGTCGAGGTGTGCATGCCCATTATGGGAAATTGGCCGCGCAAAGTGGCCCATAAAGGCAGAGCCCCCTATTAAGGGTGGCCGCACTCGATGGCTCATTGACCGAACCTCCTTATGTCAGTACGATACATACACACAAAGTAACACCTGCTCTCATCGCATCTTATGTCCGTCCGCTCTCATACCAAGCAAACTATGTGCGCACCCTTCTTCTCCCTACATCGCCGTTGTATTACTATAATTTCGCGGTTACTCCCGATTCTAGCAGCTGAACGCGCGCCTCAGTTCCGCCGAGTTGCTCGAGCGATGCAACACCCTTCACCGAAAGGGATTTCGAATTAATAAGAGAGCATCCAATGTAAGTTCCAAGGAATATTAGAATGCTAACTTATGAAGAATGAAAAAATAAAAAAGTCGAGTGTTTCTATGCGCTTGTTGGATGAAAAAGAGCACTCTCGGCGTTGCGGAGCTCTCGTTCAAAGGTGGTCGTGGGGGACGAGCAGGCTGGAATATGGCCGGCGAGCATAATGTAACGGTTTTACAGAGAGCGGCGAGTGTAAATATGGGAGATTATGAGGGAGCTGGTGGCGTCGAAGCCGGCCTAGGACCTTGCCTCTCTGCTCTCTCGAGGCATTTCAACCTAATTCTACCGACGGCAAGGAGGACTACCGATGATTCCATTAGCGATCCCCATCTTCGCCCTTCTATCGCGATCCAAGCGATAATAGTCCGCCGGTTAAGTAGAACTGCGTCTTGAGTTTGCGATCCTCGTGGCGGGCAACAATAACTCGGAGAGAATGAGGATGGAAGATGAGGCTAGAGTAGAAGGAGGAAGTAGACTGGTGTGTGGAAGGGGTAAGCAGAAGGAGAGAGCCCGGTGCCTTCCCTCGATTTCATTAATTCCATCAAGTGCCCCCGCTGCCGGCCGATTCCCCGTAAAGCGCGTAATATCTCGGAGCGATCGCGAGAGCAAAAAAGTTGTTTGCGGGCTGAGATAGGGATCGCTGGAGACGGTAGTAGACATCAGCTCGAAGCTCGAGCTGGCCGTGCCGGCAGTGAGGCCACGCACTCAGCCAAGAGTCAGCTCGGCCAGAAGCTCATGCTCAATGGAGATAATCATAAAAAACAGGGGACCGAGTCTCTCCCTCTCTTTCTCTTCTTAACCCACCTTCTCCTTCCAACACTATCATCTGCCTTTTTCTTTACCGTGGATGCTCATAGCGCGTGACGTGCACCTTCTTCACCGACTCACTACGAATTTGCATACGAGGAAACACCTATACACGGATAGATAAGAGTGTATTATAGCCCGTGAGTGTATGAGGTGTGGGGTAGCCAGGGACTGTGCTTTAATGGGAAGTGGTGGCGAACTAGATCGCACATCGCGCCGGCACCCTGTCACACACGCACTATTTACTGGCCGCTGCCATCCTGAGCGATGCCCGATGCATAAAGTTAACGATACTCGTAATTGTTATTACCCCGCTTTACAGGAAAGCACGTGTGATCTATGTCTCGCATAAGCCAGTCTCGCTTATGCTACACTTGTTCTGCCTTTTTTTTTTCTTTCTTTGAGCCTCCTTCCCCGGAAATCATTGTTCGCTTACCCGCACCTCGATATCAACAGTCTTCCTGCGCTCTTCCTTCGTCTCGCTTCAAGAAATAATCAACCCTTTTGCAATCCACACCAACTGCCAGCTTTACTTGATTATCGCGTGTCGAAAGCACGATGATCATTGCGTGCCTCTGAATTAACGAAGGGGACATTTAACAGCAATGGGATTATACTGTCAATTTTCATGGAAGACTCGCAAAGTGTCAGGCATCGCCTTCTGCTCGATGATACTTCCTTCTACCGAAGACCGGCCACGGTGTTTAATTACTGCGCGCGCGGCCCGGCGCGGCAGTAGCTGGCGCATGAAATTTAACGATACCCCGGGCAATTACTATTGCCGATGCGCATGGCAGCGGCACCGATGGAAAAAAAGTCATGTCGAAGAGAGTGGCCCGACAAAGGAGCGCGAACGACTGTTTCATGGAACTTCACGGCTATCTTCCATGCTGACACTCTACCCATTTTATACGCTCCGACTGCCTTTTCGCTTTCATATTCTTCGCTATCGCCGAGCATTCTTGCACCCGACCATCTTGCAATTTTACCCACTTTTCTACCAACTTCATTTCCACTGACGGACTATAATAATGATAAATCACTGAAATATAATAACGACTATGAATGTGTGAGCGGCCGATGACAAGCGCGCGTGCACAAACAGCTCAATCTTCAATTAACATAATTGTGATGGTTGTTCCGACTGTGTGTTCGTGGAGGTAAAGAGGAAAATTAATCGGTCGGTGGGTGCCGGGCGCGCTCCTTTCAACGGAGCCCAGTGGAAAAGTGAGGCAAGAAAAAATTAAGCGTTCCTTTGCCACGGCCAGGTTGGCATGCACCCGAGAGATCATCCGGCGATATGGTATACATAGGTGTGTGCACACAGGGATCTTCTGCACCGTGAGTGCGCGCCGGCAATTACCTCGCATAAGCAGGCAAATCGTACTATTTCATCGAGGGGCCCCATACTTCCGGCGCGGCCTCCATTAATCTGTCGAAAATTCCAGCCTATCCCGGAGAGCACGAAACACACATGCACGCATGCACGCACTCACGACAGCCCTGTGTTCCGGATAATAAAACCTCAGGGGGTAACTCGTTCTGCCACCTTACATATTTACTAAGCATTCTCCTGGCAGCTACGGGATTGATAGTATCCTTGAGGACGAGCGCACGCGCACGTATTACTCTTATCACTGCAATCAACACTTAACGCGTTATTCGCAGGTATCCGCGCGCTTTTCCACCGCTTCGAACCTCCTCCTTTTGCGTTCTTTCTCTTTCTTTATGTACATTGCACCACTCACTGTCCTCTTCTTGTCACCCGATGACTCGGGAAATCGAGCGAGAAGAGTATCGCCGACTTGCTGCCACCATGTGTCTGCACTTCCAGCAGACTACTCGTTCCCACGGCTCAAGTACGCCTCGATCCATCGAGGTGAAGCCTGATTCTACCCGGATAAGTTTTATCCACTCGGGCAGATGTTTTTTTTAATCGAAATCTTTTTTAATCATTGCTAGGATTTAATGATTCCTAATGAATCCATTCTCTGCGAATTGAGTGTGATAATTGTCGGAGGATAATGAAGAAACGAGTTGGTTTGTTATTAAAGTCTGTGTTCTCGAATTAGCAGTTGGAAATAGACCTCTTGCGATTCCGTATCCCTCAGGATTACACGTAGTCTCTTAGCAGACCATATAACATACAATCCTTCCTTCCTTCCTTCCTTCCACCGCCCTTCTCTTACACATTCTCCCTTTCTCTCTCTTGCTCGCTCTATCTACAGCTGGCTGGCTGGTTGGTTACATTACACTCAGGAGTTGGAAGCCTGTAATTTCAGGCTGCGAACTTCTCCAGCAGCAAGGAACGGGAAGTCCTCTCGCCCGGCGATTACCACACACTGGATAGCGTGTTCCTGTCATCGACGGATCGAGATCTCCTATCTCCGCGATGATTATGCGAGGAGCAGTCTCGTGTTCTCTCCACGGTCGCTTCGCTATTCTACCCACCGCAAATACAATGTACGAAGGAACGAGGAAAAGCAGAAGAGTAAAAAGGTGGCTGTTGCGTGGTCGCGAACAAGTATCTTCAGGGTTTCTCCACGGGCTGCTCACCTTGTATGTACTTAAAGTTCCGGTCGCCCGGGAATCAAGCACGCGATTCTACCCTCACTGATTGGTAATTAAGGTAGTTGTATCAGTACTGTACCGTCCAAAAGTCGGCGTTGGTCGAAGGAATTGGTAACTTCGTTTTAAATGCTGCCGGTGAGCTAAATTTTTGTCTATGTCCCCTTAAAAAAATTGCGAAAAAATGAATTTTGAGCTAGGGCTCTGGAATTTATGTCACTTCTTTCTTTATGCAAAAAAACATTCCCTACCAAATTTCAGCCCCCGAAAATGTCGGGAAGTATGGAAAACATGGGAAAAACCACGGAACTTAATTATTCCAGATCGGTTTTCCATGAGTTTTCGGTACAATTCCGGCATTTCTGCCACTGGTTTCATGTTTTCTATCCGTTTTCATACATAAACAATCGATTTATCAAGCGTTCGTCAAAGTCCGAGAACCTTCGAAAAATCGAAAATTTTAGAAGGGGTACACCTTAAAAAATTTGCGAAAAAATGAATTTTGAGCTAGGGCTCTGGAATTTATATCACTTCTTCCTTGATGCAAAAAAACATTCCCCACCAAATTCCAGCCCCGGAAAATGTCGGGAAGGATGGAAAACATGGGAAAAACCACGAAACGTAATTTTTCAGGATCGGTTTTCCATGTGTTTTCGGTACAATTCCGGCACTTTGGCCACTGGTTTTATATTTTCTATCCGTTTTGATATATAAACAATCGATTTATCAAGCGTTCGGCAAAGTCCGAGAACCTTCGAAAAATCGAAAATTTTAGAAGGGGTACACCTTAAAAAATTTGCGAAAAAATGAATTTTGAGCTAGGGCTCTGGAATTTATATCACTTCTTTCTTGATGCAAGAAAACATTCTCCACCAAATTTCAGCCCCGGAGAATGTCGGGAAGACTTAAAAACATAGAAAAACCCGTCCAAATAAGATGAAGATTATTATTCAGGATGGGTTTTCCAAGTGTTTTTGGCACGATTCCGGTATTTCTGCCACTCATTTCATGTTTTCTATCGCATGACATCCGACCACTTGTCAATTTACGTTTTCCGCCGTTCCCCCCTCTAATTGCAATCTCCGCTAGAGGGAATAATGCCTTCGCTTGGACGTCTATCTTTTCCCCTGCAGTTGTTGTGGGATCGGAGGGATTGATTTTAATAGAAATTCCTGATTAGTTAATAGTGGTTTATTGCGAGAAGAAGGTGTGTCAGATCGCTCGGAGACAGATAAGGCAAGCAACGAGGTGTGGCCAGAGCTTGGTGACAGAGAAGGTGCGATCGCGTTAACGAGTAGGCTAGAGCTTCAAGAAGCAGGAGCAGGCTAGAAATTAGATTAACGTCTTCTCTCTCCCGGGGCGAGTTTTCCCACTGTCTTCCGGCAGCGTCGCGCCAGCCTTCCGCAGGATTTACGTCTGGCATTGTTTCGTAATCGCACGAAGAGCACGCTCTCGTCAGGTCAGTGAACACACAACAGTCGGTGGCGGCGGCGGCAGCAACAGCAGCGGCGGCTTTGCAAAACGAGGAGGAAGAAGGTTGTTCGCTTCCTCCGTTGCTCGATCCTCGGAAGAGGAACGACGGTCGGACAGAACGGAACAGAGAACCGGGGTGGCACACCTCGGTACACCCTGGCCGGCGCAGGCCGGATAGCAGCTAGCGGTTCGTTCAGATCTAGATCGTAGATTTAACTGCAAATATTAATTAGGCTAGAGCCGCGATTCCCTCTCCGTCTCTCTTCCCGTGAATCCTAACGGGCTGCGTCACTCTCCTGGTCTTGGCTGGCTACGTACGCACCAGGATACCAATGCGAATCCAAGACAACGAGAACCTAGACGATCCAGTGTCGCGTCTCCTTCTATTTAATTGCGAGAATTATCGTAACAACCAAGAAAGTAATCCGATACAAGGAAAAATCAAGTACAATGCTAACTGAATGAGTGAACCTCCACGATTAAGAATGACATTTCCTTAAACGAAAAGGTTATCTTTAAATGGACAAAAGATACATCCGCTCGTGATGGAAATGTCTTAACTTAGAAGTGAGTTGGGCTAAGTTGAACGACGCCGGGGCTCTCTCCTGATTTCCAGGTGGCAGCTCGGCGGGCCGCCGCGTACCTTGCCCAGTGGACGGCCCAGTGGACGGCCCAAGGACGTCGTCCTGTGACGATGGGGTCCTGGTCGATTTGTTGAAAATAGTCGGGATACGAGCAGCGGCGTTTATATGTCGGCGGCTGTGTGTGTCATACATGCCTCTGGGACCCGGTGCCCAGTGTCACTGCAAAATACGATCCACTCCGACAGGGCTTCTCAGCTCGCACTCTCCGCGCGTATTTATCCTATGAACGAAACTAATCCATTGGACATTTAAAAGCCCACTAGTCCCATCGTCACAATAGCATCTAACAGTGGAAAGAATTTATCGCTAATAATCCTGGCTTATCTACGGAATCAGGGAGGCTCGCGCATAGGGTTCCGAGTGCAACCTATCTCGGAGGATCCGTTAGAGTCATCCTACGGTGTCGCTAGGCGCCATCACAGATCTGACCCTAGATCCTCCAGCGATACTCGACCAACAATTAATAATATCTCGCTGCTACCTCCTTGATCGCAAGAGCCTTCAGATTTTTCTGGGAAAGCATGCTTTCTTGCCTGCACTCCGCATTCCTTAAACACAGCGCTCCTTATCTTATGAAATCTCTGCTTCTCCTACGATAGAATTGGCTTGAACAATTATAATAGTCACCGCGACATACATTGAAAGCGTATAATCATTAAAAAGTTAACAGTCCGCGGGGAGAGTAAAAATAGAGTTGGATAACGATTAGCAATGGAGCGAGTTAAATCGGTGACGGTGGAGTGGACGTATCGGTAAAAGGATAAAGTAAGAAGAGGTTTGAGTATCACTGAACGATAGGAGCCGCATTCCCCCGGCTGGAAGCGCGCCGTTTGAAGACTGCATTTGGAGCGGCCACGTAATGCAACGAGATAACCCGGTATGAAGAGCTGTCGGTCCACGCACGCCCGGCAGTTATGCCGAATAAAATCGCTGATTTGTTGCACTGCCACCGAGCTCGAGGGAGAACGAACCTTGCCGATGGGGATGGCGCTGGTCCAGCAGAAGTGAGAGAAGGAGGAGGTGAAGAGAGGAAGAGGGTTTTGACGGTGCCCGTTTGCGTTCGGACGGCACGATGACCAACATTCCGTGAGTCCGCGTTTATGGTCGGCTTCTACGTCGATCAACGTTGGATCCTTGAATCCCCGGACTCCGGCGAAAGCATCATCGATGGGTCGCGAGCACTCCGCTCACCCGGGGAAACCTCGCTTTACGGCATACTTAATAAGGACCTTTATCGAGCGGCGGTCCACTCTTAGACAGTGAGCCAATGACGCGTTCTACCGACGATATCGTTCTCGGGATACATCCATGCTATCGTCAAAAGAAAGCAGTGCTACCTGCCCGGCAGCACGCATCGCCTTTCGATATGAAAATCATTGTCGGTCGAGTGGATGCATCTTTTCGAATTAATGTACTTGCTTCCAGTGAAATGGGATCTTCGGAAGGATACGAGTTTCTACCTATCGTTGACTCGATCGAATTCACCTGTACCATCCTGCCGCGAGAGCACACGGAAATGTAATAAAATCCTCGAGTTCTGTTTTCACAGATTCGTGCTGGCACATTGTGCCGGGAGTGACGTCTGCTTTAGTCAGGAGGACGCTCGTAAAGCCTGCGATAAAAAAGCCATTTCGCCAAAGTGATTCGCGCTTCCTGAAGCCGGGAACTCCCTCCCTCTCTCTCTCTTTCTCTTTTTCTCGCGTTCCTTCTGGAGATCACATCCTTTGGCGATTACATCTCAGGGATGTTGGCAGTCGTGCTACCGAGATAGGTCCGAGGATTCTCAGGAAAGGCTAAATACACGAAGGACTCGTGTAATCAAAGACAGAGTGCGGAGGTCGTTTCGTACAGTTCACGCTCGTTTCGTCGCGAGGTGTCGTGCCACTTCTCTCTTTCTCTCTGGCGACGAATTTTATCGTGCGCTGTTAAATGCCGCGAGGAGGAATTCAAGAACAGAAGGAAAGCCGGGAGAGGATTTTATAACGGTTCGGTGCGGTGAGGTTCCGTGCGAGGCTGGCCTTAGATCGGGACGGCACGAGTGTATCATATACATAATCGTACATACGTTGCCAGAGGGCCACGTGAAGGTACGCGTTCCGGCAGCCGGGGAAATCAGAAAAAGCCGAGAGAAACTCGGGAGGAACGGTGAATCGCGCTCGACTTGCTAGATGACCGAACGCGATAGCTGCCTAGACGAACAATGTGACGCCTCGAATCAACATCCCAGCCATCCTTCAACAATTTCTTTCGCACCTCGCAAACCATCAACGATTCACTTCAACCCTATCAGACAATTCTCCAACACCTCTCATTTTACAATTTACTCTTCAATTCGCCCAATTTCTATCATTAATAAAATATTTAAAAGAACTATAATCGTATTAGACGATGATAGGGAAATAATTTCGAGGACGAGGGTAACTCTTGATCCAGAGATTGGTAACGGAGGGCTGTTTATGAGGCAGTAGAACTTCTCTTGGTGGAGGAAGTGTGTGTCCAGCAGTGACGGGACATCGGCGTAATGAAAAATGGCCGTGAGGGCAGAAGCACGTAGCCGCGGCATTGTGTCACCAGTAACGTGAAACCTTACGTAGGAAGGTAGGATTGCGTGGCCAGAAGTGAAGAGAGAGAGAGAGAGAGAGAAAGAAACAGAGAGAGGAGAGTATAACGCGAGGAGCAAGGAACCGGCATAACGCATGGCACGAGTCTCGGGAACGAGCGTGATAAACATGTCAGTCCCAGCGGACCCCCTGTCGGGGACCGGGCACCAGCGGGAGTTTGATGCCCCCCGTACCTGGTCCTGGTACCCACTAGCAGCTACGCTAACGCCCAACCACTCTTTCTCCAATTTTTCACCTTCTTCATTGACCGGAGCACCGAGCATTTTCATCTCTTCTCTTCTCCCTTAACACATTGTTCAAAAGATAACGGGGGATACTCATGACGAGATGAGTCATCTATAGTTAGGTAAAAGTTCGATCGACTTCCGAAGAGCACCTCACCTGTTCCTTTAGACAGGAAGTCCCTCGTCCAAGGCGTCGAACCAGTTAATGAGACCCTACCAATGTCAAAGTCCAGTCGGCAAGTGGGCGCGATGACAGTTGCTAACCGTGGCCATCTCAGTAATTCGACAGTTTTCCGGAAAAATCACCAACTCACTTCCGGCCACGCTTTCATTCGAGAATTCCGACACTGGTCACTGCCATGTTTTCTAGTACGGCTGTTTTTTTTTTTCGAGCTCTCTAAATACGTCGACACCAGTCCTATTTGTCGAGTGGGCTTCTCCGTAAATTCTCACGCTCGTTAGCACTGTCATCGTTCCTCTCCCTCGATTCGCCCGATGATCCGCCGGGATGCCTCGCGTCGCGCATACTAATTAATCGCTGCGAATCCTCGCATCTTCTCTCCTCCCAACACCACGTTGCAGGACTTTCACCTATCAGGCCGGATGCTCGATACACGCGCGGATATCTTCTCGCAAGACCTGTTTCGACTAGTTGCTCTTGAATAAGAGTGGCAGTTTACCGAAATTCGCGCCACCCAAGTCCAAGTTTGGTGTAATTCGAGCATGTTGCCGTGGATCGGAGCACTCTCCGCAAAGATAAATGCTTCCCGGAAGCTGGGAGACTCACTGTTCGAAAGCACGACTATCTCTATGCACCAGATGTTCGTGTCGACGAGCCTCGATGGCCCCGTGCAAGCTCGAGATAAGCCTTCAGCAGTGATTCGCCTTTCAGATATTAATCTACCTTAACCAGTAAAGTACAACTAGTCTGCCACAATACCGTTGATTCCTAGCTTTACTTTGACGCCGACTACTAACCTGTCACCACACTGCAGCAGTGTAGAAATTTATGTAGTGGTTCGACGATTTGATGCGAATGATCAGATAAACTGACAGTCGAAATCCTCGCTGGCCGGCATGGATTTTAATATTCCGATTTCCATCGAACCGGCCGCGTACTCGAATCCATTAAGCTAGAGAGAAATGCTTGCCCAGGTCAATATTAAGACGAGTTTACTGTCCTACCGTGTGGTAGCTATGCTTCGTTCCCACCATTTCACAAGATCGAACAATGTAGAAACGAAATTTTGGATCTTCCGCCAGGAGCGAAGAAAAAGATGGTTCAAATATTTATTATTTTATTCTTTATATTTTACGATTTAGAGATGACTTAAGATTGGAGTGGTTCAAGTCGAAAATGAGCTTGCGGCGTGTCAGGTGTAATCCTCGAGCTGTTAAAGACCGGGGACTGACCGGAAAAGAGATTCGAATTGTCCTGGGTAACAGGTGGGTCCGAAATGAGTGACGTTTACCTATCAGCGCGAGGCAATCGTTACCTGGTTCCGGAGAGATCGATAGATCGCGGGGTTCTTCCTTCCTTCGTTCTAGAAGAGCAAAGGGCTAACGGATAATGTAATGTTTACTCGCTCATTGTCTCGATTACTGGCTTCTCAAGAGAGGTGCCTCTTTCTTTCTTCGCCGACCTAAGAAAATATTTAGACGGTGGCGGCTTCGCCACCGGCCTACTAATTTCCCATCCCAGGACGACTAAAGGAAAAGGCGCGAACCCGAATGACAGTGCTCTCTTAATCATCCCCTGCTGGCGCTGTTTTTCTTAGATTTCTCCGGCGACAACGCGATAAGGCAGGATGCAGAATGCGTCTCTTTTGAACAAAGCCGTCAGACTTTAATTCCGGAGCATGAAATGTCGAGCTTTTTAGTTCGACTGGAGAAATTCTTTGAAGGAGAATACGTAGTGCGGTGGGTCAGAGAGACATGGAGCATTTCTGTAGATAACAGTGTAGGTCTGTACTACTCGTTGGCTCTACCACCAGCCGATCGTCCCACCCGGTTTCCTTCGACGCTGCTAATTTACGACATCGTAAACGTCACTGGAACCACCGGCCTGGCCGCTCACTATCCTTACCGTAGCTTCTCGGGGAATTTTTCGAAACGGGAGGAGACGCTACGCTACTCTGAACTCTCCAGTGGTAAGCATAGTAGTAGCTGACACTCTCCCCGGTGGATCCGTCGTAGTGACACAATTTTCTCGGATGGAGGTATACATATACACATGCAGAAGAGAAGCCGGAGGGATGCGGACGCAGCGAGTGCCGGCCGAGTTATTTACTGCGCGTAAATGAAGATATATCGCAGGGAAATCTTTTTTAACGACCACGGACTCCCCTCAAAACCATTAAATGGCAGGAGGACGCGTGTCCGCGGCTTCGAAGGTGTGCGCGGAGGTGTGCGTGTCTGCTTTAAACGTGTGTGTGTGTGTGTGTGTGTGTGTACCTCGGTGAGAGAGCACACGTGGCCGCTGCCGCCGCCGCCGCGCTGTTCTCTCGTCCAGCAGCGAAGAGCATTTAAATCGCGCAACGGCCATCGATTATCGCACCGCGCCCGTGGAAGCAGAGTCAACCTGTCGGCTTTCGACACTCGTAAATTTGTTATACTTCCACGCTGGATACAATATTAAAGCGGCGAGAGAAGCCTCGACCACACCGCCAAGCCTGACAAAACAAACGTCCTTCAAAATCGAGCGATCTATCGAAGGAGAATTTCAAAAATAATCTACGTGAACTAGACAAAGGAAGAGTGAACTTTTCAACATCTCACGCCACTCCTTATACACAGTTCTTCTTGTACCAGAAGTTGTCCAGTAAAGATAAGATTCTCCAGTGTGTTATAAAGCGGAGGAATGCTAGCACCGAGAGAGCTCCAGTGGATTATTAATCGCGCTCAGAAGAGTTGCCGTGCTATCTTCGAGGGTGGTACCGTTAATGTAACTGTCGGTGCATTTATCCGAAGCTCGAGTGCGCCAAAACTCGCTCGTATGCACCTACCTACGTAATCCTCTTGAGGTGGCTCTCGAGGCAAGAGAGCGAGGGGTCCGGAGCTCGTCCTGGGCCGAGCGGCGCCGTGCCGAGCCGAGCCGAGCTGTCCGGCGTCTGATTGATATACGGACTGTTAAGTGTTTGCAATAAGCGACGTTTATATCCACCTCTAATACACAGCCGGCCATAAATAACCGGCTACTTCGAAGCCTACTCGCGCGTCTGCACAGAGGACTTGCACGAGAACTTCCTGCTCGAACCTTCTTCCGGCCAGACACAGACTGTTCGTAGCAAAAGAAGAAGAAGAAAAAAAATAAGTTCGAAATTCTTTTAGTCCCTCACGTTTGAAAGGGTGATCAGGATACGTTGAAGGGGGTACTTATCGAAATGACACAGAGTGAAAGAGATTTTCACCGCTCGGATTTGAGGAAATCCAGACCGAGTGCAGTGTGGACGTTCGCTCTTTGACCGGTTGGAGATCAAAGGGAGAGAGATTTAACGAAGAAGGTGAAGAGACGATCTCTTCCTATCTACTTTTACGGGCAAGCGCCGTCTCACTGATTCGTCATTAGTCGGTAAACGACAGTAGTAAGCGAGTCGACCGGGGGAGCCTCGCCTAATTTGTGTGAAATCGCTCTGGTCAACGAGGTTCTGACCAGCGTGGCAGGGTGTCGTTGTCGGACCAATTCCCAATTGGCCATTGTGCGGCCTTGAAGAAGGCTCGGGGACCGATTTCCAGGAGGCCTCACCTCCCGCGGTCACACCTGCGTGCCTCTCGTTTTCCAGGTGTGCCAAGACCCAGAGAGCGAGTGGCTTAAGGCCTCCCCGAAATTTACCAAATCCCGAAACGCTAAGCGTTTTCTCACCGTCCAAGCTTCTTGCCCTCTTCAACGCCGTAGCTATTAGCCACTAATCAATGCGCCTAAATAGACTTGGCTGCCGACTCAATACGAATGACGTGTATCCACTAGCAAATTATAGGAAGTAAGGCCGAGCACTGGCACAGTCAAGGGTCGCCATCGTTGCAAGGTAGCGGGCGGCTTAAGATCATCGTGAAATTCAGTCTAACTAATTTGACGTTTTATCAATCACGAGCTGCCAGGAACGCCGAGCGTGCTCTCTCCGCGTGTTGCGTTGCCGCCGGCTTTTTCTGGCTTTTGATGGATGAATCCTGGAAGTCTGTAACACGAGAGCACGAGGGATGGATGGAGCCGTCACGGCTCCCGCACTCCTGCTTGTCCCGCTCCGATCGCATTGTTTATGAGATTTTTATGGTGGCAAAACGTCGACGTCTCTCCTATCCCCGAGGGTGATAAGCCGGATAATAGAATGGCACGAGTCTCTCCCTTTTCGACCAGATACAATTAGTCCCACTGATTTTGCCTTATTGGTTTGGTAACAAGGTACATCCGTGTCTCAAATAGCTCTCTTCTAGAACATTATTATGCTGTTCCCAGGAAGTCTGTAATGCTATGTAAACGATAACGATCCCACTTTTTTTCCTTCATCGTCCACCATTTTTTGCACTCGATTCGACTTTTTTCCTGGGTTATTCGGACAGTCGAATTTCCCACAATAAAAGGGGCGCCACGTGAGCAGAATGAGGGGCGCGCCGTAAGTATCGGTCGCTTTTTTACGGCTATCCCTTACACGTCGGATCGACTCTCGTCAAGATCTCCTATCCTTTCGCTACGGAGGATTAGAACCGTCAGCGATATCGACTCGAGTCTGACACGCATCATTGAATTCTCATGGCTTTTATTCGCCCTTCTCACTTAATAAGCGGACCTTGTTACTTCATTTTATACCAGTAAATACCATAAAGATCATTCACAAGAGAAATTGAAAGCATATGCAAAGGCACGTTCGAGGGTTGTCGGACCGGCGGGGGATGTAAAGTCCAGATACTCCGAAATAAAGCGGAGTATTGGGAAGGAGAAATGTCGATTGGAGAAAGGGTTTGTGAAGGGCAGTCGGCAGAGGGCTATCGGTAGAAGAGGGGAGGTGGGTGGGTCAGAAAGAAAGAGTTGGTTGGGTGCGAGGAGCGTAAAAAAGAAAATCTGACGTGTCCCGAATCTCGCTTAATTAATAGTCCGCGACGAGAGGGCACGTTCGCGGCGAAGGGTCCTCGGAAGCAGGAGCGCGGCTCTGGGCAAAAGGGGGCACGTGCAGGCCACGTGTCGGTAAGAGGATATCCGTCCGCGGCACCCCGAGAGCCCATAGCCGAGAGTACGCCTTCCTTGGAGAAGAAGAGAGCCCTGCCAGGGGCTCAGGTGCCTTCGATCTCTTTCTTCCTTTATCCTCCGCTTCACCATATCTCTCTCTCTCTCCCTCTCTCTCACCCTCTCCTGCCTTCTGCTCCATAATCCTTCGATGCGAAGGAAAGACGAGGATGAAAATAGGATTTTCACCCATACACGCCGAGAGCTTGATCCCAAAAGATTCGGCCGGATTGACCGTGTCATTCCGCTCGTCGAGTCCTTTCATGTGCACTCGAGAAAGAGGGAGCGAAAGCCTACGCATTCGATGCTCTTTGCCCCGAGATTGTTATTCGAGAGTGTAATTCAATCATCGAATCGCTGCCCTCGGATTAGATGTAAAGTTTGTTCTGGTCTGGCAGTCGCTCTTAATATTACCATGGATTAAAACTCGTGCCATTATTGGTCGATGCGCATCTACTAGCTTCTGTTCTTCTCCAAAATAGACAAAATTTGTGGGGCGAGAATTTTCGAATCCAGAGCATTGTAACAAAGTCTATTCGCAATACCTGGGGATACTATTCCGGTGACCGATGTACATTCGATCAAAGTGCCGGAAGTAGTTGGACAAAGCAGGCGCGCGCCGCTCTCGAATGGCGAGTATCGGGAGAAGGCTGGCCGGACAATCACTCGAACTCCTGTAATCCTCGCTCGTGGTCCATTGAGCGGAGCACGCGTTCAGGTGATCGGCGCCGTTCCTTGGCGAAGGGAATTCCAGCGGGATTCCGCTCGTCACAATGAAGAAGGGCCGAGCACGTCGAACTGGAGGAGCCCTCGAACATTGTAGTAATATCCGTGTAACTGGTCATTCAGACATTGGTAGCTCTTTCGTCGAGACGAAATGTAGAGAGCGAGAAAGAGAGATATTCCATGGGACGGAGAAGAAGAGGGAGAAGGCTCGTGCTCGTGGTGGGCGAGGCAGTGCTTGTAGGACAATGAGGACAATGCAAGGGAGGGTGGACCGTTTAGGACTACCCCCGCCGGAGCATTGTCACCCCGCAAAAGCGGCAGAGACGCCTGCAAATTGCCGCATTTCGCTGCGAACGCTCATTCTTCGCGAACGATCCCAATTCTTCTCTCACTCTTTCTCTTTCTCTTTCTCACTCACTCATCCCTCGAGCCTGCTTTTCTCCTCTCTCTCTTTCTTTCACTGTGTCGGCACCATTCTCGCACTTTTCCTACGCTTTCTGGTCGGCTGGAACGTGCTGGCCGCTCGCTCCTCCACCAGCAGACAGGGTGCAACCTCGTTTGCGGGCACACGTGACTCAGATATACGTTTCCATGCTCCCATTATTCGTACGTGTTTGCCGGGCGGATATTCGGATCCCGCTGGGCGCGTGGGGCGCGTGGGGCGCGTCGGGAGCATAGGATACCTATTATCATGGCACGCAATTTACTTCTGTCAGAATCTTTGACCTATGCGAAGTCGATCTCTAACTTCGGATTGACTTCTCTCTCCAATTCTCTCGCACTCGATACGTGCAACACTTCATAAGTATTGCGATGTCGTTCATGTGTCTAACACGTTAAAAAAGTTGGCCAAGTGGGAAGGGTTGCAAGGTCGGCGAGGGGTTGTTCCGACTGTAAGATCAGTGGTCTCTGAGAGACCTATGACAAGTATGTATATCAGGATGAATATTAATGCCGGGCCATTAGAGGGTCGATGAGAGTGAAGTAATGCTCGGGGTAACGGCAAATTCGACTGTTTCCCGACGCACCGGCGGTAGCGCGGCCGGGGTCCAAAAGGGGCCATTGTCAGGTACTATCAATGAACGAAACAAATTTCAACAGAGTTCATCCGGTTACGTTGATCCCCGAGGTATAAGCGGTTTCACGGTGCCCCGAAATGCAAGGTTTCACGCTTCCATGGGGCTTTCATGGGCTTTCCACGGCTCCCAGTGTCTGATGGGGGGGCTCGCCGCGGGCGGGGCACTGCTTCCCGATGGGGCGCCAACGCTCATTGTGCCCTCTCTGCGTGTTTAGTATTCACGCGTCAAGTTAACACACAGCATCCCTCCTCTCTTTCGCAGCTTTTTCTCTCCTTCCCTGCCTCTACCCGCCGCCGCCGCCACCATCACCACCACCGCCGCCTCTTTTCTCCCTCTTTCTCACCCTGCATATACGATCTTACTTTACACTCTGTCCCACACAAGTCGGCGGCGCATCGATCTCACGGCGCGAGCCCCGGACGAGGTGAGGCGAGAGGAGCAGCTAGCTGCTCGTTTCTGTAGCGAGCGAGCACTTTCTCAGAGCACGCGTGAATATCCAGCGACACGACACACTCGCCCAACTGTTTCTTTATACGTGTACCGTTAGAAAGACTGCCGACACTGCGACCCCCTCGCGTTTCGCCGAAAAAATCGTTGCCGCCACTCCTGGGAAACTTGCCTGTGCTATTATGATTATGAGACTCGCTCTCTCTCTCTCTCCTTTCTCCTTTCTCCTTTCTCCTTTCAAAAGGTACTACGACTGACGACTCAATTTTAAGCCGCTGTCTAATCGATAATCCATACCAGAAATCGACGAGGCAATAAGAATTATACCCTTGACAAGTAGTGAGAATATTAGGTAATCCAGGAAGACGTTTCACTCGAAGATGACAGTGTGGTAACATACTACCGACGCGACACCCAGTAGGATCTTACTAATCAGAATTGCGGTGCTTGAAAGGACCAAGGCGAAGCATGCTTCACGGAAGAATTGGCGATGAAAGGAGTGGTGGAGACGGGGAGTTAGAAAGGGCGATTACGCTGTTCCGGGTGCACATAATTCGCGTGTATCGCTTCTAGATCGGCCAATAAACGAGCAGGAATAACGTGTGGTCCAGAGTAAAGATCTCGGGGTAGTAGCAGTAGGCAGCGGCGGCGGTGGCGGCGGCGGTGATGGTGTCAAGGTGGAGCCGAGACGACGACTCACTCTCTCTCAGCGGCGAAGCTGCCGACGTGTTTTTCTGCATTCCGTTCGGGCGGCCTCCCTTGTAAATATCGGATTTAATCGGTGACTCGCTCGACTCGCTGTTTTCGCGGATTCCATCGAAGAAGGAGCCGAAGGAAGCTACCGCATCTTCGAGCGATACGAAAAATCCACCCGGAGAATTCCTTATCGAACTGACTCTCTGAAAGATAGGCCGGCCAAAGGAGAACGACGTTGGTTGCTCCGCGAGGAGAAAAGGGGGCGAAGAGCGCGTGATGACGGTTTCCGTCTACGTTGCAACGAAACCGGTTCCTTTTTATGACGGAAGATCGCCGTGTGCATGCTTCTCTGTTTCAGCTGGTCGCCGCATAAGACGAACACGCGGACACACGGCAAACAGGCTATTTCCTTTTTCTTCCACCTTTATACCGATCTCTTCGACGCATCTTTTTCTCCTCGCAAATACATTGCTTTCATCTCAAGAAAAGCGCATCGACTTTTTGGCCAAGCATTTATAATACTAAAGACGTCGAAATAGACAAGTTGGAGAAATGGTGAAAAGGCGAAGGGGTCTGGATGTTCCTTAAGAAATCGGTGGTTACGGTAGATCAAGGGAGCCGGCATGCAAGAGGCGAGTGCATCGGTACCGTGAGCAAGATAGCAATCGGATACGCACGCATCGCCGGGGTTAAGAAAGTGCATCGGGTGAACGCATTGGAAAAAGAGACACTCTCCGGGAGAAGAGGCCAGAGAGGCACCGCGCGACGTGCAACGCGGTCTCTTTCTTTCCCTGGGTACAATTCCACTGACTCTCTCGGCCGTCGCTGGACCAGCGAAGACTGTGAATCGGTGGAGGGAACGCTGCTGGCGCAGGGATCCCAAGAGTGTGTATGTATGCTCGATGGAGGGGTGGCGCTCCCCGGCGCGGAGAGCAAGGGGGCGAGTTGGTAGGGAACGAGGGGGGGGGGACTCGGCGTTGGGGTGGCGGCGGCAGCGGTGGTTGGGAAGAGAGAAGCATTGCGGCGGGAAGTCGTCCGGGAGAGTGAAGGGTTGGGAATGGTGGGTGTCGCCTGTTGCCGGGCAACGGTGGTTGGTGGTGGCAGAGCTAGGCGGTCCGAAGCGAGCGTCGAGGTGGAAGCGGTCGCAGGCAGAGGAGCGGGGCCTCGGCGAGCTCTTCGGCGAGGAGCGGCAATTCCTCGTTCCACCGGGATGCGGCGCTGCAGCTGCTGTCGGCCCGCTCTCGCTCTGGCATTGCCGGCGGTACCCTCACTCCGAATCGCGGCTCCGGCACGGAACCCGGCCGCT